>CM031235.1:432640659-433065626 GCA_018340775.1 Taxus wallichiana var. yunnanensis | reverse complement strand
ATGAGGATTTTGATTAGGTTTTATTAGAAGATTCAAATTACGACCATCAGCTTTTGTGGATAGTAGAAGGCGATGAGAAACTAAGTTTGATACCAAAGTTGTCACAAAGGTCTTATAACAACTTGTTTTTGAAAGATTTACCATTATCTCATTATTAGGCGATGAGGAATACCAAAGCAGCGGATAATGTGATGGTTAATGAATTCGAAATTTTTTTCTTTTTGATTAAATGAGTGGGAATGGCCTCTACCCATTTTGTGTAATATTCATTCTTTGTGATTATCCAAGCGGTGACGTTGTGAAGAGGTCAGGTGAATCTCACCAATAAGGTCTAAACCCCATTGTGAGAAAGGCCAAAGATCTCGTGCGCGACTGCGGTGGATGGCTAGAGGAGTATGTTGAAGGTTGGCATCTTGTTGACACATAGCACAATGCTTAACATATTCGTAGCGCAAATCGTTATTGAGTAGGCCAATAATAACCTAGCGAGGATCTCGTTTAGCCAGCGGCAAGCCACTAAAATGTCCACCACAAATCCCATCATGGACTTGTTGGATGGTATATAGGTGACCTCCGCGCCGGTTATATAGCGAAGGAGGATGCCATCAAAGCCATGTTTATAGAGAGTCCTCCCATCGACAACATAACGCGAAACACTTTTAAGAAAAGCACGCGTTTGAATTCTTAAGTAAGGTCGGGTGGGAGAGCAGAGATCGTAAGGTAGTCGTGAAATTGGTGGTACCGGGTATCCCTGTGAATTAGTAGACACAGTATTTATCATGCAAACTACCGGGGTTGAATAGGATGGTGCAAAAATTTGCTGGACCACAACGAATAATTGAGTCGGTTAGTGCGGTGGGAATTTACGAAGCTAAGCAAGCCATAGTATCCGCAAATTTGTTAGTGGAGCAGGGAATGGTTTGGATAGAATAGTGAGTAAATAAGGCTAGAAGTGACTCCACGTGGTGTTTGTACTTCTGAAGTTCCTCATTTTTACATTGGTAGATGCCCATAACTTGATTGACTACCAATTGAGAGTCACCAAAGATATTGATAGATTTGATGCCTAAGTGTATCGTAACTTGGAGACCCGCAGAACCAGGGCCTCGTATTCCGCTGTATTATTAGTGCAGGGGAAATCAAGCCGGAATGAAAGAGGCATAGGTTCAGCATCAAGAGGATGAGAACAACGCCGGCTCCTCCGTGGCCGGCATTTAGATCCATCGAAGAAGAGGGGCATTTGATCGCGACTCTTCCCGAGTGAAAGAGTGGCGATGAGTTCGTTTCTGGGGAATGTAAAATTGCTAAATTGTTCCCAGGAGTAAAGGGGCCCTCAAGTTGGTCTACAAGAGTTTGTCCTTTGATTGACTTACTGTTGTATAAACTCAAGGTCAAGGTCGGCGAGAGCATGAGCCATCGAGCGATGCGTTGGTTTAGATGTGGTTTGGCGTACATATAATGAATGGGGTCCGTGTTGTGACAAAAGTTTTGTGATTCGGGAGGTAATGTCGGAGTTTGGTGGCTACGAATGATAGGGCTAGGCACAATTTTTCTACATGTGTATACCTAGTCTCGTACTCCACGAGGGTACGACTTATATAATAAACGGCCTATTCTCGGCGTGCATAGGAGTCCCGATGTGCGAGCATACCTCCTATAGCATGGTCGGTGGCGGAAAGATAAAGGTAGAAAGGGCGGTCGTCCAGGGTGGGATAAGCACGGGTGGCTGTAAGAGATAAGTTTTAAAGCTTAGAGAAGGCTTGGTGACACTCCTCACTCCATTGAAAGGCAATGTCCTTTTTAGAAGGTGATGAAAGGGTGACATCGATCCAAGAGTTCGGAGATGAAAGCGCCGGATGGATTGAAGTTTACCACCGCAACTACGCAATTGTTTGAGGTTCTTGGGTGGGGGCATTTCTAGGATAGCTTTTACTTTAGATGGATCGACCTCAATGCCACGCAAAGAGACGATAAAACCAAGAAGTTTTCCCGAAAGGACACCAAAGACACATTTCTTTGGTTGAAAAGACAGAGTAATATCGCAACAGCGAGCGATCAAAAATAATGGTTAAAACATCGAGATGTTCACTGCGATGTTTAGACTTGCCAAGAAGATCGTCGACGTAATCTTCAAGGATAGTGTGCATAATGTCATGAAAAATGTAGGTCATAGCCCGCTGATAGGTTGCACCAGCATTCTTAAGGCCAAATGGCATGACACGATAACAGAAGGTTCCCCAAGGAGTTATGAAAGCGGTCTTATGTTGATCGGCGGGTGCGACCAAAATTTGGTTGTATCCTGAAAAGCCATCCATGAGAGAAAGCATTTCATGGCTGTAATGAGATCAACAAGTTGATCAATCACTTGGTAGGGAAAGTCATCCTTAGGGCAAGCAAGGTTAAGATCCCAGGAAATCCATGCATGTCAAAGAAGTCCCCGTCACTTTCGTGAGGAGCACAATATTAGAAATCCATTGAGGATAGTCAATAGGCGAGAATAGAAGGAAACGAGAAAGGAGTCGTTTGAGCTCCTCTTTGACGAAGAGGGCAATGCGTGGATGCATTTTCTCAATTTCTGTTTATTTGGTTTGGAATCGGGGTTTAGGGTGATGTTATGGATGGCAATGGTAGGATCAATTCTGGCATGTCGCGTAGGACAAGCGAAAGCTTGGTTGTGGGTACGGAGAAAGGTAGTAAAGGTAGCTTGTTACGATGTGTTAAGGGATTGTCCAATCTTCACAATGTGAGGATCCTCCTCCGTGTGGATGTTGATTTGAATAGTAGACTCGTCAACATGGTTTGAGTTTCGAGATGGTAAGGCGCATTGAAGATAGAGTCGTCCGCCCCAAGGTAAGTGAGGATGGAGTCGTCATCCTAGCACTCAACAACATTAATCAAAGGTGAATCCTCTTCGATCATGTGCGGATACGAAGGGAAGAGAAGATGGGTCCTCATTATCGCGTTGATAAGTGAGAGGACCTATGAAGATGGAATTTATGAAAAAAAAAAGTTAGGAGGGATAGATTCGGGGTCCATCGATTACGTCAGGTGATGATGGCAAAGTGGGTGATGATGGTTCGGTAGGGGTGACGTTGTCTTCTTCCGAATCTGGTGACACGAGGTGTCTCTGTGTAGGTGTTTCGGGGAAAACCGAGACCACTCGCGATCATTATGTTTGCGTGTGGTGATGGGGATGAGCGTATGTCGGCCTTGTTCATAAAGACCAAAACCAAAGCCTTCCAAAACAATGAGTCAAGAAGGTGAGAGGCGATGGCGACGATTTGTCGAGTATTGAAAATCGGATTGGAAGGGGACCACACCAAGAGGAGGTTCAAGGGTAATGGAATATGCGCTAAACACCCCCATATGTTAGGTTGGTGCGCGATGGGGTGGTCCGTAAGAGATTACTTCCCCCACGCGACGGTCGTAGGTGGGATGTGCATGTAATTGTCCGTACTCCTGTGGGGTAGGGAAAGAACTAACGTTATATAGGTGGTACTCCCCCAGCGTAAGGCGTTGAAAAACATCTACTAAGGGGTCGGAGGTTGGGATGTTAGCTGCGGGAAGGGAAGTGGTTTTTGCGACGGTGGTTTCATCAGTTGAAGGCGTAGGTGCGGTTGAGGTGGATGGTTGAGGTACATTTGAAGAGGATGGTTGGGTTGAATGTATGGGTGTCTTGATTGGTATAAGCACATCGTTAGGACGATATAACATATTACAAGTTTTAAAGGGAGGAGGATCAGCTTTTACGGTGTAGGACTTCCTCGTACTCAAATTTATGCATCTATGTAATGTTGAGGAATGCATCCCATGGCCGGATCAAGGACGACCAAAGAATATATTATATTGGAACTCTCCCTCAAGGACATAGAAGAGTTCGGGTAAAGTATGCGGTCCTACACGAATGTTGAGGATCACGGTGCCTAAGGTAGAGGTAATAGCGTCATTGAATGACCGCAACATGATGGGGTTGGCACACATGCAACTAGAAGGGATATTCATTTGTTGGAAGGCTTTTGAAGAGATGATGTTTAGGCTGGCGCCCCCGTCAATCATAACACGACGTACCCGAATGTCCCGGACGTAAGCTGAGATGAAAAGGGTAGGGTCAGGATCTTCTACACCAAAGTCGATAATTTCATCTTCGGAGAAACTGACAGCAGCAGCTTGCTGTACAGAGACGGAAGTGGTGGGGGAGATGGATTGTTTGGTGAGAGAGGCAACGTGATTGGGTGTTAGAATGGAGGCAACGGGCAGGGTTTCATTAGGTAAGACCTCGATCCCTTGAAGAATTTCAACAAGAGCTTGTCGATGAGATTCAGAAGTCTGAATGAGATCATATAGTGTCATTTTTACGGGCGATTGATGAAGCTGTTTGATCATAGTTCGGTGGGCAACTCCATTAGAGACGGGATAGGTGGGTCCGCGAATAACCACTTTAGGTGGTGGTGCAATTGGGATGGTTGAAGGAGAAAGAGATGCCGCAGGTGTGTTTTCTTTTGCTTTCCCAGTGTTTTTCTATCCTCGAGTAGCGACACTAATCATATTAATCTCATAGACCTGAGATGAGGAAGATGGTTGGGATAATTCATGGTCTTCAAGAGGTGGGGTTGTAATAATGATATATCTTGGTGAGGCGGGGACAGATGATATAGTAGAGGGAATTGAAGCTAAAGGTCTCTCCCTTCGTAAGTTTTCTTTCTTAACCTTTCTATCCGGGAGAGGTGATTTGACGAAGGATGGTTTTAAAGCTTTGCAGATCCCTCCACATCATGTCCCTGGTGTGCGATGATAGGCGCAGATTTTAGACTCACTCATAACTGCATGGGTCGAGGTTTAGACGGGTCATAAGGTCTAAGTGGGGGTAGGGAAATGGTCGCATTCTCCATCAACATAACAAGGATTTTGGCATAAGATCCTTTGAGGGGTCAAAATCGGATGAGGGTATTGGTTGTGCGGGTTTTGGTAATGTTTGGGCGTGGTTGGTTCGTATGGGTGGTGGTTTAGCCGAGGGGGTGCGACACGTGTTTTTCACTAAACGTGGTTTTTCTTTGGCACGAATTACGTTCATCTGGTTAGATGATGAGGCTACGTGATGACGTGGTAGCGGGAAACAACCATGGAGAAAGGGGAGTGACAGAAAATAAATCCTTTGATGATGGGATTGGTTTAGGGTTGATAGGTGGGCGCGGGATACGCGGGTAACGATGTTGTTATACCCTTTGATCTCTGTATAGGTGTAGAAGGCGTAGGTCGTTTTGAAGAAAACGCAGGAGGTATGATATATTGATGTAAGGTGGAGGGATGAGGTCCCAATATGGAAGGTGGGTGTGACGATGAGGGTTTTGATTGTGATAGAGGCACAGATTGAGTTTGTCTCCTAGGTGGCGGGGCGGGTTTATTTTGGATAAATCGAGTTGCTTAGGCGGGTGTGTTAGGACCGGGCATTGGTGAGGTCCCTAAAGCGTAGGGAAGATTTGGCTAAGTTAATAGAAGTGGACGGGTCGTTTGGTAGAGGTGAGGGGGTGAAGGTGAGAACATGGGCATTTTAAACCTGTAAGCACTTCGGGTATATGGTGGAGGCATCGGGATTGGTCATTTGCATTTGAGTAGAATATGGCCTACTCAAACGTTCCCATAGGGCCCTGTCATCTTCTCGTGGATGACAACATTCCTCACGTGTGAATATGAAATTTTGTACGGAAGAAAGACGGGTTGTGATTCCAGTCACTTTGTAGGTGTGATACTGAGGGGTAGATGAGGCATTGTATCCATAGATGTTAAGAGGTCGGCCCGGGTCGGTGAAAATATTTAGGTGATGAGGGACTAATAGGTAGGAGGCGTGTTTTAGAGGATCTGTTATGGTTAAAGAATTTGGTGATGTTGGTGTAGGAGATTTCTCTTCTAAGGATGTAAAAAGGAGTGGCGAGCCTTCCTCTTGTGCAAGAGCGGTAGAAGGGACGTTTGGGAAATAGATAAATTAGATAACATCCATTCACGGTCTTGTAGGGATGTGGTATAAGAAGACTCATTGACGGAAGAGAAGTCTCAGGCGATTAAATCTTTTATGGGTAAAGGAAAGATTTCGCTTTGGCTTGTGGTGGTAAAGGAGGTTCGGGCTCTTGTGTTAGTGAAGAGGCTTGATTCAAAATTTTCTCAATAGAGGCTTTTGTTTGGGTATCGAATCTGCATGGATCTCATGAACACTCTCCTCGGTTAAAATATCCTGGTTTATGCATTCTTGTTGGGCCAGTGATTCGGGAATGGCTTGTTGAATACTTTCAAATTTCGGTTAGCGTGGGCGTTAGGATTATCGAGAGCTATATCCTAATCAACCATTTCCTCGCACTATGTTCTTCAACATCTTGCAGTTTTCATGACCGTGTCCCTTCACGCGGTGGAAATTCTGAAGTCATTTTATTTGTACGAGGAAGGTATGGTGCTAGTGGAATCAAACCGGAATGAGGTTTAACAGGAGGTAAGGTAATGGCTCTGCTTTGAGCAATTTTTCCAATATCACACCATATGTTTCTCCCAAGGGAGTGTAGTTGATGGCTCTGCTTTATACTTATAAGTGGTTTTTGGTGGAGTATTGGATGGTGGTTGGGATTTGACCATCACCGCGTGGACAACTCCTTTTGATTTAGAAGAAGTGGACGATGAGGAGTGGTGGTATTTGGTTTATTGGTAGAATCGGAGTTTGGAAAGTGGAGTTTTTGTTGCAAGAACCGCATAATTTCTCTTCCTCTAAGGCTCGAATTTCTAATTTTCGAGCCATAGTAAAGGCCTCGTCGAATGTACGGAAAGTTTGAATTTGGAGGGTAGGGGAGATGTGCTTAGCGCAGGCCCGCGTAAATAGTTCGATAAGTTCGGTTTGAGGTAAGGCATATGTAAGTTGGTTGATAAGGCCCCGCCATCGTCCAACGAAATCTGCGATAGATTCGTCTTCGAATTGTCGGATGGCATAGAGGTCCGTGATAGATACTTTCTTGGCAATGTTAATGGAGAAATGATCCAAGAAAGATTGGGCTAGTTGGTTAAAAGAGAAGATTGAGTGTTAAAGGTTAAAGCACCATTACCACTCAAGCGAGGTGTCCCGATAAGGACATGGGAAAGGTATGGAGTAACAAGGCATCATCATGAGTAATCAAATAATAAGCGTATCTAAATGATTGCAAGTGTTGTTGAGGATCCTCTTTCTTGTTAAACGAGTAAAATTCTAAGCAACTCCCATTGAGGGAGGATATGAATGAAGGGGGACAAAAGGGTGAATGGGCTCTGACAAACTTGCTCGTATGTCAATGCGCTACGACTTCTGAAACAAGCCTCCAGGTTTTGCATTTTTTCCATCATTTGTTTAATTAAGTCGGTGGTTGGATGAGATGATGGTGTGGTTGTGGTGAATGGAGGCGAGATTGGACCAAGGACCACCGCATTAGACACTTTGGTGGGGTTAAGTGTTGATAAGGTGCAGAGGATGAATATGTTGAGGTAGGATCGAATAGGGGTGTCTATATAGGATGTTGAGGTCACTTTGGATACGTGTATGGGAATGAAAAGGTAGGCGGAGCTTTTAGAAGGAAAGCTCGTGTGGATAGGTGGCAGAGAGCAAGTCATGAACGGAGCAGTCTACAAGAGAGATGAGGTAGGGGCGGTCGGTGGTAATGATATGTGGGGTCCAAGATTAACAAAAGGAAAGCTAATCGGGGTCGTATGAACCTCTCTGCAGCCGTCGGATTGGGAGACGGGGCTAGAGATGCAGGAAGCAAGGCGGTATTATCAGGCGGAGTGGGAGCTAAATGAGCAGCTATACTGATAGGCATACCTACAAGGAGCTGACCATCAGGTGTACGGTCAGGGGTATGAGACAAATAGTATTGTACAGTGCTGGAATTAGCATCCAGAAACTTGGCAAAGTCCTTATCTCCCACAGGAATTTTAGGAACCTCGCTGGTATCAGTAGGATTCCCCATCGAAGGTGAAGGGGGTGATTCAGGCAAAGAAACAGAGCAAGCATGTGAAACCATGGCGGTGGCTTGCTTTCAAGTGATAACAACCATGGATAGAAGTTCACAGTAGGGTTTCAATCTATCCTAATGAGCAGAAACAACCTTAGAATGGTAAAATTGTTAGGTTCTTTGGTTTGTCGAGAATTGGAAAAGACAAGAACGATATCGGTCTAGTGAACAATATCGGTTATACTATAGCCGACGCGTCGGTCCGTAATCGATGTCGGTGTAAGAAGTCAGGCTAACAAGATATAAAAAGGCTGCTAATTTTATTTTTAACAACATTTAGTATACTTGTCCAATTATTGATCATGTAAGAAGGCAGTATGAGAAAGAAAAGCAGAACTAAAAACAAGCAAGATGCTAACGCAAATCCGAGAGATTAACCCTAGGGTTAATTTTAATTATCATGGGCTTATGCCTTTAGGCGTATAAGGATGTCGGAATCCTAAACAAGAGACTTAGGGAAATGTCAAGTTGTTTTGGCTTATAAGGTTACCTCAATCGGGCGGAGGAATACCGCGGAAAAGGGGGATGTTTGAGTACATTGTGTTAATTGTGAAGTGATTCGGTATGTGTTGTGCAGTGAATGTAAGATTAATTTCTTGTCAATACGTGGATATCACCCCCACGTGTATGACACATTACTTAATCTATGTTCACTTGAATTGAAAAAACAAGGAAGGAATGCAATGCATGTGTTTTAAACCCAAATCGAAAGTGATATTCGATGAAGCAAAAGAGATGACTTTCACTAATGCAAGATGCAAAAACAAAGAAATTTCTTTTACCAGAATAATAAAATACCTCGTGAATATCTTTAGAAGAAGAAAACAGCAAGTATGCTCCCTATATGAAAGCAAGCGAGAAATAAAGAAAAAGCCAAAATGGGTCCCACTTAAGTGCATGCAAAAATGTTTCACTCGGAAATGTTTCGTTCCTTTTAGAAATAGATAAGGTTAGGGTTAGGAGGAATACCTGTAGAATGTCGAGATGGTGTGCGCGTACCGTAGAGAAAGATCAGATTGACTGCAAAGAACTCCTTTTTGTCTTGGAAGGACTACTGCAAATAAGAACACAAGACCACAAGATTTTGATTAAACAATAAATGAGGAAAGCGCCTTGGGCCGGGAAATATAAAACTTCCTTTCGAAGGTGGTCAGCTTCTGCTTAATATGAATTAACACAAAAGCGTAAAATATCAATTAAGTTGTTTCATTGAAGCCCAGGTAGGGAAAAGGCTATTTTTCTAGTTTTTGATCAGAGGAACCGATGCCGTTTACTGATAACCGATACCGGTGGGTTATAGGATCTTCTTGGTAGCTATGGTGTTTGTAAGGCTAGTTTATGGATGATATTAGGAAATGAGATGATGAGAGGTAAAAGAATATGATTAGATCTGCAATAGCACGTTGGGTAGTGGACTCAGAAATGGATTTAGGAGGACTGAGATTCAAGAAGCATAAGAAATGTTACAACAAAGGACATGCAAGATGTGACTTACTAGTTTTGACCAAGATGCAAGCTGATCTCCTTTGCTGTAAACACTTCTGGTATTTCCACTCATCTCTGCTTGGTCAAGTGAAGATCTGGACTCTGTTCCTCACTCCCAATAATCTCTGTTGATCCAGAAATCCTTCGACTGATCTCCAAAATGAAATTCCGATCCGTTGTTTTGGTTTGGGGAGCCCATTTACAGGGAACCGATGGCGGTTGCGTAACCGACGGTGGTCGAGTAGGAACCGGCATCGGTAAGGAAAAAGTAGGCTATTTTTAGTAAAATCGCCCACCTTCCCTGCTTTTCTCCCGAGAGATCAGCTGCGGGCTTGGTCAAGTGACTAGAAGGTCAGTTTTGGGTGCGAGAAAGGGGTCATTAGTTATGGGTGTAGGTGTAGACCAAGTTTTAGGTTTTAATTAGGTTAGTTTAGGATTAGGGCTAGGTCATGATGAGGTGGCAAAATGAGGTGGCAGGTGAGGTGATGGGGATTTATCAATTACAAGGTAATTAATAAATAATTGTGTAAAGTTTAGGTAATGAGGTTAGGTTGCGAAATGGGATGCGGGTCACAAGGGGTCGTAAGACACAAATTTGGTGTCTATAGGAGGAATTAATATGGAAACCAAAGATACACACCCAACCAATAAAATGATAGGTAGCATGCTAACATGCATCTATCATTGCAATTTGGTTCTCCTATGCCCTCTCTCTAGCACCTAGTACAAGTTAGGTGCTTGTTCTGAATTCGAGAACAATTTGGCTCGGGATTCGAGAATGGTGCTTCCCTTGCAACATGCCTCATAGTCAATAATATTGTGCCAATGTTACGCATGTGTAAGCCTTCATTGTCTAGAATGCTTCAAGTTGTGAGACTTCAACAAGTGCCCCAAAGCGCACAACCAATGAAGGCTAGAATCTCCTCTAGAGGAAAATTTTATATTCCTTGGTGCCAAGGACTTTGGTGCAATCAAAAAGAGAAAGATGAAGCAAAGCAGTACATGCCCAAGTTGTAGATAACATGAGATATAAGAAGAGAATGTTAGAGTTAGGCACGTAGGTAACACTCCCAATAATGCAAGAAGACCCTCAAAAGAAGAAAGATGTAGCCAAGGTATCCAATAGTAAGAGTTCTCAAGTCCCTACGTAAGAGGCATCACACAAGGCTCCTGAAATTATGTGCATCCCTCCTTTGGTAGGTTAAGATCCTTCTTCCACTCTGAATAGTCAAAAATGGATTTTTTCCCTCAAATACACAAGTCAACAAGTCTTCCATTTAGCATTGTTGATCATCGAAGAAGAAAAATATAAATGTCATAATGTGGGATGCCTTGACTATTCCATCTTAGTGGGATATGTTACATGAAGCTCAGTATAATTCTTGTGTGTTGATCCTACCACACAAAAGTCATCCATTTCTATCAACATCTACTAAGAAGAGTAGAAAAAAGTAAGGTGGTTAAAACCCCACCGTTCTATATGTCTTTGATCATAGGAAGAAATCTTGTCCATAATTGCATGATAGACTTAGGCGCTAGTACCTTAGTTATGCCCAAGAAGATAGCTGATGTCCTAGGTCTTAGGTATAGCCCCTTGTCTAAAGGAGTCCTACAAATTAACAACTCAACTATCAATACCTTAGGATTCATTAAGGATCTTGAGTTGACCCTTCATGCATGTCCAAGTTTAACAATTACTCAAGATGTGTCAATTATTGACTTACCTCCTTTGTTTTCCCTATGTCTATCAAGAGATTTCACTACTCAAGTGGGTGGTTACTTGTCTTCTAATTGGTCTCATATGTTACTCAAGACAAGGTATGGTACCTGGTTTACCATACAAGTGAGCTTTTTTTTTTCTTATCATGTAGAGTCATACATCCCATCCCTCCTCCAAGCCAACTATTTAATCCAAGAACAAGCTTCAATTCCTTAAGAGAAACATCTTCCACCCTCTATTCCTAACCTAGTACTTGATGAATGGGTAGAGAGAAACCATAAGTTTTATCCATATGCTGAAGAATTGGAAGCTTATGAAACTGGGCTTGGTAATTACTACATTCTTGAAGAAGAAGTTGTGCTGCTGTGTGTGCTTAAGAAAGACCATGTTAAACATAGCCTATGGAAGTTATACTTTGATGGTTCTAGAAGTAGGAATGGCGCAAGAGAAAGAGTTGTTCTCATTTCTCCCAATAATGAGAAATTCTTCTTCACGTATAGGCTATAATTTACATGCTCCAAAAATGTGGTGGAATATGAAGCATTGGTGCATGGCATGCTCATTGCTGAAAAGAAAGGAATTAAAGCATTGCGAGATATTCGGGGACACAAAATTGGTCATCCACCGAGTTACAAACAAATTCCGGATAAAGAATAAGCTTCTCAAATCTTATAAGCAGAGAGTTTTGACCTCCTTGAGAGTTTTTATGCTCTAAATCTGCAGGTGGTACCACATAAAGTGAGCAAGGAAGTTGATCAAATGGTCACACTCGGTTCACGAGTTCTCTCTTGTTGAGGACTTTGTCAAAGGAATCACTTAGCACATCAAGATGATGATCAGACCATTCATTCTAGGTAACAATACCAGCTACAAAGTGTTTTACTGATAATGTAAAAACCATCCGATTCATCCAAAATGAAGTTGAGTTCTCATCAAGAATACAAGATGACTTGCATGAAAGCTATGGTGACTATATAATACAACCCTGAATACAAAAAAATTTCCTAAAGGGATAGTCACCTTAGAGAAAAATTTTATCCCTAATGATGAGTTCAAGGGTGAAGAAAAATATATGTGTGCCATGCAAGAAGATTGTTCTCTAGTCACTATTGCATGTAGGAAGGAGTTACTAATCGGTAAGGCTTACACGCATGATGAAAGGCGAGACTTCATCTCTATGTGTCAAAAATAAAATGATATCTTCTCATGGGATTATGAAGACCTCAAAGGTTTTGATCCAAGTGTTGCTCAACACTCCATTGATCTTGATCCTAGTATCAATCCCATCAAATAGAAGCAGCGACTAGTCAATCCAAAGATAGAGCCCCTCATGAGAAAGGAGTTATCTAAACTCATCGAGGCGAAGATTATTTTTCCCATCAAATACTCTACTTGGGTTGTAAAATTAGTTCCAATGCACAAAAGAATGGTGAAATCAGACTCCGTGTTGATTTCAGAGATTTGAATAAGGCATCTCTAAAGGATCATTATCTTTTCCTTTAATGGAGTAGATTTTGTAGACTATGGCCGCGTCAAAGATTATCAATGATAGATGTGTTATCCAAAATAAGCCCCTTGCTTTTTTTTTGGCTAACTCCCTTCATTCCTTCCTCCCTTGTGCCTCAGTCAGAATTTTTATCTTTTAGGCACTCAAAACCTTTTGGAAATGGTACCATTGGATAGAGCTCCTTCTCAGCTTTCCAGAAACGTAAAGTTTTCCTCCTAACTCCATGTATTTTTGAAGTTATGACTCACCGGAGTTTTTGTGGGAAATTTTCCCTAGACACTCCCGCCGGCCAAATAGAGAGTGCCACATCACCATTGAAGCATCGGGAGGTGGGAGAAATTTTTGAATTTTTACCAAGTATTGGCACAATGGGAAATTTTCCCATGGGAGTCTCACTAGCCAATCAGGGAGCACCACATCAGCAAAGGGATGGCGGAAGGCGGAGGTAAACTTGAAATGTTTTACCAATTGTTTGGTGGGGTTAAAAGAGGAAATTTTCAGCCTAAGGGCCCACCGGTGAATAAGATGCAGACATGTGTCCAAGTGGGGAGAAGTTGAAAAATTTCCCAAGGGTTGGCACAAACAATTTTTGGCCCCAAGGCCTGCATCCAATAGCATGGTGCTGCGTGTCACCGGGTGTGTCGGGTCGGAGGTGTGAGAGGAATGTTTTCCTTTTTGTCCAAGTTTGTAAAATTTGAAAAGGAAGGCCCGCCCCCAAAACCCGAGCCAATACAAGGAGGCCACGTGTCCCAGGGGGCATTAGGGGTCAAACCGGCAGGGAGAAGTTGGGAAAAATTCCCAGAGGTTAGCACAAAGAAAATTCTTGGCCCTAAGGCTTGCTAACCAATAGGGAGGTGCCATGTGGCACCAAACTAGTGGAGCATGGGGGAAAGTTGGGAATTTTTCCCAAGGTAAAATCAAAGGAAAATATTGAAGGAAAACCCGCCCCCCAAAGCCCGAGCTAGTAGGATCATGCCACGTGTCCACGTGGTGGTAAAAAGTATAAAAGACAGGCCCATAGAGAAAATGAACATGAAAAGCCCACATCAATAGAATTTTTCCATGTGTCTACAGCCCGGGGAAGATGGCTATGAGTGATGGAAAAATTGAGAGAATATGCCCACGGAAAATCATAGCATGACATGTGTCCTCGGGTCATCTAGCTAGTGAGAGAATTTTTGGAAATTTTTCCAAAGGCCAAAACGATGGGAAATGAAGCGGGGAAGGGCGCACAACCAATCGATCATGCCACATGGCACTAGAGCAGTGGGGTGTGGAGATTTTGGGAAATTTTACCAAATTCAAAAAGTGGGAAAATTTCAAATTTTGCCCCTTAACCCATTTTGGCCTTATTTTTCCCTAAATTTTCAAAGGGGCATAAATTTCAATCCAGAGCTTGGTTTTTCATGTTATTTATATCATTGGAAAGCTGGAAAAATTCTCTACATGATTCTGCGATCAATTTTGTGTTTTGGTGGAGTTTGGAGGGAGAAAATTGGAAAATGCCTCGGAATGTGGAAATCAACAAAATTGACATTTCAACCACCATTTTTAATGAAGTATGGCACACATTCTCTCCCAGCATGGTTAAAAATGTCAGGGAATGGAATTTTGAGGGTGACCATGCTGTTTTAATACCATTTTGTTAGTGGTTGAAGCATCTTTCATGTTTTCCGTGTTTCTCTCTCCTGAGTCTAAATGTGCATTGTAAAAGCCAAAATGGGCTCATTTTGAAAGAGTTAGACATTTTTCTAGCTATGAAACTTCTCTTTTCTTCCTCATCAAGTATATTTGTGGAATTTTTACCTTTTCATGCAAATACAGCATCTCTTTTGCCTCTTGGTCATTGTAATGCACTATATTGGACCTAGAATGATAATGTATGCTCTGTGATTAAAATTTTCTCAATCCTTTCATATGTTTATCATTGTTTCTAGATCTCTCATTACATTCTAGAAATTTGTGCATGTTTTGTGTTGTATTTTCTTGTGAATTGTGTATGTTTTGCAGTAGCAGGTGTCTATTACTCCTTTGGTGCATCACCTTAATTAGACTAGGTTTATTCTTTGTATCTTCTCAACCCTATCCCCTTGGCAAAGTTTGATTAAAATATAGGTAAACCCTCTATAGAATGTTATGCACACTTGAACAGAGGATTTGAGGAACCAACCTCTAATCTAGATAT
Source organism: Taxus wallichiana var. yunnanensis (assembly GCA_018340775.1). NCBI lineage: Eukaryota > Viridiplantae > Streptophyta > Pinopsida > Cupressales > Taxaceae > Taxus > Taxus wallichiana. The sequence continues at coordinate 433,050,711 of CM031235.1, read as the reverse complement.
TCTTTTCCCACTTTTTGCAAGCCCCACACTTGGGGAAAAGATTCAATGTTATGCAATCATCTTGGATGCTAAAATATCAAACTAGAAATCTGATAGAACATCTAGAGGGTGCTTCGATTTGCACTAATAGTTTTGGCACAGGGTGGGAGCTTAGAGGTCTTAATCTTCATTACAATAAAATAGATGTGCATTTGTTGCAAGTTTCTTACTTAAAAAGACCCTGAATTACACATCGGTGACTCGAGGAAGAAGAATCAACGAGTTTTTGTAGTCAGAACTGAAAAATCATGAGAAGAATCACCGAGAAGGTCAAAAGATGGAGAAGAAGAAGTATTGTTTGAGTATATGCAATTATCTCCAAGAAGAAGACAAATAGGGAGGAGAATTCAAAGGTCTCCATCTCCACCAAACAAAACTCTATCAACTCCTCCACCTGGCAGACCTTTCATCCAATCAACAAGGGTTCTAAGGCCAATCAGAATGGCACAACACAACCCATATTTCAATTTCACTAGCAGCATCCCACTTACTCTCAATGCACAAAATCCAATCCCAGTTGCAGCATTGAAGAACATTCCATACTTTACTAGAGAGAATCAGACCACTCCTGGTGATCATGTTAAGGATATTGCTAATATTTGTGCAATCCATGAGATTGATGAGATGCGAGATTCTTTGTCAAAATGTTGGAATCTTCATTCAAAGGGAAATATTTGTAATGGTTTAGGAGCCTTGCTTCAGGCTCTATCCAAAATTGGAACCAACTATGTATAGCCCTCCATGAGTAGTTCGGAGAAAAGGGAGATAACTTGTCCCTTTTGGAACAATTGACAACTATCAAGAGAGCTCCCAATGAGCAACTGACTCACTTCAACTTCAGATTTCAAAGGACTTGGGAGAGAATTCCAATGGCAGTAAGGCCAACAGCAGAAGGTGCTTTTCTATATTACCTTAAAACTTTGAATTTTGATATTTCTATGTTAATTCAATCCATGGGAGGCACAACTATCCTTGCTACTTATAGCATTGCCATTAGAGCTGAAAATTGTCTAGTTCAAGATGGTAAGCTAGCTCCTAGGCATCCAATTCCATTGTATCCAAATTTAGAGAGTCCAAGCACTAGTCAAGCACCTATTTTAGCTCCTATTCCCACTCCTAGAAATCAGAATTCAAGTAAAGCTTCTACTTCATCTTCTATTACCTCAAATGAACTTCAAGAAGTCATGAAGCAATTACAAAATTTAGGTAATGAGCTGGTTACACTCAAGAGGAAGTAAGCCCAAGGTTTTAGACCTTCATATCAGCCTCAAGCTTAGCCTAACAGGCAGCCATATCAGCCCCAAAGACAACCTAATCCAGCTGCAAATCAAAACCAAGAAAGACCTCCTGCCAACAGACCATTTCAGCCCTATAATCCGAATGCTACATTTACCTCTAAAGCACTAGTGCCGGTACAAAACAACATAGATCAAGAGTATGAAAGGTGTTTTCCATGTAATGAACCTCACAACTAGTCTATGTGCTTGATGGTGCTCTAAATCAAGCCTTAATGGTAACAACAACTGGTGTGGAGGGTGAAGGGAGTCAAGGAAATAACCAACAACAAGAAACATCCCAACAATAATCAGCTCCAAATGAAACCACACTTGTAAAAGGCGGGAAAGAAGACTTTTGTGGCATGAATCAAACAATCTCTCAAATTTTTGCAGCCAACACAACATCAAAAGGAGAAATTTGGGTGAAGGACAACCATTGGCTCCAAGTAATCCACAACCTTCTACCACTCCACAAACTATTGGCAAGCAAAATGCAGTTCCAAACATGCGCAGGACTGCCCAAACCAGCTCCTAGACCAACTCGGATGCTAGTTGTTGCTTCCCACGTGCAATGAATGAGTGTTAGGCCAAAGGATAGTAGAGAGATGCTTCATCCCCATTCAACATCATTGATTAGATGAAGAAGACAAATGTAAACATATCAATGTGGGAATCACTATCCATCCTAGGAAAAAGAGATTTGCTACAAGATGCCATGAAGGACTGGTTAACTTTAAATCAATGGCCCAAATGTAAGAGAAGGTACTCACAAATGTTGCCCACCTAAAGGGAATCGGGAAGGACAATAAGGTAAAATGTTGAAGCCCCTCCATTCTATGTTTCATTAATCATTGGGGACTAATTAGTAAACAATTGCATGATTGATTTCGAGGAAAGTAGTTGATAATGCCCAAGAAAATTGTTGATCAGTTGGGGCTCCAATATGAAATCATATCCAAAGGGGTAGTGCAATTGGATGGGATGATAGTGACAACAGTATGAGTGATTAAAAACTTGAATTTTACTTTGCATGCATGCCCCAACATTGTTGTTTTGCAAGATGTCTTAGTGATAGATATTCCACCACTCTTTCCCTATGTTTGTCGAGAGATTTCACACTAAGATTGGAGGTTACTTATCCGCTGATTGGTCACAAATGTTGTTCAAAATGAGATATGGAACCAAAGCCACAATCATATCTGAGCCTATTGCAAACTTTCACATTGAGCCTCACACTCCAATCCAAATCAATACCAACTATTCAAAGCATTTGATCAAGAGGATTATCCAAGCGGTAATGAAGCTAACACCAAAGTTGGAAGCATCCCAGATTTGACTCTTGATGAATGAGCAAGCAAGTTGCATGCTTTTGATCCTTATCAAGAAATAGAAGAATTTGAGCTACGAGTATATTGCATGCATGAAGAAAATCAGCCTATTCCTAGAATCACCAAGCCGGACCACAAGGATGACGATGAGGTATGGAAGTTGTTCTTTGATGGCTTAAGAAGTAGACAAGGCATAGGAGGGGGAGTCATGTTTGTTTCACCTCAAGAAGTTAAGTACTATTCAGCTTTTAGGTTTTAGTTTGCATGTTCTAATAACACTACTGAGTATGAAGCTTTGGTACAAGGATTGCATTGGTCAATCAAGAGAGGAATAAAGAACTTTTAAGTCTTTGGTGAAATTGAGTTGATTGTCAACCAAGTAAAGGGGAAACATGCTACCAAGAATGATCTACTCAAGTGCTATAAAAATAGGGTATGGGACCTCATTGAATATTTTGAGGGCTTTAGCATCAAATCCATCCCTAGAAAAGAGAACCAATTTGTTGACAGGCTTGCAATAGTTGGAGCAGCCTTTGATGTTGTTGAAAGCATCAAGAAAGAAAAACTACAACCAAAAATTCATGTGGTTATAAGGCCTTGATGCAAGACAATAATGTAAGTTGGAAAGTGTTTGAAAATGATCAATAAATCATCCATTTCTTACAAGAAGAGGCTAAGTTCTCAGCTGAAAATTAGGAAAATTTCAAACAACAGTATGGTGATCAAGTGGTAGAGATGAGAACCAACAAACAACCAAAGGTACTTGTCACTTTGTAGTCCATTTTCAATCCTAATGATCAGTTCAAGAAGGAGAAATCAAACATCCAAGTGAAGGGAGAAGATTCAGTACCCATCTTGGTGGAAGAAGGCAAGTCACTCCAAATTGGTAAAGTGACAACTGAGCAAGAAAGGTATGAGTTCATACAACTTTGTCAAGAATTTCCTAATGTGTTTTCTTGGAGATATGAATATTTGAAAGGCTTGATCCCAAAGTTAGCTCAACACACTATTAAATTGGACCCAAGTGCTAAACCCATTAGGTAAAAACAAAGGCGGTCAATCCACACATGGAGCCTCTCATGAGAAAAGAATTGAATAAGTTGATAGAGGCAAGTATCATATTCAGTATCAAGCATTCTAGTTGGGTAGCCAACTTGGTTCGATTAGAAAGAAGAGTGGAGAAATCATATTGTGTGTTGACTCTAGATATTTGAATAGAGCATCTCTCAAGGATCATTACCCACTTCCTTCTATGGAGCAGATTTTGCAAGTTGTTGCTGGCTCTGAAAGGTTTTCATTGCTTGATGGATATGCAAGGTACAATCAGATTATGGTGAAGGAAGAGGATCAGTTCAAGAAAACCTTCACAACCAAATGGGGGACCTATGCATATAGAAAAATGCCATTTGGGTTGTCCAATGCTAGAGCTACATTCTAAATGGCAATGGACATGGCGTTCAAGGATTTGATTAACAAAATGGTGCTGATATATCTAGATGATATCACTATTTTTTCAAAAAATGCAGCAGACCATTTCTTTCATTTGAGACAAGTGTTCCAAAGATGTAGAAGATTTGGGGTATCCTTGAATCCTAAAAAGTGTATTTTTCTATCTCATGAAGGAAATCTCCTTGGCCACATTGTCTCCAAAGAAAGATTAGCAATTGATTCAGAAAGAGTTGAATCCATAAGAGCACTACCATTGCCAAGCCACAAGAAGGCCCTCAAAATTTTCTTGGGAAGGATAAATTTTTTCAGAGGTTTGTCCCAAATTTGGCAGCCCTATTCAAGCCTATCACGAAGATGTTAAAGAAAAGCATAGCTTTCAAATGGACAGCAAAAGGAAAGGAAATTTTTGAAGCAATCAAAGAGGCCCTCTCATAAGCCCCAACTCTCATTAACCCATATTTCTCCAAGGACTTCATCCTCTATGCATTTGGAGGTGATGATACTATTTCTACAATTTTGGTACAAATAGAACAAAGACAATGATGACCGGCTAGTTGCTTTCTTCAACCAAATATTGGAAGACTATGAGGTGAGATATTCCTTCGTTGAGAAGCATGTTCTAGCAAATGATTAGGAGATCGAAGAAATTTAAGCATCTAGTTTCAAACAACAAGGTTCAACTGTTGGTTTCTCATGTGGGAGTTAAAGACTTCCTCCTCAATAAAGATCTAAATAAAAAGAGAGCAGGGTGGATTACTCGTGTCATGGAGTATGACATTGAGATAAAATTCACCAAGTTGGTTAGAGGAAAATAATTGTGTGAGCAGCTGGTCTTGAACAAACAAACAGAAGCATGTAATGAGAAAGAGGTTGTTTTGGCATTGCAAGACAACCATGAACACGGAAGCGCTCAAGAAGAGAATGATGGTGCCCCCACTCCTTGCTGGACCCAAGACATAATGTAATTCCTAAACACATGCCTCTACCCTACGAGAGATGAATAAAACCAAAAGGAGACACTTGATTGCAGGTTGTCCCATATGCCCTTGTTGATGGTGTTTTATTCAAAAGGGATGTGAATGGAGTGCTTCTTTGAGATGCACCGGTACAAATCAGATTCACAAAGTGTTGGAAGAGTTTCATGGTGGATCAGCTGGTGGTAATTTTGTACCAAGAGTGACATCTCTCAAGATCATGAAGGTTGGCTATTATTGGCCCAAGATTTTCAAAGTGGACTATTATGCATGGATCAAGAGGTGTAAGAATTTTACATTCTTCATAGGGAAGGAGAGACTAGTCGCCCTTCCATTGCATCCAATTTCATTGACCAGCCATTCATGCAATGGGTTTTGGACTTCATTGGAGTCATTAACCCAAATTCAAGCCAAGGACACAAGTGGATTCTAACAACAATAGATTACTTCACCAAGTGGTGAGGTAGTAGCACTCGAGGAAGCAAATGAATCAGCATCCTAAACTTCTATGAAGGGATAGCAACTAGATTTGGCATACATGCTACAATAATATCGAGATAATGCATTGGCATTCATTGGATCGAACATAACTAGATGGGCTTTCAAGAATGGGATCTACCTAAGCACTTCATCAAATTATTATCCTCGGGGTAATGGCAAGCTAAATCTACAAACAAGAACTTGTTAAGGATCATGAAGAGGACTCTTGATGAAAATCAGAGGTCTTGGCATACTAAGTTGAAATCAGCCTTGTGGGATGATAGGATAACCCCCAAGAGATCTACAGGTAATTCTCCATTCAAGCTTGTTTATGGAAGAGAGGAAATTTTTCCCATGACACTTGAGTTGCGAATGTTGGAACTCATGAAACAATTGGAGTTGTTGGAGTTTGGACCCATGGAGGTTAGGTATGCAGAATTGATGGACCTCTAAGAAATCATAAATTAGGCATCCCAAGCAATGGAGAAGGATCAAGCTTTGATCAAGAAGACCTTTGATAGAAAGGCCAAGGATAAATATTTCCAAGTTGGAGATCTAGTGTTAAAATGGGATGCAAATAGAGAAAAACTGAGGAGGCATTCAAAATTTGATGCCCATTTGGAGTGGACCCTACATGGTTACGAAGTGTAAGGACAACAATGCCTTCCAATTGTCTACATTGGATGGTGAAGAATTATAGATTCTAGTTAATGGAATCTATCTCAAGCATTGCTACTGAGGGAAACTCTCCACCTTGTACATATTAGCTTAGGTTTTCATTCCTCCAAGTGCTTATGCACATTGTTTTTTGTAGTTTAGCTTTTCTTTTCCTAAGTGCTTTGGCATAGGCTTGTTGTTCTAGGAATGTGTTTTGCAGGCCTTGCTCCAATCAGGTGGTGTTACGCCTCCATCTTCCTCCTTGCATTGTTCTAATTAGTGGGAGTACCAAGTAGAGAATTTGATGACCCCATGCCCAATGGATTGTTTCATCTGGTAACTTCATCCACAGGTAGATGACCCCTCCAAGTCACCAAAATTGTTATCCAAAATAAGCCCCTTGCTTATTTTTCAGCTAACTCCTTCATTCCTTCCTCCTTGTGCCTCAATCAGAATTTTTTATCTTTCACCACTCAAAACCTACTAGAAATGGCACCATTGGATAGAGCTCCTTCTCGATTTCCAAAAGGTAAAGTTTTCCTCCTAACTTCATGTATTTTTAAGTTATGACTCGATAGAGTTTTGTTGGAAATTTTCCTAGACAATCCTACCGGCCAATCGAGAGAGCCACGTCACCATCGAGCATCGGGAGGCGGGAGAAATTTTTGAATTTTTAAGTATTGCGCAATGGGAAATTTTCCATGGGAGTCCCAGCCAATCGGGGAGCGCCACGTAAGCAAAGGGATGGCGGAAGGCGAGGTAAACTTGAAATTTTTACCAAGTGTTTGGCGGGGTTCAAAGAGGAAATTTTTGGCCCGAGTGCCCATCGGTGAATAAGATGCGGACACATGTCCAAGTGGGGAGGAGTTGAAAAATTTCCCAAGGGTTGGTACAAACAAATTTTTTGGCCCTAAGGCCTCCCCACATCCAATAGCATGGTGTCACGTGTCACCGGGGCGTTAGGGGTCGGAGGTGTGAGAGGAATTTTTCCTTTTCGCCCAAGTTTGGAAAATTTGAAAAGGAAAGCCCACCCACCAAAACCCTAGCCAATATGAGGAGGCCATGTGTCCTAGGGGTGTTGGGCGTCAAATCGGCGGGAAAAAGTTAGGAAAATTTCCCAAAGGTTAGCACAAAGAAAATTCTTGGCCCCAAGGCCCGTTAACAATAGGAGGTGCCACGTGGCACCAAAGCTTGATGGAGCACGAGGAAAGTTGGGATTTTTTCCCAAGGTAAAATCAAAGGAAAATATTGAATGGGAAACCCACCCCTAAAGCCGAGCCAGTAGGATCATGCCACATGTCCATGTGGTGGTAAAAGTATAAATGAGCCCCAGAGAAAATGAACATGAAAGTCGTGTGTCCGATAGAATTCTACCACATGTCCAGCATAGGGAAGATGGTCAAAAATGACGGAAAAGTTGAGAGAATATGCCCACGGTGAATCACAGCATGACGCATGTCCTCGGGTCATCCAACCGGCGAAGATTTTTGGAAAATTTTCCAAAGGCCAAAACAATTGGAAATGAAGCGAGAAGGGCCACAAATAATCAAATCATGCCACGTGGCACCAGAATAGCGGGGCATGGAGATTTTTGGGGAAATTTTCCAAATGCAAAAAGTGGGAAAATTTCAAATTTTCAGCCCGCCAACCCATTTTGGCCTTGTTTTGCCCTAAATTTGCAGAGGGGCATAACTTTCGATCCAGAGCTCAATTTTTCATGTTCTTTATATCATTGGAAATCTGGAAAAATTCTCTACATGATTTTGGGATCAATTTTGTGTTCTAGTGGAGTTTGGAGGGAGAAAATTGGAAAATGCATTTGGCATGTGGAAATTAACAAAACTAACATTTCAACCACCATTTTTAATGAAGTATGGCACGCATTCTCTCCCATCATGGTTAAAAACGTCTAGGAATGGACTTTTTAGAGTGCCCATGTTGTTTTAATACCATTTGGTTGGTGGTTGAAGCATCTTTCATGTTTTCCGTGTTTCTCTCTCGAGTCCGAATGTATCATTGTAAAATCGAGAATGGGCTCATTTTGAAAGAGTTACACATTTTTTTGGCTCTGTAACTTCTCTTTTCTTCCTCATTAGGTAGATTTGTGGAATTTTTACCTTTTCATGCAAATAAAACATCTCTTTTTACCTTTTGGTCATTATAATGCACTATATTAGAACTGGAATGATAATGTATGATCGTGATTTAAATTTTCTCAATCCTTTCATATGTTTGTCATTGTTTCACGATCTCTCATTACATTCTAGAAATTTGTGCATGTTTTGTGTTGTATTTTATTATGGATTGTGTATGTTTTGCTAGTAGCAGGTGTCTATTACTCCTTTGGTGCATCACCTTAATTAGACTAGGTTTATTCTTTGTATCTTCTCAACCCTGTCACCTTGGCAAAGTTTGATTAAAATATAGGTAAACCCTCTGCTGTGAGAATGTTATGCACACTTGAATAGAGGAGTTGAGGAACCAACCTCTAATCTGGAGATTCTTTTCCCACTTTTTACAAGCCCCACACTTGGGGAAAATATTCAATGTTGTGCAATCATATTGGATGCTAAAATATCAAACTAGAAATCGATAAAACATCCAGATGGTGCTATTGATTTGTACTAACAAGATGGGTATTTAGGTTTTAATCAGATCCGGTCAAGGAAGAGGATCAATTAACCACAACATTTTGCAACCAAGTGGGGAATATATGTGTATCAAAAATTCCCTTTGGTCTATCAAACGTGGGCACCACATTTCAGAGATCATGGATATTTCCTTCAAAGGATACATCATTGAGTTCATCTTGGTTTACCTTGATGATATAAATATCTTCTCAAAGACAATCACAGATCATATGGTACACTTATAAAAGGTCTTTGGGAGATGAATAAATTTTGGGTATCTCTTAACCCCAAGAAGTGTAATTTTATGGTGGCAAAGGGAAATATTTTGGGCCATGTGGTTTTAAAGGATGGCATCAAAATTGATCCTAAGCATGTCTTTTACATCCTAGCTCTTTCCTTACTAGTGCACAAAAAGGCCTTATAGTCCTTCCTTGACAAGATCAAATTTTTAGGCTTTTTATCCCTAATTTTGTAGGATTGGCTTGGCCCATCACCTTAATGCTCAAGAAGGACATAGCCTTCAGATGGACAGTAAGAGGAAGAGAAAGATTCAACAAAATCAAGCCAGAAATTTCTTGTGCGCCAACACTCATCAACCTAGATCACTCAAATAATTTCATACTTTATTCTTATGGAATTGATACTAGTGTTGATACTATCCTAACATAAGAAAATGAACAAGAAATGGAATACCTAGTAGCTTTCTTCAACAAGAAATAGAAGGATTATGAATTAAGATACAGTCACACATAGAAGAAGGTCTTTACCATTATGTGTGTGCTCAAGAAATTCAAAAGTATGCTCACCAAAAATCATATCAAGGTATTAGTCTCCCACTCTTATGTTAGAGACTTCATCATGGGAGTAGAGATTAGTGAAAAGAGAGCATGATGGGTGACAAAAATTATGGAGTATGATGTGACTATCAAAGCCACAAAACTAGTAAGAGGTATCATGCTTTATAGGAAGATTGTTGAGGATGCGTAGAATGAATCTGAGACTTTATTATTTGTGGATGAAGGTTTTCCACGATCGGACCTTGAGCAGAATACGATCCTAGCACATGTGGTCGAATGAAGGACATGATAAAATTCCTTTCCGAGGGTGCATACCCTCCTAGTTTAAACAAGGAAAAGATAAGACATCTGAGGTTATAATCTATCCCTTATGTTTTGATTAATGGAATTCTCTTCAAGAAAAATCTTGATGGCATGTTGTTAAGATGTATCAATGGTATGCAAACTAAAAAGGTACTAGCAGAATTTCATGATGGATTCTTTAGTGGACACTTCTCTACCAAAACTATAAAAATGAAAATAATAATGGCACGTATCTTTTTCCAAATTTCTTTGTAGATAAACACAAGTGGGTCAAAAATGCAGAGAGTGTGCTTTCTTTGCAGGAAATAAAAATGGCAGTGCTTCCCCTTCAACCAATCCAAGTGGAACAACCTTTTGCATAATGGGGTATTGACTTTATACGTATAATCAATCCTCCTTTAAGTGTTAGAAATGAGTGAGTGTTGAAAGATACATACTATTTCACCAAATGGAAAAAAGTTGTTGTGCTCAAGGAATCGGCAAGTCGAGTCATCCTTGACTTTCTTGAAGACATAGCCACAAGGTTTGGTGTCCCTCAAACCATTATCTATGATGATGAAAAATCCTTCCTTGGTACTAAAATAAATGATTGGGCACTAAATATGAACATCTACCTAAAGACTTATTCTAACTATTACCCCCAAGGTAATGGTATGGAAAAATCATTTAAACAAGAACATGATCGAGAATCATGAAGCACACAATGAACATTAGCCAAAGATAGTTACATACAAAATGTCTCGCTTATGCTCTAGGAAAATAGAATAAAACTCAAAAAGGAAATAAGAAATTTTCCTTATAATATTTTCTACAACAAGGAGGATACCCTTTCTTTCACACTAGAGTTGAACTCATTGGCATTTTCCCAGTGATTTGGAATTTGAAGGTGCGGACTAGAGAGAACTCGAGAATGGAAGAGATGGTTGATATCGAAGAGCTAAGGAAATCTGCCATGATCAAGCTAGAACAACATCAACAAGCAACAAAGAGATGGTTTGATAGAAAGGCTAGGCCCCAAGTTTCAAAGTTAGGGACTTAGTTCTAAAATGGGATCTTGTGAGCTAAACTAGGGTACCATTCAAAGTTTGATGTACTTTGGAGTGGCCCATACATCATCGAGTTCATGTAAATAGGATAAATATTTCGAGTTAACTCATCTTGACGGAGGAACGATGCAAATCCCGATAAATGGGATATATCTTAAACCATTCCATTAATTTTTTTGCATCATTATATATATATATATATATAATAGAGTAATTTTAATTCCTCTAAGTGCGTTCGAGTACATTATATTTTTGTACATATTTATTTCTTCTCGCATGCTTCTTGCGCTTGCTCTTCTATTTCTTACAGGTATAGGTCTTCTTTCGGTGGTTACAAGATTTAGAATAAGAGTCAAGATATGATATTCAAGTGACTACATAGGTAGTTTCATGATTACATAACAAAATCCATGTCGAATGGATACTCCTGTGCTCTTGATATCCTTCATCTATCAAGTGATGACTTTGAAAGTCACAATAACTATTATCCAAATAACTCTCCTAGTTATTTAGGTAACTTGTATACATATTCTGGCTCTCACCTCCTCATTGAAGGTTTTGCGTAGTCAGGTTAAATTGGCACAATTCCTTGGTTGCGATTTTCCTTAGCACCCCCTTCTTTCCTTACGCACCCTTGCGCTCTTTCTCTCTCTCCTTCCAATTTCCTTTTCCTCTTTGGTTAACTCCTCCCGTGTGCCCACCTTCTATGCATTTGATTTCTTCCTAAGGAGTTTCATCCCTGTGTGCACACCTCGCACTTGCTTCAATCAGCTAAGTCTCTGGCCCTCTCATACATTACACCCATTAATTTGTAATAGTTATGCCTTGCCCATGGTTTCTCTTCTCACCGGTTGCCTCTTTTCCTAGTGTGCATTACATGCATGTTCCTCTCTGTACCTTCCTCTATTTTCTTCCACATGCCCTTCCCTTGCACCCTCCTTTGATCCCTTTGTACTAGGTCATCTTTTGACATGCTTGAGTGTGCCACACACAACTAGTCAAAGCACGCTAATAGGACACCAAATCCTTGCAACAAATCAGTGAGTGAAATGTGGCAAAAGGAAAAAATATTTTCATGATTAGCCATCATTTCAACTAAACTACACGTTCCATGTGTCTTGCATATGCCACGGCTCTAGAAAAATTATGACAAATGTATCTTCTACTACAAATCTCTAATCAACATGCATCTAGACTTTTCAGAGAGTGATGACATCAGCCACAATGTTAGACATTAACATTCAAATTTGGGAAAAATGGCAGGTGAGAAATGGAAAATGTCTTTCTATGCATTAATGAAGCAGATATGATTACTTCAACCACATGATTTTATATGATCCACCCTCCTTTCTCATCCAACATGCCAAAACAAAGCTAGGGAAGTGCATTTGACATATTCTTAGGTAGATTTTCAGGCATTAAATGCTTCTTGTTGGTGGTTGTATTTCAAATTTGACTTTTCCCTTCTCTTCTCCTTCTACAGATTCATATATAAATGTAAGCTCTAGGCTCACTATTAATTTTGAACACTTTGGATCCTTATACATTTTTTTCTAAGGACTTCATACTTTCTATATTTTGAGTTGCTAGACCTCTAGATCTAGCTCTTGCATGTGGATATCGACCTCTTTTTCCATTATAATAGTTATTTGCATTTACTCGAAGTAATACAAGCATCGTTTTGTGAGTATTATCTGTCCTATCATGTTTGCATTCCTTCTTCTTTCCTTTTCTTTTACATTGTGTCTTTGATTGTGTATTATTACATCCCTTACAACTCTTTATTTGGTTGGGTTCTATGAAACCGACCTAGTGAATACATTTTAAGTCATGATACATGTGCCTATCCTTATTTTACACACTTCCTCTCATTTTTGGTCAAAAAAATAGTGTTCATCCCTCTTTTCTAGTGATATCACCTTTTAGTGTAGTTTCCTTTCATGTCATCCTTCTATCCTTAGTCCTTAGCATTTATTAGCTTATTTTTCCCTTTCAACACTAGGAATAGTCATAGTAGTAGAAATAGATAGAGGAACGGTCCTTCTTCGGAGATCTGTTCCAAGAACACATGGTCCCACAACTAGGGAAAGTTCCATTGTCATCTCAAACACATCGATCCTTCCAGATCCGAGATGTGGGTGTAAGTTTGAAGACCAACAACACCCTTGACCCACATGGTTGTAATTTCATCCAAACCTATCAAAATTCAATAAAATTTAAATTTTTGGATTATTTTTTTATGTAATTCTTCATGAAATCATAAAAATGAATGTTGGGACTTGAATATTGGCTAAGTACCAAAAGGTGCATGCGTTCACGGAACTAATAAAGAGAAGGGCATGTAAGACGAGTTTTAAGAAGGGGTTTGGAGAAACCAGGATGCACGTAGAAGGAAGAAAATGGGGTTCATGGGACTTAGCCATATTCAAAATTAAAAAGGCACTTGAGGAAAAACATGACCCGACAAGGAATGTTGAGAAAATAAGATGCCATCCTAGAACCTTGGAGGTCAAGAAAAGAATATTCCACATAGGAAATATTCCCAAAAGACATCATTACAAAGAGTGGAGGGTTCACAAGGGGATAAACATTCACCATTGGAGGACCAAATTGACACTTGGCATGTGATCTATTCAGGAGAGAAGGCATGGTGGTGGATGATGAACCTATAAAGAGAGATGCTCAAAAGCAAAGAAAGACATCAAGTGATAGATGAGAGTAGAATAGAGGATGCATAGAGAGTAAGATGTAGAGTAGCCAAATGTTGTAGTAGTGCTAGGGTTTAGAGCACTTAGTGCTAAGGGTTCTGAAGGATGTAATAATCCTTTGTATGGCATTAGAGTCTATAATAAGGGATGAACTGGGAAGGCATAGTTAGAATATCATACTAGGGAAGATCTGTAAGAGATGAGTCCTAGTATTTTGATATGTATGGTTTGTGATGACTGTTTTGATTGTAATGTGGCTACCAAAATCACTCTAAATGAATATATATCTAAGGGTTTGTTTTATATATCATGTTTAAGGGTGTAAACCCTCTTGTTGTGTGATTTTCATGAATCATATATGATTCATCATGCTTATTACAAATGATGCTTAGTTAATTTTATACATTAATATGTGGATATGTAAGTTGCCCTTCTACTTTTCGTTTAACTAAGTAAATGTATTCTCATTTTATAAACCATCCCTTGTCAATGGCAGAATTTTCTCACAATGCTCACATAAAGGAGGGGATTGGTGAATGCACGTGCATTGGGTGAGCACCCAAAGCACCCACCTTTGGGTGATAGGATGACACACATGGGGTTACAAAGTTGTAATGATGGTAAATAAAAATGACTACATCTTGGTTCCATTGTCAGGACCTCTTTTTGAATATTTTGTGAGAATGATGTAGGATTATAGAGTGCTTGACACTGGATAGTATCGAAGCATGGTTTAAGAGAACAAAGGATGATTTTTCTAAGATTTATTACTGAACATGAGTTTGATCCACGTAGATGGGTAGAAGAGCACCTGTATCATGAGTTGTATGAGACCTTCTTTTGTTACTTTCCAGTGGAGTTGTATAAATTGATTTTGGTGTACACATCTAGATCAAGTTGGTATTATAGATCTCATGTATGGACCCAAGATGAATATCATATGTTGTATGATGTTGATCTAACTTGGACATGTGTTGTTGATTATTGGTGGAGAAGAGTGTTGACCAACTATACCCTAGAATACGCTATTTCTACATATTCTTGTCCAGAGGTTGCGAGTTAGAGTTCCTAAAAGATCCTAGAGGATCATTTTTGTGTGTTATCCCCTTATCCATAAATATTCTAATCATTACACTAAGTTTCGAAGCATTTCCTATGGCCAGCTAAGCTTCTTCTAAGCACTGGGAAAAGAAGCTAGGGTGGAGGAAGATGGTGGACCTTGCACCAAAAAAGGAGAGGGAAGAGAGATGAATCAAGTATTGTTAAGAAGGGGAAAGGAATTTGGATAAACAATGCAAGATTGCAAGAGTGATGGATCTATGGAGGTAGACATTGCAAGAAGGAATTAAGCTTCATGCAGAGGACATGGAGCATGAGAAGTTTGTGCTACCCCATCTTGGAAAACACGGGAGAGAGACCCTTCTTCTTCGGATGAGAATTAGTCACTTGGAAAAGGAGAGATGTCAACACACATCTAAATCCACCTGGTGACCAACCCCTAGTGCTTAGTTTTCCAAATCTAGAGATAAGTATTGCTAACCTAGTTGGTATTGGTGGAAGTGACCGATCAACACCAAAGAGGTATAAATTTTCATTTGGCACATCCATGGCTGCATAATCATTTCTTGTGTTTTGAGGAATATTATATGGAATTAAATTTGGGAAAAATATGGGTACATAAAGCTTGGGTATCACTTTTGGAAGTGGTACAGGATGCACATCTAGTAGCGGTGTAATATCACAAACTATTGGCACACATTTTAGTGGGATATTGGGGACACTAGGTGCAACAACTTTAGGCTCATTATTAGCTATAAGAGGTGGATCTAGTGGTATAGGAGCTGGAGGACCTGGTGGAACTAGTAGATCTAGGGGATCTGGTGGGTCAAGAGGGATAGGACACAGGGGATCTAGTGGATTTGGTGGTGTAGGAAATACCAAAGGAAATCAAGTTTCTATATCGGGAGGAAAGGGCCTCAACCACCTCAACAAGTTTTTTTCAAAATGTTTTTTCATCTACCAAACTATAAAGGTGTTGAGGATGCTACAGGAGCATGTACGTAAGTGTGAGATGCTATGGTGTATAAAGGGGATCACTACCCGCAGTGAAAGACAAGTTAGTGTTATCCTAAATTTTCCCTGGACAAATTTGGTCAAAACAAGCCCCACACATAAAGAAAATATGAAGGAAATGATTCAGACCCACAAGCTCACATTCTATAATGAAAAACAAGGGGACATGTGAGTTTGACTCAAGGAACATAGGGTCAAAATGAGTCTGAATGACACAAAAGGAACTAGAGGCCTAAAAGAGTAAAAAAATGACCCCGTGCAAGAAGAAATTCAAGAAATGGCCCTGTAGAATGAGTCGTGCTTCAAATCCAATAGACAAATTCTAAAGTAGCTCTAAAATGGAATTACGAGAGTGGTCGGGTAGGAAGCCGAGTAGTGTCAAAGAAATAGAGGCTCAAAGGAAAAGAAACAATGAAGATTTAAAGTCTTCGGGCTTCGTAAATGGTTTAGAATGGGCCCAAAAAAATGACTAAGTATGGAGGAGACAAAAGAAGGTTCCAAGTGTCTAACTAATGCACCTCCAAAGATTAAATCCAAAGGGGTAGACCCAAATTAGTGTCAAGCTTCTACGCACCTACACCCCAAAAAAATTACACCAACCATTGAACAAGATTCGACTTAGCAGAGGGTGCCAAGTGTCTTAATGGCACACATTCAAAAGTGGGAACTAGGTCGAAGACTCAAAATTGTGCTAGCCCTCCACATAGAAAATGGTCAACAGAGGTCAAAAAGGAGAGCGGGCCTAAAATGAATAAGTATAGAGTACGGGAAAAAGGTGCCAAGTGGCAACACGGTGTTATTTCATAGGTAAAATTTGGGGTGGGTTTCAAACAAAAGCCATGCCACCACGTGTCTAAAGTAAGGCACAGTGTGTCCGCCAAACATAAGGGACCCAGGAAAAATAGAAAGGGAAATCAAGGATCCTATGCAAGCTGCCACGTGTTTCATGGGTGCAATTTCAAGAGTGAAGGAAGGGAGAAAAATTCAAATGTGTAACACCCTTAACTGTTGTTATTTTCCTCCTTTACATTCAAGTGTTGATATGTGATTTTCCTTATATGGATATGTTCTTCTAATTATTGGAAATCATGCTTGATATGGATAAGTCTTTTCTACTCTTAAGATCCTTTGATTGAACTGGTATGACTTCTCTGAATCTAATTTTCAGTTCGGTAGGTGAATTGCAACTGGTTTAAGAGTTATAAACTTATCTTTTTGTATAGCTGATCCTTGGATCAATTTTAGTGATCCAAGGAATTTTTTTAATAATGCCCTATTGAAGTGAATGGTAAAATCAATATTCCATGAGTTAAGATGCATGTTGGACTGAACTTTGTTGTTGCAAGTTCTTTGACTTCTATGTGAATGCACTTCCATTCAGTACCTGTTGTATGGTTTGGGTCCTTGAAGATCAACCATGATAGGTCATTGCTGATAACGATGGGAATGCAGCTATTCTCAACACAAGAGAAAGGTATCTGGGATCCTATTGAGGATTGAATTCCAGAATGCTAGGCTAGGTGAAAGTATTCCTACCTAAGCTATGTTACTTGATATAAATTTTTTTCCAACCTAAACTTGATACTAAAGGTTAGAAGGGTTGCTAAGTATTAACACTAGAACCTAACACTACAAGGTTATTTGGTTATCTAACCTAGTTTCTAAAAGCTATTATATTAACCTAATTGATAAAGATCTATGTTGGAGGTTAGTGGTTAGTGTTACATCCTAAGGTACTAATTTAAATCCTACCTAAGATATAACCTAAGCAATCTAACCTATCCTAAACTAATGGATGAAAATTGCGAACTAAAAGGGTTCGTATGTACATTGGCGATGGTTTCTAAGAATTTATGAAGGTGATAAGGTTTATTAATTCCTGGACTCACCGACTTTGGCAGGGCTAGTTTGGTTGGTAGAGTCCTAGGTGGTGTATCTCTAAAAATGGAAACTCATTTTTTTGTTGATTTGGAACTCACTTGAGACTTGGGGGCGGTGTGCAAGGAAGATTGATTGGGATATTTGGAAATTAATGCAATTCATTATCTTGTATGACGAGCTTGAAGCGCTTTGGTAGGCATGCTAGTGGATTTTTGTGGGTTGTTTCATTTTGCATGTGTTTAAATTTTCTGCAAGCGCTCTATTTTTTTGAACGAGGAAGTTTTACACTGCACCGCATGGCTATTTTGGAGGTTTCAAATATATTTTTGTTTCATGGAGAGTATATGAGGCATTTTGGAAGAAGTATTTTGTTGTTTTGATCTTTTTGGAGGAGAAGGGAAGAAGCAAGCTTAGCTAGAAGTCTTCTTCAATTTTTTGGTGACACTATCAGGCATGATAGGCCCTAAGCTGTTAAAATCCTTTGCATTCCTCTAAGTGTTTTCATTAAAACAACTTTTCTCTAATGAGCTCTGTGCATTTATACATTTTTCTAGTAAATAGATTGAAGGGATTTGTATACTTGTATTTTGGTTTTGAATTAGTGTTTTGCATTATGTTGTTAAAAACGGTGTTGTATAAAAGATCTATGCATGCTCAACTAAAGTTGGAAACACTGTTAGCTTCTTGGTTATTGGAAATTTTTTTAAGGTCGACCACTTTTTTATGGTGACATACTAGCTGAGTTTTAAGAAGAACTTTGAGTTTTTCCTATGTTGTTGAAATTACAGTTGGGTGAACTTGTTGTGTCTTGTGATTTCAAACTGGTAAGAACTCCAGTCTTATTAATCTCGTATGCAAGTATGAGCTTCAATTGGGAAACTTGTTTAGTAAAGTGGACTATAACTGAGATTCTCAGGGTTTGTGAAGTGTGCATTTTGATCCATAGTTAAATGGACTGTGAATAAACCCATATATGATTTGGGGTTGTATTCTTCTTGTGAAAATCGTTGACTGTTAACAAGTTTCGCATGCACTATAGATAAACTCGTATATGTCTTTTTATTGTATTTTATCTTATGGAAACTTTTGACGGTAGCAAAGTTTACATGCATGAAAAAAACTATATATAGTTTGGTTTTTGTATTTCTCCTTATGAAAACATGGACTGTTATTGAAACTTGCATGCACAGGAAAAGCAGTATATGGTTTAGTTTGTATTTCATTCTGTGAACTTGATTGATTTTAGAACTTGTGTTTGTTATTATTTTGGGTAAACTTCACCGTAACTCAAAGTTTCTTTGCCACGGCGCTTGTGGAATCTTATTCTTATGACTAAATTAATGGTTTTGGAGATTCTTATGAACCCAACTTGTGAATCCTCCAAGTATGAGCTCTATCCAACATCTTACATTCCGTTCAAGTTTGAAATAGGGTTAAAAGGATGTTGATGGAGAATAGAAGAATTTCTTCTTACTCTATAATGTATGTAAACAATTTCATTGCACTCGGTCTAGTCTTGCGGTCTTTGGCATATTATGTGTTTATGTTTGTGATATTGATATCCTTCACTTTGTACACACCGATAATTACTATATGTTCTTAACGGAAATAGAAACCTGAACATTGTGTTGGTTAAGGTATTATGGTCTTTTGATTATTTAGTAAACTATTAAGGGAACATGTAGTTACCCTAACTTGGTTACATGTATTTGAATGGTCTTGATCCTTCAATGATGTTTATGCTTGGAATTGCACCCATAATCGTAAATGAGTCCTATCTTGTACATATTATTCTTTTGATGTTTTATATTGTCTTTTGTTGGAAACCCAATTTATAGTTCTGGTAGTGATGCATTAGCATACCGTTGAGATGGTCCTAATTTTCTGAACTATTGGGAAGTCTTGAGTTTCAGTAATTAATCAAATTCTTACCTCTTGTTGGGTCTAATAAATGTATGTTATGTCTTGGAAGATTGTTTGCGATCTAAACTCGATTGTGAATGTGTTTGAACTACACTATTGATTGTATAGGGTTTTATGATTGGGAAATTGTTAACATGATTCTTCTTATCCATGACTATTCTGGTCCAATGGGATAATGTTAAACCTTTAGAGAAATACACTGTGAAGCTTACTTTGTTCATGGACTATGTATGAGCTTTACTGTTATATTGTTTCTAACGAAAAGTAGAAATTCATGCATTGTAATGGGATGGTTTAAAAAGGAAGATATTTTTAGTACTCTCTTTCCTTAAAATGATCATTTTCCTCCTTTCTTAGAACTCTTGAATGAATTTTAACTTTATGAATGTGAGAAGGTAAAACTATTTTATTATGTGAAAGAAATGATTATAGTTTGGGATCATATTCTAGTAAGAATCCTTCTAAAATGCAGTTGGGTTAAGTTCATTGATTGGAACCTCCTGATTTTTGTTCTTATTGAAAAAGGAAATCAGTGATTATTAGTTTTGTATACTTGTCCTTGACGGAAATGAAGTGGAATGAAATTGGGGTTAGGTTGGCAAATGAAATTGTAGCCTTTACATGACTGTTAAACCACCACTTCTCCTTTTAATTTTTTCATGTGGATCTATTTGATGAATACAATATACTGTTAAATTTTTAAGTAATGTTACTTTAAAGGGACATTTTATATCGTGGTATACACTAGTTTCAGCCTTGCTGATGATTATGTACTTTGGCAATGGAATACTTTCTTTTCTTATTTCTTTGGAAAGTTAGTGGAAATATCCAAAAGGGAATATCTTTGTAAACACTTCGTATCTTATAGTAAAGATATGTGTTGTACTCTATTGGGTAAAATTGGAAACAATGATATATTATTTTTTTGTTGTTTGGTAAAGATATTTGATGAAATCAATTATACTTTAATTTATAGGATAGGTATTATAGATTATATCCTGTTCCTCTTTGTGTTAAAATTTGTTTAGTATTTCTCTTCTATTTATTGGTATTACTTATTCTTGGGAGTATGAATTACTTGTTGTTCATTAAAGCAGGGTTTTTTTATTGGAACAATTAGTGGAATGCACTTCGTTTTAAGGGTTAGTGCTTATCATGCTTAGTTCATTGAACTCACCCGTGCTAGCAATTTTTTTGATGGACTTCGTAAGTGATAAGAGAAGGCAAAAAATTATATGATGCATTGGCTGATCTATAATGCATAAGTTGTAAATGTATAAGCTTTGAAAAGTAAATGAAGAATGATAATTTACTTGCATAGATTATGTAAAATAGCTTGTACTTTTGTAAAAGAAATAGAATTCTATTCCGTTGACATTCTTCATATTACCTATATGCTTCAATGAGTGTTCTTGTATAAGTAGGAAAAAGGGGATTAGGGTAATTCCCTAATTGTGATGCAACTTAGTAAGTTGTAGAAATACAATGAATTTATCTAAACAACTCATATCATTAAAATGTCTAATTTTGAATCTGTAATGAACCTTATAAAAATTATAAGGGTATAATGCGTGAGTAAACCCTATGAACTTAAATACGAAGAGTAAATTTCTCCTTCTCTTATGAAAAAAAAAACAAGAATGAAGATATGATCTTTATATATTCATAAGACTTTATTTAATAAAGTCTACTAAGTTACAACCTTGTGGTTGTTACCCTTCCTTGAATAGTTAATTCACATTGAATGAAACTTAAGGAGTTTTTTTCCTTTCTTCGTGATAGTCGATTGACGATCCAAAGATAACAAACATCGAAAGTAATCTTGTGTTAAGGAAATTCTACCAGAGTTAATGGAACCTGATTTGAAAATAACTTAGGGAGAGTTGGATTAGAATCTGGATAGGGTTGTAGAAATCTTCCTTTAAGAATCCAAATTAATTTAACTTTAATAATCTCCTAAGGATATGTATATCTCGACAAGGCTGTTCTATAGGATGCTGGCACATGCCAACTGTAGAGTTGTACCTTCGAGAATATTAGGATCTTCTTGAGGATACAACACTATAGTTGACATGTGGCAACATCCTTCTACATTGATCATCTAGATCTACACACTTTTGGACTTGAACTTAGCTTATCTCTAGGGTGGGTGGTAGCATAGTTGTGATATGAAGAAGCCCTCTAAGACTCAAGGTATCTTGGCACACGGGGGTTGACTTAGGTTGACCCAGGTATGCCGATTTATCCTAAGCCTTTGTGAGCTCCTTCCTATCCTAACCTACGATGTTAACTAGAACTAGGGATAAACCTTAGGTAAGAGGTTTGATGGAAGTTGGTAAAGGACATTCTAGATAACCATAGAGTGGGGTGAAGGATGTATTCTGGATTGACGAGTATGTCATCAAGGAATAAGTAATACGAACAATATGTTAAAATATTTGGCCAAAATATCGCAAACTACTGATTACGTTGTCCTATATCACCTAGTCTAAGGATTGTGATGTAGATTAATATTGTAAAAACTATTGATTAGGTTCATTAGACAGATCACTCAAATACCCAAAACGGGTAAGAGAACCTAGTATATGTAGTATATCAGAAAAGTATTCAATGTTTAGAGTTAAACATGAATAGATCGAGTAGTTTATTGAATCATGAAATGAATAGATCAAAGAGGTTACCGAGTCATTATAGCTGCATATGCTTATCTATTATAAGAATGATTGTTTTGGAATGTGTGTTCTAAATTATGTATTTAGAATAGGGAACATTACTTAAACAAAAAAATTCCCTTGTTTCTAAAGTCATAAATAGGAATGTTACATCTTGGTATCAGAGCTAAAGGTTACAGCTCTTAGACCTATTGTGTCCATAATCTGATAAAAACTTGAATTTTCTTGTAGTGAGAAAATGGTTAGGACAAGAGGAAACGTTGCAAATAATGCTCCACCGAGGAAGGAGTAGTAGTATCCCAAAAACTTGATGATATCCTTTACGCCTGTTGGACATAATTGATCATTTGACTGTGCTCGAGCAACAAGTGATGGGTAATGAGGAGGAAGAAGAAGCTGGTAATAACAATCAACCACCTCCTGAGGACAACCCCAATATGGGTGTTGATAATAATAATGTTAATGTGCCTAACCAGCTAGAAAACAAAAAGGCTAGGTTGGCTGTTGAACTCACTAATGATATAAAAAGGATAAGTCCACCTAAGTTTGATGGCACCACATTAGGTGATGGAGCTGAGAATTAGCTCAGCAAGATGAAGAATTACTTTGCAATAAGGAACTTCTCAGAAGAGACCAAAGTTATTTGGGGAGCATATCAGCTTTCCCATGAAGCATGTTCATGGTGGGATAGCAAGAAGTCCAAGATAAACATTGATGAAACTAACATCACATGGGATCAATTTAAAGGTTATTTTAGGAAACGATGGCTGCCAAAACTTTATTATGATCATAAAATGACTGAATTTTAGAACTTATCTCAAGGGAAGTTAACTATAACTAAGTATTGGGAACTATTTACAAAACTACTCAAGTATGTATCTCTAGTATCAAACTGATGAGAAGTTCAGGATACAGAAATTCATCATGGGGTTGAATCCCATAATTGAGGGAGAGGTTGATGTTCACAACCCAACCATTATGGAAGGGGTTGTTGAAAAGGCCATAAGGCAAGAACAAAAGTTAAAGGCTATTTCTTCTCATAAAAAGAAGTACGGAAGAAAGTTCCAAACTCTTATTCAGCTTCTCTTGCACCTAAGAAAGGACCATGGAAAAAGTTTGGTAACAAAAGTAAGTTTCCAATTGATAATAATAAGAAAAAAATAATGAATAAGACTGTTGGTAATACACGAACAATTTTTCCAGAAATAATAATAACGGGTGAAAACCCTATGGAGGTCAGAATGATAACTTCAAGGTGGAAATAATTCTGAGCCCAAAAAGGGACCGGTAGGAGGCTATTATAACTATGGAAAAGATCATTACATGAATCAATTTCCTTTGAAGAAGGATGATCGTAATCAGTAGCACAAGATACATGTTGCAGTAGCTGACAAGCAAGCTGAAAAGCAAGTTACACCTATAGAAGTTCCTGGTAAGTTATTTGGCATACCTGTAACTATTATTTTTTATACTAGAGCAACTGAATGTTTTATTTCTAGTAAAATTGCTTCAAAACTTAAAAGAAAAGATTGAAAAATGGATAAATCATGGACTGTACATTATGGTAATAATTATGTTCATACAGTTAGTATGTGTCTTTTCGGAGAAGTCCTTGACTTACCTAGCTTTTCCACAGAAGTTGATCTCTATGTAGCACCTTTGGGATCTTATGATATAGTCATAGGTGTAAATTGGTTAGCAGAGCATAAAGAAAAGGTAGAATATTTTGAAAAACATATTAGTTGTTTAGATGATCTGCTAGAAAACAACAGAGATTCAGGGTGTAAAACGAGAAATTTCTGTTAGGAAATTGTCAGCTATGCAACTTAAAAAGGCCAAAAATAAGGGTTGTACCTTATATGTAGTAAAAATTTCTGAATCTACAGAAGGAAACAACAATTTCATGGAATGTTATCTACTATTATAGAACTTTGGTGACGTGTTTCTAGAAGAATTACCAAGACTACCACCCAAAAGAGAGTTTGACTTCACAATTGAAATCAAACCAGGTACTGAACCTATTTCTAAAGCACCTTATCGAATGACTACCACAGAGTTAGTAGAGATTAAGGCTTAGTTACAAGAAATTTTGTCTAAGGGTTTGATTAGACCAAGTGTTTCACCTTGGGGAGCACCGGTGATCTTTGTGAAAAAGAAGGATGGAACACTCAGATTGTGCATTGATTACAGGATGTTAAACAAAGCAACAATCAAGAATAAATACCCACTTCCTAGAATTGATGACCTATTTGATCAGATGCATGGAGCATCGGTATATTATAAGATAGAAATTTGGTCTAGATATCACCAATTACGAATTAAGGAAGAGGACATTCATAAAATGGCTTTTAGGATAAGGTATGGACATTATGAATTCATGGTTTTACCCTTTGGATTAACGAATGCACCTGCAACTTTTATGAACTTAATGAATAATATCTTTCAAGAATACTTGGACAAGTTTGTGCTTGTATTCTTGGATGACATTCTCATATATTCTAAAAATGTGGAGGAGCATCATGAACACTTGAAAATAGTTTTGGAAATTTTGAGAAAAAGACGGTTATATGGTAAGTTGTCCAAATGTTCTTTCTATGACACTGAAGTTCACTATTTGGGTCATGTTATAAGTAAATATGGGATTGCTGTGGATCCTTCCAAAATTGTGGCTATAGTCAAGTGGCCTACACCCAAGAATGTACATGAAGTTAGAAGCTTCATGGGCCTTGCAGGTTATTATAGAAAATTAGTTAAGGATTTTTCTAAGGTGGCTGCACCAATAACTTCATTACAGAAGAAGGATAAGAAATTTTTCTGGGATGATAAATGTGAATCTACTTTTAAAAATTTGAAAATTTAGTTGACTTCAGCACCTATTTTAGTTGTACCTGATCCTAATGGAGACTTCATGGTTGTAACAGATGCATCGGGGGAGGTCTTGGAGGTATTTTGTTACAAAATGATCATGTCATAGCTTATGAAAGTAGAAAACTTAAGTTACATGAGTTGAATTATGCTCCACATGATTTAGAGCTTGCTGCCATAGTTCATGCACTTCAAGTTTGGAGGCATTATCTACTTGGTAAACCATTTGAGTTGAAAATTGATCATCTTGGACTAAAGTACATTTTTACTTAGCCAAATCTGAATGCAAGACAATGAAGGTGGTTAGATTTTTTGTCTCAATATGATTTTGACATAAGTTACATTAAAGGAAAATAGAATAGAGTGGCTGATACTCTAAGTTGTAGGAAGCACATTTCTACTCTTATAACACTAAGAACTCAGTTTAAATATGAAGTAAAAAGTGCTATGGAATCTGACTCTTACTTTCAGCAAGTAAAAACAGCGCTTGCTGTAGATCCAAGAGATGAAAGGTATAAAGGTTTTCACTTTGATAATGAAGGAATCTTACGATATGAAAACATAGTATACGTACCCTTACTTAATGATTTGAGAAAGAAATTGTTGACAAAGTTTCACAATTCACCTTTTTCGGACACCTTGGCATTACGAAAATGCTTGCTGATATAAAACAACAATATTTCTGGAAGGGAATGAAAAAGGATGTTATACATTTCGTGACTCATTATACGGAATGTCAATGAGTAAAAGTTGAATATATGCATCCAAGAGGTTTGCTATATTCTCATAGCATACCGTAGTACAAATGACAAGTAATAAGCATGAATTTTGTACAAGGGTTGCCTATGTCAAGAAATAAACATGATGTTATTTTGGTAGTAGTTGACAAACTAACAAAAGTAGCTCATTTTATTGTTGGAAATCTAAAGGATGATTCTCCTATTTTGGCTAAAATATTTGTACACGAAATTTTCGATTACATGGAGTACCTGAATTAATCATATCTGATAGAGACCCTAGAATGACATCAAGGTTTTGGCAAATGCTTAACATAGCTCTTGGCACTAAATTGAATTTCAGTTCTACATATCATCCAGAAATGGATGGATAGACTGAAAGGGTGAATCAGGTTTTGGAGGATATGTTACGGATGTACTGTATGGATCAGAGTACAAATGGGAAGAGTACCTTCCCTTAGTTGAATTTACATACAATAATACATATCATGCTTCTCTTAAGATGACACCTTTTGAGGTACTTTACGGAAGGAAATATAGAACCCCTATTAGTTGGGATAGCATTGAGGATAGAGAGGTAATTGGACCTAAAATCCTTACGGAAATGGAACAAGTTAAAATGATTCATGAATACTTGAAAGAATTAGCAGATAGGTAAAAGAGTTATGCTAACTTAAAGGGGTTGACAGGAAATTTAAACTTGGAGAAAAAAAATTTCTTCAGGTTAAACCGAAAAAGAGTTCCATAACTTTTGGCAAGGCTGCTAAGTTATCACCTCGATATGTAAGACCTTTTGAAATAGTTGAATTAATCAACCCTATAGCTTATCGTTTATCACTACCACTTGCTTTGTCACGAATGCACAATGTTTTCCATATTTCTTTGCTTAAGAAATACATCTCGATTTATCATGTGTTAAATTGGAATTCCTTGTCCAAGACCTAGGAATAATCGTGGTTAAGCCCATTCGAGTGCTGAAAAATCACCAGTTGCATCTAAGAAATAGAGAAATATGTCAATGTAAGGTCCAGTGGGACCATTTTAACAAGGAGAGTGCAACTTGGGAAAATATGGAGGATATGAAAACTGGTTTTCCATATCTATTTGAACAGAATTGAATTTGTTGACTGATAAAATTATATGAATTTATTCTTTAATGATGTTAAGTAAGCCATGGTTTTGGGCAGATATTTACTTGATTTGAATAAAAAATTATTTAATACTGATTTCTGGAACTATAAGGTTTTGAAATATTTGACTTAGGATAAGAGAAGTGAATGAATTGACTATCCTTGATGTAATTTGTTAAAGGATGTAATCATCGGAATGATGATTCTTTTAGGAGGGAAGCATGTAACACCCTTAATCTGTTGTTATTTTCCTCCTTCACATTCAAGTGTTGATATGTGATTTTCCTTATATGGATATGTTCTTGATTATTGGAAATCATGTTTGATATGGGTAAGTATTTTCTACTCTTAACATCCTATGATTAAACTGGTATGACTTCTCTCCGAATCCATTTTTAGTTTTGGTAGATGAATTGTAATCTGGTTTAAGAGTTGTAAACTTGTCTTTTGTCCGACTTATCCTTGGATCAATTTCAGTGATCCAAGGAATGCTTTTAATAATTCCCTATTGAAGTGAATGGTAAAATCAACATTCCATGAGTTAAGCTACATGCTGGACTAAACTTTGTTGTTGCAAGTTCTTTGAATTCTATGTGAACGCACTTCCATTCAATAGGTTGTATGGCCTAGGTCCTTTAAGATTTACCATGACATGTCATTGCTGATAATGATGGGAATGCGATTGTTCACAAAGACATGAGAAAGGTATCTAGGATCCTATTAAGGATTGACTTTCGAAACCCTAAGCTAGGTGAAATTATTCCTACCTAAGCTATGTTACTTGATATATATTTTTTCCAACCTAAACTTGATACTAAAGGTTAGAAGGGTTGCTAAGTATTAACACTAGAACCTAACACTACAAGGTTATTTGGTTATCTAACCTAGTTTCTAAAAGCTATTATATTTTTTATTACTTACCTATGTGAAGTTATCTAACCTAATTGATAAAGATATATGTTGGAGGTTAGTGGTTAGTGTTACATCCTAAGGTATTATTTTAAATCCTACCTAAGATCTAACCTAAGCAATCTAACCTATCCTAAACGAATGGATGCGGGTGGGAACTAAAAAGGTCGCATGTACATTAGCGACGGTTTCTAAGCATTTATGAAGGTGATAAGGTTTATTAATTCCTATGGACTACCGACTTTGGCAGGGGCTAGTTTCGTTGGTGGAGGCCTATGTGACAATATCATTAAAAATGGAAACTCATTCTTTTTTTGATTTGGAACTCGCTAGACTTAGCAGGTGGTGGCAAGGAATATTGAGCAGGATATTTGGAAATTAATGCAATTCATTGTCTTGTATAACGAGCTTGAACTACTTTGGTAGGCATGCCAACAGATTTTTATGGGCTATTTCATTTTGCATGCATTTTTATTTTCTTCATGTGCTCTATTTTTTTTTTGAACAAGCATTTTACACGCACCGTATGGCTATTTTGCACGGGTTTCAAATCTATTTTTGTTTCATGGAGAGTATAT
Organism: Taxus wallichiana var. yunnanensis; assembly: GCA_018340775.1. NCBI lineage: Eukaryota > Viridiplantae > Streptophyta > Pinopsida > Cupressales > Taxaceae > Taxus > Taxus wallichiana. The sequence goes on along the minus strand of CM031235.1, from coordinate 433,022,255 downwards.
GAGGCATTTTGGAAGAAGTATTTTGTTGTTTTGATCTTTTTGGAGGAGAAGGGAAGAAGTGAGCTCAGCTAGAAGTCTTCTTCAATTTTTAGGTGACAATGTCAGGCATGATAGGCCCTAACTGTTAAAATCCTTTGCTTTCCTCTAAGTTTTTTCATTAAAACAACTTTTCTCTAATGAGCTTTGGGCATTCATACATTTTACGGTAAATCGATTGAAGGGATTTGTATACTTATATTTTGGTTTCAAATCATTGTTTTTCATGATGTCATTAAAAAATGTGTTGCATAAAAGATCTATGCATGCTCAACTAAATTTGGAAACACTGTTAGCTTCTTGGTTATTGGAAATTGTTGTCTTGGTCGACCACTTTTTTTTATGGTGACATACTAGCTGAGTTTTAAGAAGAACTTTGTGTTTTTCCTATGTTGTTGAATTTGATTGGGTGAACTTGTTTTATCTTGTGATTTTGAATCGGTAAGAAATCCAGTATTATTAAACTCGTATGCAAGTATGAGCTTCAATTGGGAAAATTGTTTAGTAAAGTGGACTGTAACTAAGATTCTCATGGTTTGTGAAGTGTGCATTTTGATCCATAGTTAAATGGACTGTGAACAAACCCGTATATGATTAGGGTTTGTATTCTTCTTGTGAAAATCATTGACTGTTAACAAGTTTTGTATGCACTATAGATAAACTGTATATGTCTTGTTTTTGTATTTTACCTTATGGAAACTTTGACGGTAGCAAATTTTTCATGCATGGAAAAAACTATATGTAGTCTGGTTTTTGTATTTCTCCTTACGAAAACATGGACTGTATTGAAACTTGCATGCACAGGAAAAGCATTATATGGTTTATTTTGTATTTCATTCGTGAACTTGATTGATTTTAGAACTTTTGTTTTTTATTATTTTGGGTAAACTTGATTGTAACTCAAAGTTTCTTTGGCATGGTGCTTATGGAATCATATTCTTATGACTACATTAATGGTTTTTGGAGATTCTTATGAACCCAACTTGTGAATCATCCGGTCTGATCTCTATCCAGCATCTTACATTCTGTTCGAGTTTGAAATAGGGTTAAAAGGATGTTGATGGAGAATAGAAGAATTTCTTCTTACTCTATATTGTATGTAAACAATTTCATTTCACTCGGTCTAGTCTTACAGTGTTGGCATATTATTTGTTTATAATTTTGATATTGAGATCCTTCACTATACACACTGATTATTACTTGATGTTTTTAACGGAAATAAAAACCGAACATTGTGTTGGTTCAGGTATTATGGTCTTTGGATTATTTAGTAAACTATTAAGGAACATGTAGTTACCCTAACTTGGTTACATGTATTTGAATGGTCTTGATCCTTCAATGACGTTTATGCTTGGCATTGTGCTCGGAATTGTAAATAAGTCTTGGACTGTACATATTATTCTTTTGATGTTTGATATTGTCTTTTGTTGGAAACATAATTTATAGTTCTAGTAGTGATGCGTTGGCATACCATTGAGATGGTCCTAATTTTCCGAACTATTGGAAAGTATTGAGTGTCAACAATTACTTAGATTCTTACCTCTTGTTGGGTCTAATAAATGTATGTTATGTCTTGGAAGATTGTTTGCAATCTAAACTCGATTGTGAATGTGTTTGAACCGCACCGTTGATTATATAAGGTTCTATGATTGGGTAATTTTTAACATGATTCTTCTTATCCGTGACTATCCTGGTCCAATGGGAGAATGTTAGACCTTTAGAGAAATACTCTTTGAAGCTTATTGTTCATGGGTGTGTATGAGCTTTTCGTTATAATGTTTCTAATGGAAAGTAGAAATTCATGCATTGTAATTGGATAGTTTAGAAAGGAAGATAGTTTTAGTACTCTCTTTCCTTGAAATGATCATTATCCTCCTTTCTTGGAACTCTTGAATGAATTTTAACTGTATGGATGTGAGAAGGTAAAAATGTTTTATTATATGAAAGAAATGATTATAGTTTGGGATCATATTCTAGTAAGACTCATTCTAAAATGCGGTTGGGTTAAGTTCATTGATTGGAACCTCTTGATTTTTGTTCTTATTGAAAAAGGAAATCAGTGATTATTAGTTTTGTATACTTGTTCTTGATGGAAATGAAGAGGAATGAAATTGTAGCCTTTAGATAAGCTGTTAAACCACCATTTCTTCTCATAATTATTTCATATGGATCTGTTTGATGAATACAATATATTGTTAAATTTTAAAGTAGTTTTACTTTAAAGGGACGGTTTATATCATGGTATACACTTGGTTTCAACCTTGTTGATGATTATGTACTTTGACAATGGAATACTTTCTTTTCTTCTTTACTTGAAAGTTAGTGGAAATATCTAAAAGGGAATCTTCTATAAACATACAGATCTTATAGTAAAGATATGTGTTGTACTTTATTTGGTAAAATTGGAAACAATGATATATTATGTTTTTGTTGTTTGGTAAAGATATTATATGAAATAAATTATACTTTAATTTATATGATAGGTATTATAGATTATATCTTGTTCCTCATTGTGTTAAAATATGTTTATTATTTCTTTTCTTTTTATTAGTATTATTTATGCTTGGGAGTATGAATTACTTGTTGTTCATTAAAGCGGGGTTGTTTTTTTTTGAACAATTAGTGGAATGAACTTAATTTTAAGGCTTAGTGCTTATCATGCTTAGTTCATTGAACTAAACCGTGCTAGCAATTTTTGTAGATGGACTTCGTAAGTGATAAGAGAAGGTAAAAACTTATATGATGCATTAGTTGATCTATGTTGATTCTTGAGAAGAATTCTGATTTGTTCTTAAGTGGTATCGAAAAAGAAAAGTTATTCTCTTTTGAATGTCGAAAGCTACTTTGTCATGCAAGATGTTTGTAATGCATAAGTTGTAAATGTATAAGCTTTGAAAAGAAAATGAAGAATGGTAATTTACTTGAATAGATTATGTAAAATAACTTGTACTTTTGTAAAAGAAATAGAATTCTATTAGGTTGGCGTTCTTCATATTATATATATGTTTCAATGAGTGTTCTTGTATAAGTAGGGAAAAGGGGATTAGGGTAATTCCCCAATTTTGATGCAACTTAGTAAGTTGTAGAAATACAATGAATTTATCTAAACAACTCGATATCATTAAGATATCTTATGTCGAATCAGTAATGAACCTTATAAAAATTATAAGGGTATAATGGGTGAGTAAACCCTATGAACTTAACTACGAAGAGGAAGTTCCTCCCTCTCTTATAAAAAAATAAACAAGAAGGAAGATATGATCTTTATATATTCATAAGACTTTATTTAATAAATTCTACTAAGTTACAACCTCGTGGTTGTTACCCTTCCTTGAATAGTTAAGTCACATTGAATGAAACTTAAGGAGTTGTTGTCCTTTCTTTGTGATATTTGATTGGAAATCCAAAGATAATGAACATAGAAACAAATGTTGTGTTAAATAAATTTTTCCAGAGTTAATGGAACCTGATTTGAAAAGAACTTAGGGAGAGTTGGATTAGAATCGGGGGGGTTGCAGAAATCGCCTTTAAGAATCCAAATTAATTTAACTTTAATAATCTCCTAGGGATATTTATATCTCAACGAGGTTGTTTTTTAGGATGCTAGCACACGCCGATTTGCAAAGTTGTACCTTCAAGAATATTAGGATCTTCTCTAGGATATAGCACTTGTAGTTGACATGTGGCAATATCCTTCGCATTGATCATCTAGATCTACACACTTTTGGAATTGAACTTAGTTTATCTCTAGGACTCTTTGGTAGCGTAGTTGTGATACGAAGAAGGCCTATAAGACTTAGGGTATCTTGGCACATGGGGTTGACTTAGGTTGACCTAGTATGACAATCTATCCTAAGCCTTTGTGACCTCCTTCCTATCCTAATCTATGGTGTTAACCAGAACTAGGGATAAACCTTGGGCAAGAGGACTGACGGAAGTCAGGAAAAGAAATTATAGATAACAATAGAGCGGGGTGAAGGATGTATTCCAGATTGATGAGTATGTTGTCAAGGAATAAGTAATACAAACATTATGTTAAAATCTTTGGCTAAAGTATCACAAGCTGCTGATTGTGTTGTCTTATATCACCTAGTCTAAGGATCCGATGTAGATGAATATTGTAACAATTATTCAGTTAGGTTCCTTAGACAAATCACTCAAATACCCAAAACAGGGTAAGAGAACCTAGTATACGTAGTATATAGAAAAGTATTCAATGCTTAGAGTTAAACATGAATAGATCGGTAGTTTACCGAGTCATGAAATGAATAGATCGGTAGGTTACCGAGTCATTACAACTGCATATGGTTATCTATTATAAGAATGATTGTTTTGGAATGTGTGTTCTAAATTACTTGTTTAGAATAGGGAACATGACTTAAAAAAAAATTTAAAAACTAAAATTTCCCTTGTTTCTAAAGTCTTAAATGGGAATGTTACAAAATGAGTGCGGGTATGCCACGTGGACTGATGTAAAACTCTTTAAAATACTATGTGCCCATTATCTAAATATTCAAATGGCCATATCTTTTGACTGGAAACTCAGATTTGGGTGGGAGAAGAATTATTTTCAATTTCCCAACACCCTCTACGCCATGGAAACATAAAATATCATTCTTAGCAGGCTTTGGTGGGTGAAAAATGGGAAAACGTCTTCTAGGCCATTAAAGTAGAGCCTAATTTCTCCAACTACTAGATCTGATTCAATTTGATCCGTCGGGGATCCAGACATGATAGATTTGGGATGGATTTGAGAGAGGCATTGATTGATAGTGGTTGAGATTTCAAGGTAGGATTCAATGCATATTCCATGGTGGTTGGAGTAGGATTCGATTTTTCCCTCTTCTCTCTCTTATCCTTTCTATATATTGTACCACTTATTTTTTGAGAAAGAGAGACATTCTAGGTGTAGGTAAACTCTGTCAAAATTGTTTCCTGACTCCATTTGAGTTACATGCCTTCTCCTACACCTGGAGAGCATATTTTTTCCTTTAAGCACCGCATGTAATAGTCTGTGCACCTTACAGAGCAATAAAATCTTGTTTCGTGGTGTTTTTCAACCCTTGACATTGTTCTATTGTTTCTCGTGCCTCTCTATCTTGTGTTTTCTCCATGTGCATGTATTTCACGTTTACAGGTGCAAGACATTGTGCTTCATGGAGTTTCTATGGTAGATCTGGATCTGGGTCTGTGTCACTTTTGTCTGACCTCCCTCAGTCCCCTTTTCTCTGTTTCATTCTCCCTCAACAAAATATCTCTCACTTCCTTTTCTGGTGTATCATCGCTTAGTGTAGGCTATTTCACCCACTCTCTTTCTTTTTACGTATCTTTGGAACAGTTAGATTAGGATAGTTAGGTTCTTCCTACACCTTTGGAGTAGCTTGTGGTAAGTATATTAGGAAGTAAGAACCGGCTTTCTCAGGAGGTCCATCTCAAGTTTTCAAGTCCACGGCTTGAGAGATGGTCCCATGTGGTGCAATCACACCAAATTCCCCACTCCACACTGGGCCATTTGGGGGAGCTATGATTTTGTACTAACAATTAGTTTTGAAAGACGTTGGAAGGACACATGCATAGTTTGTACCAGAAAGTATGACCCCCATTAAATAGTGGTGGATTACACCAAAGTGTGGAATGCCTTCATATCTGAATTTCATATCCTTGAGTTTGACCATAATAGAATTAGCATGCTAAAGGAGATTCAACAAGGTATGGTAGAAGTGTGTGGGAGTATGATGCAAGTTTCAAGACACTCTTATCAAAATTGTCTTATGATATTCATCCTTCTCAAAGCATGCTTAGTGGTTTTTTTTAGGGTTGATAACACTTTATAGGACAACACTTTTACACAAAAATTTCATAGACCCATGCAAGGCCTTAGAGGATTCCCTACACATTAATGTTGTTGGAAGCATGTATAAGAGGAAGGAATCCCATGCGCGTTGGCCTATCACCTAGGAGAAGATGAGTGCTCACCGAGGCATGCACCGGTGTTGAGTCTCTCTTTTATGTAAGTTTTTAGTGGGAAGCATTCATTAATGATTAGTTAGGAGTATTTAGGAAAGAAGTTTAGACATACAAGGATTAGAAGGCTTAGGAAGGCCTCCAAATCCTTGTAGTTTCTTTAGAATGTGTGTTTTAAAAGACTCCATAACATATAATATAACGAAAAGAAAGCTACAACCATTCATTCATAGCATGAAAGGAAAGAGAACTTCTATGAACAAAATATACATGAAACACACTGATATTCATATCTAATTGCAATAGGTAATCTCATTGTATTCATCCTTTCATTACAAAGAGCCATAGAGGGTAGACTACGGTCATGCACATCACTAGGCTTATATAACTATGGAAAACTAGAAAAGAAATTACAATGCTAAGCTAAGTACATTCCTTTCGCATCGTGAGCCCCACTCACAGTAATCATGTAGAGATTCATCCATGTTATCTCTCACTTTGTGTATCTCTCCTATCTTCTCCTCTTATGTTTATATTCCCCCTTCTCTTTTGGTCCACTGTGCACTTGTATTTATCACCTTCCCACGTTTCCAACTCAACTTTCCACGCCGTCGATCCATCGCCAAGTGTCGAATGTGGTCCTTCAACAAGCATGTTTCCTTAGGCTTGAGCTCTCCACTCCATCTCATGATGGTCTTCTAGAAGATTTCTTGGCTGGCATGCTCTATGCTGGGCCACCTGTTGTCAAGCTAGCATGTTATCCACATGTAACCGATCATGATTTTCACTTGTTCTCTTTTTTTTGCTTAAATCGGCTAAGTCCTGAATCTCCTTTCGCATGATGCATGCACTATATGCTTTTGAGCCTTTTCTCTTGCAAACTTTTATCTTATGCACCATCTTGTAATCTGGAGTCCCATGTGCCCATCCGCCTTCATACTTAGTCAATATTTCAAGGGCCCAACATCACCCCATACTACACCTGTTCTCCGCCCTTGGAAACATTCTACTTGACCAAGGTGCAAGTTGGTTCAATGGAACCATGATGTAGATAAATATTTCAAAAATGAATAAGGAATGAAAGAATAGGGGAAAGAATGAAGAATGGGGGGGACATTAAACCAAAAGGCTGGGGAAGTCCTTCCGTAAGTCTTCCTCCTACTTACTCCATGTATCGACCTCATTATGCGCCTTTTGACAAAGGTCGTGAACCAGGAGGTTTACCTCATCAAAACTTAGGCCAGCTCCTTGGGTGCCCAAAGTGTCCACAATTTGTTCCATATCTTTAACTAGGTCTGCAAGCTTATCCATTCTTCTGGTAATTTGAGGGTATAGTTCCTTCAGTCATCTCTTGGTTGAGCCCCTTAGTGCCTCGATCTCCTCAAATATTCTTTCTACTTCCACTAGGACTCTATCCCACTCTGCCTTATTTCCTTTATTCTTCTCCTGGAACTCTTTCAGCTCTGCTTTGAGTGTGGTGACCAAGGAGCTTGCCACCTTATCTCTATCTACACATGTGTCATATGCGGCCTCAGCAGATTGGGAAGTAACCTTTACATTTGTGAGCACCTTGCTATACTCGACAACAAGTGCTATCACCTTTAACTGGTCCTCCTCCTTCAGAATGTGACTACTTCCTCTATAGATTCCAATGCCAAGGGTCACCTCTCCATGGTGAGGATTCACGTTAAATCTTCTAGGCATTCCTATGTCGATGCATACCTCTGGGGGATAGGCGTTAGATCTGGGTGTTTCAAGATGATGGTAATTTTTATCGAGTCTACTTTCTTGTAGACCTCCTACACCTTTCCTTTTCCTCCTTGAGCTCACGCCTTAGCTATATGCTAATTAATTCCTCCTGTTTTAAGCTTCTAGACACCTTAGCCAACTCTTCCTCCTTCTTGGCTAGCTTTCCCTCTAAATCCCTTATGTTGTCATTCCGTGCAAATAGCCTTGCCTCCATTTCCACCGCGACCTTTTTTAGAGCATTACACACTTTCTCATCTAAGAGATCCTAGGCATTCACTAAGGGGTTGTCTCCCTTCGACTCTGGCAGCGTGATAAGTTCATTTTGGTAGACTTCAAAGTCCGGCTCATTGACGTGGGATTCAAATTCCCAAGAAAGCATCTTCTTGGCCCTGGTGTACACACCCTCCTTCTCCAATGATCCCATGGCTATAAGTATTTTGGTGGGTACCATGCTCTGGAATCATGAATGTAGCACCTTACTTGAGTCATCCACTTATCCCATTATCTACCTCATTCTACATCCAGAGGTCTTCTACCTGAGCACATGCCTTTAGGGAAGATAACTGTTAAAGTGGGGCCTCCTAGGCTATCATGTCCCTTTTCACCGCTCTCTTCCCTCCCTTCCTTTAGCACTATGTCTGCGCTTCGCTCTCATTCCTGGTCTACAAGGATCTTGAGCATCTTCTTCACTTCTTGCTCTGCCACTTTGGTTATCTACTCCTTTGTAAAATCTATGGCTCTCTGTCCCTTGGCATCCCTCTCATCTACCCTTGTATCTTTAGTGCCTTCATCTCCTTGTGCGCCTTTCCGCCACATGAATATGAACTCTTTCTTTTCTTCTCCACTCTCCTCCTCCGAGTCATAAACACTAACTATGCAAGGTTCCAAAGGTTCCTTGTCTTTTATATCTCTTTCTCCTCATCGCCACCTCCTTTACTCTCATCCTCTCCTTCTCCCAGATATCTCTCCAAGCTGTCAGTCACCTCCGAGTTAGCTTCTTCATCTACCTTCTGCTTCTTCTTAAGAGGTTGCTTCTGGTTAGGAGATTCTACCTTCTCTTCTTCCTCTTGTGACTCCTCCAAGGTGGTGGGTTATTCAGCGCATCTACTACTGGTGTCTTCTCCTTTCTGGGACTTCTTCCTCTCGAACATAGGTGCTTGGCACTGGCGTAGAAGGCATGCTCACTATCTGAGCAGTTGGTACACTTGGTGCTCCTTCCTCTCCTCTGCCCCTCTTCTTAGACACTAGCTTCTTCATTCCAAGGGGTCTTTAGGTATGGAGATCTCATCCACCAAGTATGCACCATTTTCGAATTTCAGCCTTATGTGCATGTATACGCGCGTCATGGATCCTCCAGCAATAGGAAGTGTTATTGGTCTAGTCATGTGGATCTCGTGTGACACGTACTTCTCCATGTATGCACACTTACCTCTAGGATAGTTTAGTTTCTTCCTCATATCCCTGTGTTTCTCGGTCCAACTTTCCTAGCTCTAGCCTTAGCTTTTTTATTCTTTAAATCTGTTCACTCCTACTTGGAAGTACTAGGCAGTGAACGCGAAAGGGAGCTTGCACCAAGGGCTCCATGATTCATCAACAAGTTTGAACCTACCCAAGAAATAGTGTTGGTACACCATGAACTCAGCTTCTCCTTGTGTGGCTACTAGGAGTTGTTCAAGGATCCTCCACTTTGCGCTAAATGCATTTATCAAGCGCGCATACAATTTTTCGAGATGTTCTTTGTGGGGAACCATCATTCTATCACATGCATACTTTTCAAACCTCTTTGTAGGTGAAGGTTCTTTAGCTGGGTACTCCCACACAAACTTATCTGATGCATCCGACACTCCAATTTCTGCAAATACTATGGTGAGCAAGACATTGCTAAAGAGGATCTTGTCCCCTTCCTTTGTGCACTTTACAATTTCCTCGGCAATGTATTCGAACAAGTTGTAGATAGTCCCCTCTGTAATCTTCCTGCAGACATGCAACCATGGCTTGTTGACTTGCGTCCACCTTTCTTGGCCATTCAGTTTCGTTACTAGGTGCATGGCCATCTTCATAATTGGGTCCTTGATGTCTGAGATGTCATAATACCATGACCCTTTCTTGCAGGCATACTCTGTGATGGTCTCCTGAATAGCTTCCTTGTCACTAAGGTCATCTTCTAAGCTATCTCCCTCACATATGAGGCCTGTAAACTATGTAATCAACTGGGGAGCTACATACATCTTGTGTCCAACAAAGTGGAAGTAGTCCTCGTGCACCAAAGAAATTAACCACTGGTACAAGTGATCTGGTTTCCCAAAATAAGGAAACTTGTAGAGTTGGAACAAAACCGCTTCTTGACTTGACCTTCACATCATCATTATAGATAGGAAACCCTTCAGGTGTTCTCTTGTTTGTTGGGCGTACCAATTATAATGTCAATTTTGTTTCTATAGTGTTGGTGCAGTGATTATAGTCACTGAATCCTATGCTTCTCAAATGGGATTCCCATTCCTTCCCCATCATCACTCTTTAGGATACTACATTTATGCATACCATTCTTCATTTGTTTCCACCTTGGGTTCTAGTTGTTTAGCCTTCGCTTTGCCCTTCCCTTTCTTTGGTGCCATGGTTGAGGTAATTGTATTACTCTAGTCCTCTCCTTGTTACTCTGCTTTCCTTCTCCCAACCTTCAATCTCAAATCGTGATACAAATCTCCTAAACCCGTGCCCTAGTTTTCCGAACCCTAACTTTGATAAATTCTTCACAAGACAACGTCTTTTCACTTCGTTCCACACCCATGTAATTCCTTCCTTCTGGTTCACAATCTCAAACTGGATCTTTATTTTTTTGATCACATAGATCTTCTCTTTGATCGAATCTGAAAAATTCCTAGCTTATATCTTTCACTTATATCTCCAACTCTTCATTTTCACAAAGTAAAATGAGAGTGCCCCAACCCTCTATTTATAGTTTTTCCTTTTTCTAGTCATTAAATGCTACTTTACCTACCTTGTACTTTGTTCATTTAATGTGGATTTTTAAAACAAAACCCATCTTTAGCACCTTCACTCACGCACCCTTCCTACACGAAAACTCCTCCAACCTTCTAGTGCGCAACCAAACCAACCTGATAGGAGACTCTTATGCACGCTCAACCCACATCGAAGGCACTTCTTCTGTCCAGATTATTTCTTTCACCTACCTTGTGTTGCTTTAAATGTGCTTCATTTTCCTTTGTACATGGGATCTATGAGTAGCTTTACCCTGACACCAACCATTCTATCTTTTCTCTTCATCTCTCTTTTAACTGGGCTACTCAACAAGGCTCTTCAACACAACTTCCTTGGTACTTTTAATCACATGCTTCTTCACTTTTATCCACCCCACACTTAAACAATTTGTAGTCTTCGTGTACTCATAAATTCTCTAAAAATAACAATAAGGTTACCGGTGCCCGAGGTGTAACACAAAAAACAACAACGCAAAAGGGAAACACAAGGAAGGGAAACTACATAAAGGAAAATTCTAGACTAACTGGAAAAATTGCCTTATTTACAAACACCAAGAAGACTTATTTATAGTAAGGCTTTAGCCTACTACCATTGAAGTGTCCAAGAAACTATGTTTTGTCCAAAGCACTTTTAACTAGCACGCACTTTGAATCAAGGATGCATGAGATTGTGTAGGGACCTAACCAATAGAATTTTAACTTCCCTAAATGGTGCAGAAATTTAGAATCATACAGTAACACCATCTTCCCAACCTCAAACTTCTTGTTTCTAATATGGCGATCATGTCAAGACTTTTAATTTGCATTTTCTGTTGTTTAGCTCCAATGGGCAAGTGATCATCTCTCATCTAGTTTCATTAGTTCATCCATTCTTTCTTCCAAAGCACTTGTTCATCGGCTAATCCTCCTACGCATGCTATTCGCAAAGAAGGTAACATAAATTCAACCAGAAAAACAACTTCCACGCTAAACACCAATTGAAAAGGTGTGGCTTTATTTAGTCTTTTATGCGTAGTCCTGTAAGCCCATAAAATTGTTGATACCTTGTCATCCCAATCTTGTCTTCCAACATCACAAATCTTGGTCAAGGTATTCTTGAATGCTTTCACGGTTCCATTTTCTTGTAAGTAGTAGGGTTTAGTATTATGATGATCCACCATGAATTCAGATAGTATAATCCTCATGGTCTCATTTAGAAAATGCATACCCCTATCACTGGTCAAACTCAAAGTGCATCCATACTTTGTGATAAAGTTCTCCCATAGGAACCTTACTGTTGTTGCTGCCATGTAATCTTTAGTTGGGGCTACTTTTTCCCACCTTATGAGATAATCTATGTAAGTGATAACATAATGTGACCCAATCCTATATGCTACCGGTGCAATAGGTCCTACAAAGTCTATCACCCACTTTTCAAAAGGCTCTGCGCTAGGAATAGGATGCAAAGGCATTTCATCTCTCCTTCCTAGTTTGCCAATGCGCTGATAGTGGTCACATGCTTTATAATAATCTCTATAATCCCGTACAAGGTTTCCCACCATAAACCTACCATTAAAATCTTGTGCGTGGTGGCATCACCTATGTAATTCCCACCCACACTTCCTCCGTGTGCTTCCTCCATGATGGCCAAGTGCTCATGTTCTAACACACATCTGCGTAAAACTTCATCACGTCCCAATTTGTATAAGTCTCCACTAATATACATGTAGGGTGTGACACGTATGGTTAACTTCTTTTTCTCAATTCCCTCATTCCATCCAAGGTGCCACACCTTATTTTAAAAATACAATAATCTCTTCTAAATTTGAGGCGTGCCTGAAGAACTAAATAGTTACGCGTCTAGCATTGTTTCCTCAATACTTTGTGCATCCTCTCCTGAATCAATTCTTGACAGATGATCAGGTCCATAATTGCTTTTTTAGGCTTCACTACGATGGTGAGCTTAGACTCTTGAAACAACAACACCCATCAACATATGTGCCCTTGAAGAATGGGCTTGTTTACTAAATAATTTAATGCCATGTGGTCGGTGTAGAATACAAACGGTGTTTCCAGCAGATACTGTCAAAATTTGAAAGCACATAGATCATTGACAATGCCTCACGCTTGGTTGTGGTATAATTCTGAATTTCTAGTGTTAACTTCACGCTTTCATGAAACAAAGAGGATGATTAACAATCCCCTCACCTAGTTGTGCAAGTACTACTCCAATGGTGGTTCCTAAGGCATATACATGGACATGGAAAGGCTTGTCCCAAGAGGGAAATTGCAAAATAGGCACGGTAATAAGCCTATCTTTTAATGTATCAAATTCCCTTTGCTGCACCTTTCCCCAATGGAAGGTACTTTTGTGTCTAAGCAACTCCTCTAAAGGTGTGGTGATCTTGGCATACCCCTTAATGAATTTTTTGTAATATCCCATATGCCCAAGGAATCCACGCACTATGCTCTGGCTAGTAGGTTCCCTTAACCCCATAATAACTGCAACCTTAACAGGATCTACCAGCAAGCCCTCCTTACATATGATATGCCCCAATAAAGTCCCAAAGGGTGTAGTAAACACACACTTATTAATGTTAAGGGATATCCTCAACTGCCTACACCTTTCAAACATTAATCTCAAGTTGTCACAATGGTCCTTAACTAGACCATATACTATCCAATCATCCAAGTAAACTTGAAGAAACTTATGAATGAAGTCCTAGAATGCTTGCACCACTATGCAAAAAGTACAGTAAGCACATTTTTCAACCCAAAGGGCATGACTGTATATGCAAAACTTCCCCACTTAGTGGCAAAATTTTTCTTCTCCTAGTCCTCCTTTACAATCTATACTTGGTGGTATCCTAAAAATCCATCCGTAAAGGAATAGATTTCATGCCCAACGACTCCTTGCATAATTTATTCAGTGAAGGGGGTCACAAATGGATCAATGACACAAACTACATTCAATTCCCTATAATACACACAAATTCTAATCCACCCATCCTTCTTGATGCTAATTACCATTAGACTTATCCATTCTAATTCTTCTACTACCTCAATGATCCCAAAAGCTATCATCTTATCTATCTCCTCCTTAACCTTCACACGTAAGTTGGGATTCACCCAAAGAGGGCCTTTTTCTAACTTGGGTACACACCTCCTTCGGTTTTATCCGCATCTCCCCAAGAAATGGTGGATGCCTTTTAGCTCATGGTACTTGCATGGGAATAAATCCTTGAATTCATGCAACAGATCAATGATCTTTGATACTTCCTTCTCTATCTAATAATCCCTAATAATAGCTTCCTTAGGTTCTTCTCCTAAACCAATGTTAACCTTGTTTGTTTTTAAAGGCTCATGGTAGGCACACACGTGAGCATCTGCACTACCCACTACTTTGTGCATCCCCACATAATGTCTAACATTTAAAATCTCCGACTCCTCTCCATCAATCATATATATTAACTTTCCCTTTTCCTTTTCCAAACACGCGTGCTCAAACTATAACTCTTCTATTTCTTCAATATTTTCGAAGCACACCTCCAATCTTAGTTCACCTGGTAGTTCTGATAGCCTATCTTCCATTCTGGCACTATCCCCATTGTAAGGTGCTTGATACCTTGTAAGGCCTTATCAACCAATGGTTTGGTACTCCGATACTCAAAGGCTTGAATGAGATCAGCCGCAAGCTCTTGTCAATTCCTTGTTTGGTGGTGTGTCTCTGAATGAATGTACCATGTGTGCGCATAACCCTATAGAGTAGAATACAACCTGGTGCACCCAGAGGGATGGTGGCAAGGCTTCCACACCTTCTCTCCTGACCGTTCACACTCCTAGATATGGAAAGAGGTGGGATTCTTCCCATGGTACTCCTTGATGATGGTGGGTATATTACTTCTAGTAAATCTAACAGAGAGCAATTCTTACCTCATGCTATTCTAAAAGGATCTCCTAATGCGTGGCCCACTAACGAGTGTTGTTCCGAGCAAGAAATAACTCGAATATTCCTTTGTTCCTTTTCATTTTTCCACTAATCTTCTATCTCCTAAAGAAAGATCTCAAGGAAGGCTCCTCCAGAGTACTTGGGCAGTTCTTTCCCCCTAAGGTGCTAAACCATGCGTGCCTTAGTTACCTTGGTCACCAATCCTCTTAACTGCCATCCCTTTAATTTCTAAGTCCCATGTGCCCAATTATCACATGCCAGGCTGGTGGTATCACTCACTGACTGAGCATCCTCAAACTGGATAACCCCGTTAATAGGGTGTACCATCTAAGGGTCTACAATTGAGCACACATAAATCTTGTCCAAAACCTCTTCTCCCAATGGTTCAATGTAAGGAACTGACTTCCCATCAACAAGGGTTATAATGACCCACTCCTCTTTGTTCTCAAAATAGATGTACCATTTGTTAAACTGGAGGTCCGCATTGTTCTTGTAACACCAAGGGAACCCAGGTAGTGCTAGGAAATTATCCACCTTTGCGAGCACCAAGACTTTGAAGTCCCCAGTAAACTTGGCTCCCTGGATAGTAATAGATGCATCCTTCAAGACACCAATGGGAATTTCCTTAGTCTTTTTTTCCATATATAGCACATTTGAAGATGGCTATAACGCAGGTCTCCCCATCTGATGCCATGCATCCAAATTCAAAAAATTAACCTTCGCACCAGTGTCAATGAGTATATTTTTGAGGATCCATCCATCCTCAACTGCATTCAATGTAATCTCCTTATCATAGTCGAGGCTATGAGGGGGAAGGTTTGCATGTAAGACCTACCTCTCGTGCTCTTCTCTGGCATGTTGTACCTTCTCTCTCAACAAGGATCCTAGCAATGGAATGATGTTCTCTTGCCTTAGCATTTCACATCCTTAACCTCATCTAGGTCATCTTTCTACGATTCAATCCTCCTTCCTTGTTCCTCCCTCCTAGATTACCCCTTTAGAGATTGGATCTCCCCTTACAAGCTTTGAATAACATCCATGGTGTCCTGATATATCTCCTTCTAATGTGGGGTCTGGGTACTTTCCATGAATGACCTCTTCTCTTGAAATGAGGCTCTTCTATCTTGGTATCTCTCTTATATGCATGGCTTCTACCCTTGTTGTTACCAAAATAGGCTCCAAACCTTCATCCCGTGTTACCCAAGGCATCCATTATATGTTTACCTTCTTGATGTTGACCATCATAGTGCCTTTTTCCTTCCGGTGCTACTGATTCATATGCTCATATAACTCCAGGAACTCCTCATACTTATGCTTCTTTCCACACCATGAGCACTACAACAAGTCTGGGAACTCATGCTTCTAATGTTTTGTAGATCCACTGTTGAAACATATCCCTCACAGGAACTCACTCCTTCCTCTACAGTTACCTCGTCCACAGAATCCTCCTCGAAAACCTTTTCCTCACACACCTCCATCTGCACGCTCCTCATAATGGTGATCATCATTTTTAGAACTACTGGCAATGCTGGTTTGGCACACCCCATGATCAATGGCCTCATCTATCTGATCAATGAGCCTATAGTATTTAGTATCATGGGTCGTGGAGGTGTAAATCTTGCAATAACATGATACATTCTTTCGATCACACGCTCTAATAAGGGACATCTGCGGCATCATGGTCCTCATGATGATTTCACAATCTAATGTTACAAAGGCGTACCATCCTCTGGGGAAATTATCCTTAACGCGCCCTCTATTTCACACCATTTGTGAACCATAAATCACTACTAATCTCATGGACCGAGTTCACAGATAGATTTTCCAACTATTTAGCCATAGTAGCAATCTAAGCCTCCAAGAATGGGATAATGCCAATATCAATACTACCAAAAAATTCAACATGCAAGGCCGCCTCTAATGCTTCACATGGATCCGGGAAAGTCTTAAGAGATAGGAGGCTTCTAAAAGGGGTTATCAATCCTCTAACAAACCACTGTGCATGCTGAGAAGGATGTATATCATATGATAATTTAGACAAAAGAGTCTTAAAGCATGCATCATACTCCCACACACTCTTTGTCATTCCTTGTTGTATCTCCTTCAAAGAGCTAATGCTTTTTTTCTTGAACTCAGGAATGTTGAACTCGCTAGGAATGCATTCTTTAAGGCAGTGTAATCCACCACTATTTGATGAGGACCATACTTTCTATACCAGCTATATGTGTGCCCTTACAACGTGGTTACAAATTGACTAGCCTTTCATTCCAGGGTTGTGATACCATTCGTGCACCATAGCATTTCACACTTGTGAACATGTTCTGTAGCATCCTTAATGCCACTATAATTTGGTAAGTGCAGAGATATTTCAAAGAAAACTTGAGGTGGTGGCTAGGGTCCTTGTCAAGAACTAGAGCCTTGGTTCCCTCCGGTGTTTCCTCTAACACCTGATCCACGGGGTCTTGTACCTCTAGAGCCACTAGATCCACCAAAATCACTGGGTCTAATAGGGCTTATAGGAGTTGTGCTAAGTGCCCCATGGTCCCATTGAACTATGCACCGATGGTCTATGACGGTGCCCCACCACCACTACTTTGTCTCGTGCCACTCCCTAATGCAAGAGAAAAAGTTTGTACACTTGCCCCTTTTCCAAAAAATCCTCTAAATACTGGAATATGTGTAGCCATAGAATAAGGGAATGTAAAATTGTATCTCCTAGGCATGGATCTGTTTCTTCCACTAGTTTTAACTAGATCAATACTTCTTCCTAGTTCGGAAAACCAAGTGCCAAGGCTCGGTCACTAGGTGGGTTCAGATATGCACCAACGACTCTCCTTTCTCCATGTGATGAACTCTCACTAGAAGCCGAAGGGGTCTCCCTCATGCACTTGCCAAGATGGGGTAGCACAGACTACTCAGGTTCCACGTCCTCCACGTGAACCTCAACTCCTTCCTATAATGTTTGTTTCCATAGATCCATCACACTAAGCAGCTTCATGTTGTCTAGTAATCTCCCTTTCACATGCTTCGCCATACTTGAGCTATATTTCTTCCATCTCCTTTTCTGTCATATCATATACCATCTTCCTCCAACTTAGCTTCCTTACCTAGTGCTCTGAATAGTTTAGATAGCCATTGGGAGCACTTCTAAAATCATGGTAACCATCAATATCTTCATAGCTAGAGGGATATCACATAGAAATGATCCCCTAGGTTCTTGTAGAAACCTGAACTTAGCAACCTCTAGACAGGAATATGTGGAAATGGTGTATTCCAGAGTGTAGCTAGCTAGTACTCCTCCCCACCAGTGATCTACAACATGGTTCCACATCAGATCTACATCCTACAATCTTTTGTAGTCTTCTTTGGTCCATATCCACGATCCATAATGCCAACTTGATCTAGATGCATAGCCTAAGTAATCGATCTTGGGAAGCAGTAGAAAAAATTCTCATACAGATCATGGTAGAGATTCTCCTCTACCCATCTATGTGTATAAAACTTAGGTCCAGTGCTGAATCTCTGGGAAATTCATCCTCCATGCTCTTGAACCATGATTCAACATTTTCCAATGTTAACCGATCCATCATTACTCTTTACACAGATCATGATGCATGTTATATCCCACTACAACTTTGAAAAGAGGTCCCAACAACGAAACCAATATGTATTCAATTGTATTCCCACTATAAGAGGAAGGAATCCCATACACACCAGCCTATCACCCAGCAGAAGATGAGTGCTCACCCGAGGCATGTGTGGGTGCTGAGTCTCTCTTTTATGTGAGTTTTTAGTGGGAAGAATTCATCAATGATTAGTATAGGAGTATTCAAGAAATAATTTTAGACATACAAGGATTACAGGGCTCAGGATGGCCTCTAGATCCTTGTAGTTTCTTTAGACTGTGTGTTTTAAAAGACTCCATAACATATAATATAACAGAAAGAAAGCTACAACCATTCATTCATAGCATGAAAGGAAAGAGAACTTCTATGAATGAAATATACATGAAACCCACTGATATTCATATCTAATTGTAATAGGTAGCCTCATTATATTCATCATTTCATTACAAAGATCAATAGAGGGTAGACTGTGAGTCATGCACATCACTAGGCTTTTATAACTACACAAAAATAGAAAAGAAATTACAATGCTAAGTCGAGTACATTCCTTTCTCGCATCAAAGCACCAATCATAGTAATCCTACAGAGCTTTACCCATGTTATCTCTCTCTATGTGTATCTCTCCTATCTTCTCCTTTTATGTCTATATTCCCCACTTCTCTTTTGGTCCACAGGCACTTGTATTTATCACCTTCCCATGCTCTGCCAACTCACCTTTCCGTGCCCTCAGATCTATCACCAGGTGTTGAGTGTGGTCCTTTAGTGAGCATGTTTTCTCAGGCCTGATCTCTCCACTCCATCTCATGATGGTATTCTAGAAGATTCCTTTGCTAGCATGCTCTTTCCTAGGCCACCTGTTGCTAGGCTGACATGTTATCTACACACAACTGATCATGATTTTCACGTGTTCGCCTTTGTTGCTTAAATTAGCTAATTCTTAAATCTCCTTTCAAGTGTCGTGTGCACTATATACTTCCTTGATCCTTTTCTCTTGTGAATTTTTCCTTGCACACCATCCTCAGAATCGGAGTCCCGTGCGCCCACATGCCTTCCTACTTAGTCAATATTTTAGGGGCCCAACACTGGTGTTATCCCTTTTCTTGAAGCTCATTTTTCTGCAATGGAAAAGCAACTAGAGAAGCTCTCTTCAAACTCGGTGCAAGAGAATCACAAAGTGGCCTATGGTGCATGGATTGTGAGGAGAGGGGCATACAAATGATAGTTTCCCACCGAGATCAAGATACGCACCATGATGGTGGATTGTGATATTTTCCACAGAGATCATGATGTAAGTAGGTTCCCACTACTGTAGCGAGTGATCCATAAAAATGTGTCTTTCTATTGTAATATTTGCTTCTCAAATACTCATGACATTAAGGATTGTAGGTTAAATTACTAGATACATGATGCCATTGATATTAGCATGTGCCAGACCAACCTTACAAGCAATTCCAAAGACAATGGTCATCACTTTGAAGGGCATGTGGATGGAGGGTGCATGGAAGAGGTTTCCGATGAGAATTTTTGGTCGTGGTAACTACATTGAAGGAATAAGTGAGTTCACACGTGGAACTTGTTACAATTGTGGGTCTACAGAGAACTATAAGTGCAAATGCCCGATTTATTACAATTCTCTTAGTGTGGAAAAAATTACAAGTATGAATAGTTCCTAGAGTTATTTGAACATATGAGCCAACAACACCAAAATTAAAAAGACACTAGAGTGGTAAGCATAAATAAGGTCGATTCATAATGGATGCCAAGGGTGGCACACAAGTCAAAAATAGAGCATGTACTAGTTATGATGCAAGTTGAAGTTGCACACACACGGGAAGGACCAAGGCAAATATCATTGGTTATTAGAGAAGAGGTAGTACACATGAAGTATCCAGACCCTACTCATCAGAAAGAGGTGTATTAGGAGACCATAGATGTAATTCAAAGCCTACAAGGAGAGATCTAATGCCTAAGGAAAAATTAAGGCAAAGTTAGAGAAAAGAAATTGTGTCGAGGCTCCACAGAGAGGATCTGGATGAGGTCAAGGAAGTATGAAAAATGTTAAGGCAAGAGGATATCATTCCTTTTTTAGAATAATGGTAATGGGAAAAGGTACCTGCACTGTGAGTAGAGCACAAAAGGTAGGTTCTACATGCTAACCTTCCTCCCGAAATTTGACTATGATAAGGAGAACCTTGAATGTTGTTGTGGATGGGTGGCTTTTGAGAAATATTGATTGACACAGCACAAAGGTCAATTTCCTCATTCTATATGCATGGCATCAAATGGGAATACCCCATTACATCCATCCTTGAATTTTTTCTATATGGCTAATAAGACAAAGGTAGTACCCATTGGTTTCTTAAAGGATGTTGTTATCACTATCCGGGGTGAAGTTCATTAGGGATTTTGAAGTCTTGGTGCTAATGAGGCGTAAAACTTTCCAAAATTACTTGGGTGCCCCTAGTGCTATAATAAAAATGATGACCTATGGTTCAACAAGGGATAGGTAATATTTTAGAACAAGGAAGAATGATTTATCATCCCCTTCACAAATGAAAATTCAACACCATACCGATCCCTTGGGAGAAGAAGTTCTTTGACAGATCTATGTGTTCTCTATTCACTTTAACGATGTCAAGTCCATGAGTGATAAAAATAGTGAGGCATGTGACAATTGGATGGATGAGACTTATGAGTTAATTAGGCAACAGTTAAGATGCTCTGTTAAAATATTGACAAAGGAATGCGCATTCAAGCACCTAGGAGGAAATAAGTTACCAAGCTATTATGGAGGGGCCAACCCCGATGTTTTCTTACAAGATATGGAGACCGAGTGGAAAATGAGATTGAAAGAAGAGGGATGCTAACCTATAACTTTCTTTAGACTACAACACGTTGGTGGGAAAGACATTGTGATATCCTCCTAAAGTGTTATGAAGTGAGAATCACGTTCTCTATTAGTTTTTCCCAAAGCAATACACCCACTATCATATGAGATTATAATGGGAGGGAACCCACCTCGTTCCACATCTAAGCATGTTATAAATCCTAGATGAAAGGTATCGACACCTTGTCACCTTATTTATGGGTGCATAAGCTATACTCAAATTTACAAGGTTGTGCGTGCACATGGTATATTCACTCTGAGATGTGCCCTCATAAAGGAAATTTACAGGAGTTAACGGCTGACCTCCTTCAAGCTTTCAAATATTAGATTACTAAACCATCAATGGATAAGGTGTTGTATGTTTTAAAGCACCTAACAATGGGAGATAGTGCCATGGAAAGAGATAGAATATTGGATTTATTTGGTGAACCTAGTTTGGAACCACACTTTGATAAGGAAGAGTCAAAAGAGGTGTAGCTTGAGCACACATGCATGGAGAAAGAGAAGGGAAACATGTTCTATGTGATAGATGGTCAAGAGATGGTGTGTTTGGATAGATGTTAACCATACTTAAGGTACGTGTGAAGTTATTGATAGTGATGATGAGAAATGACACACCTACCATGAGCCCCTCAAAATAAAGAAGGTTAACATTGATTCATAAATGGAACCTAAGGAGGCCACTATTAGAGACTATTGGTTAGAGAAGGAGGTTTCAAATATCATTTATCTATTGTGTGAGTTTTAGGAATTATTTATACATGGATACTATGAGCTTAAATTCATTCACCACTCCTTGGGAGAAATAAAAAACAAGTTAAAGGAAGGTGCATTCTTGAATCAGAAGAGGCCTTATCGAATGAATCCAAATATTTGCATCAAATTCAAAGAGGAGATAGACAAAATGATCACTTCATGCATCATTAAAGCTATGGAGGAATTAGAATGGGTAATCCCCATGGTCATAAACACTAAAAAGGATGGAAGGATAAGAATCTGTTTTGACTACATGGACTAAAATGTGGTATGTGTAATTGATCCTTTTCTAACCCATTTTACCGAGGAGATCTTGGAAGGAGTGACTGGGTGTGAAATCTATTCCTTCACAGATGGATTCTTAGGGTATTACTAAGTTATAATTGTAAAATAAGACCAAGAAAAGTCAAAAAATTTCACCGAATTAGGAATTTTTTCCTATACAGTCATGCCTTTTGGACTGAAGAACGTGCTTGCTATGTTTTCATGCATAGTGGTCCAGGAATTTTAGGATTTTATCCATAAGTTCCTTTAGGTCTACCTTGATGACTAGATGGTGTATGGACTAGTAATATACCATTGTGAAAAAATTTAGTTGATGTTTGAAAGATGTCGGTAGTTGCACATATCCCTCAACATCAAGAAGTGTCTCTTCGCTACTCCATTTGGAACCCTGTTTAGGAACATCATATGTAAGGAAGGCTTGCAAGTGGATCCTGACAAAGTTATCATTGCTATGGGATTGGGAGAGCCTACCAGTGAGAGTGTAGTGCATGATTTACTTGGACATAGAGGGTACTACAAGAAATTTATTAAGGGTTATGCTAAGATTGTTATGCCATTGGAGAAATTCTAAAACAAAAAAGTGCATTTCACTGGGGAGAGGTGCAGCAGACAATATTGATACATTGAAGAGTAGGCTTATCATTGCACCCATATTACACTTTCCCTCTTGGGATAATTCATTCCATGTACATTTTGGTGCTTCAGAGATGGCGATTGGGGTAGTCTTAGCATAGCCTTGAGAAGGAATTGTTGACCACACCTTGTGTTTTGTTATTAGGAAGTTAACACAAGTAGAACAAAACTACACTACTACTAAGTGTGAAGCACTATTAATAATCTACACACTAAAAATTTAGAAAATATCTTTTGGAAACACCCTTTATATTCTACACAGACCACACGTCATTGAAGTACTTGGTGAAAAATCCTATTTTCAAGGGTGCATATATCAGTGGGTCTTTTTGTTTCAAGATTTTACGTTTACAGTTGTTGTGAAACCAGGAAAGAGTATTGTAGGGCGAGATCATTTGTCAAGGATTGACTCGAGAGGAGGATGCATAGAGAATTAAGGATGCTATGCTAGATGCACAACTGTTTAGGTTACAACATGCACCCTATGACTTAGAAGATATTGTTGCGTTTCTCAAAATGGGTGTGGCACCGGAAGGAATCAATAATCTGGAAAGAAAATAGTTAGCCATACGATCTTCACCCTACATATTAATCACCTGGAGACTTCTACAAACTAGGTCGTGATGAGGTTTTACACCAGTGTGTGTTGGAGCATGAGCATGTTGTAATCATGGAGGAAAAACATGGTAGGATTGCAGGAGGAAACTATGTAGGGAATGGTATCTGTGCAAAAATCCTACTAGTAGGGATTTATTGGGAAAACATCTACCAGATTGTATTGAGTTTTGTAAGGCTCGTGACCATTATCGTACCTTAAAGCCAAGAAGAAGGGATGAGATTCACTTGAGGATGATAGCTAGCACAAAACCATATAAAAAGTGGGTCATTGATTTTGTAGGACCAATTTCACCTATTGCGTGAAGGACCGGCTCACACTATATCATCACTTACACCGAATACTTAACAAGATGGGTAGAGGTAATTCCTACAAGGACTACATAGCAATAACAATAGCTAGGTTCCCTGTGGGAAAAATATAATCAGCAGATATGGATGTCTGTCGAGCTTAACAAGTGATAGGGGTACACAATTCTTAAATGAGATAGTTAGGATCTTATTGGCAGAATTCATCGTATCCCACCTTAAGACTACCCCATATCACCCACAAGATAATCAAACTACTAAGGCATTTAACAAAATTATGAGTCACATGCTGTCAAAAATTTGTGATGTGGAAAGATAGGATTGGGATGACAAAGTTTTAGCTGTACTATGGGTGTATAGGACTACCTACAATAAATTGAAAAAGGCCACACCATTCCAATTAGTGTTTCACATGGAAGTCGTGTTACTAGTAGAATTCATGTTACTATATCTATATATTGCATGCATGGGAGGATTAGCTAACGAAAAATCACTACAGGAGCACATGGAGAAATTAATGTAGTTGGACGAAAGGTGATCAGTTATTAGGTGGAGTCGAAGGCTAAAAATTTGTGATGAAAATAATGACATGATCATCATATTAAAATAAAAAAATTCAAGGTTGGGCCGATGGTCTTGCTTTATGACTCCAAATTTATGTTCCATCCTAGGAAACTTAAATTCCATTGGTTAGGGCCATATATCATCTCATATATCCTTGATTTAGGTGGATGCCAATTAAAAACACTGGATAGGATGAGATTACCAAGACAATTCAATCGGAGTAGGATGAAGCCCTATTATAAATAAGGTTTTTATGTAGTCATAAATATGACAATATTACCATTTATCCTAGTATTTCCTTTAATGTGTTTTCCTTTGTGTATTTCTCCTTCTCGTTATTTGTTCCATTTTTTTTTTTTGTGTGTGCATGTGCGTTGGTAGCCACTTGTTATTTTCAAAAAAAAATTTGTAGAGGACCGCACATCCATTTTAGTGTGGGGTGGAGTAGTGCGAAAAATAATATAAGCTGGTAGTGGAAGCTATGTTTTGATGTCCTAGATTAAATAATAAAAAGCTCAAAGTTTGGAAAAGCACATGTGGAAAAGGTGGACATAAGGAGTTTGGTGTCAGGAGAGCTTTACAAAGACCACGTACAAGGATGAGAAGTGGAGGAACAACATGGCGAGGGAAAAATCAGGGTAAGGAAGGAAGAAGTGCCTTCGGTGCTTCATGGGTGCACGTGAGGATATTTGGTCAGTTAAGGAGTTTTATGTGCTAGAAGGTTGTAAGGGTTTTTTGCGTAGGGTTGGGCACAGGGGTAAAAGCACTCAAGGTTGGATTTAGCAGAAAATACAACTTTATTTTAAATTTTTTATGGTAGGTGGCATTGCATTTATTACGAGAAGAAAATAAGTAAAAGCTATAAGTAGAAGGTCAAGATACATTGTTATTACCTTGCATTTGTGATATTGAAGAGCTCTTGCAAACTAGGGCATCCTTTAGAAAAATTATGTGAAAGGAGGTTATGAAGATCTGAGTGCATAACTAGTTTGAGAAGCAAACCAAGTGTGGAAAAATAGTACACAGGCATGAAAGGAGAGGGTTTTTGCATTTTTGAAACCCATAAGTGAATACATCATCTTGTGGAAGGAAGGGTTTTTCTAGGTTAGGGTTACAGAGCTAGGGCATAAGATTAAAGGGATATTCATGTAAAATTAGAACCGTAGAGTTGAGAAGAGTCGAATCGAAGGAAGAAAAGAATTTTTAAACAACTCAAAGAAGGAAAATGGCACCAAGGAAAGTAACCACCATTTCACTAAAGAAGGGAAAGGGAAAAGGAAAATAATCTTCTTCCCCAGCTTCAATGATGAATTCTACATGGAAATTAAATACCTAGATGGTGTATTGCTGAAAGAATGGGTGTATCACGTGAGAAAGATGGTTGTAAGTGACTACAACCATTGAATGAGCACCACATAGAAAGAGATGACATTGTATATGGTTATACTTATAGAAAAGAAGACACCAGATGGAATACCCATCTACAACAATGAAGCAAAGGTGAAGATGTAAAATTCCGAGTTGTTGTAACTCTATGAGTTTCCCTATTTTGGAAAACCTGATCAGTTGTACTAATGGCTAATTTCATGCATACATGAAGACCATTTCTACTTTACAAGGTGAATGATGAGGATAAATCCCCACATAATTTAAAAATTTACCAGTCTTTCCTATGAGAGAGATTCATTTGATGATAACTTGGATGACAAGAAGGCCATACATAAAACTATGGAGGCCTGTGACTACAAGAAGGGGTCTTGGTGCTTCAACATCTCTGTGATTTGAGACCCTTTAATGAGGATGGTCGCACGATTGGTCACACAACTAAATGGATAGGAAATATGGACCCAAATCAATAAGGCATGGTTGAAAATTTTCGGAAGATCTCGAGAGGGCCATCTACAACCTCTCATCATTCATAGTAGAGGATATCATCAGTGCCACATGCAATGGGGAGAAAATAATGTTTGGTAATGTCCTCCTTACCATCATGTTTATAGAAATTTGAGTTCTCGATGGGCCACATTTATATGGTAGTACTTGGATGATAACCCCTCCCCAACCCAAATATTTGAGAAATATACTTTTGACACCATGATGACCACCCAAAAGGTGCACCTGCAGAAGTGGTACAAGTGAATGTATGTTGGATTTAGGGCTCGGTTGAGAATACCTGAGAAATTTCCATCTCTAGTGGAAGGAGAATCTAAGTTTGTAGTGTAGCATAATTTCAGTATTGGCAAGTTCACTTTGGTAGACAACACCAAGAGCCCATGGTGAAAATTACCATTCTCTTTCACTTCACTATACTTCCAAGATGAGGTCAATGATGAGGCTAAAATATGCCTCATCAATGTGCAATGAATACATTTTACACCATTTTTAATCAATTTTGTCTGCATTTCATAACTTTTGTTTGATCTAAATATAAGCTAGGATGTAATTGTCCATATTTAGTTTGATTTAGTTTGAATGTCTAAAAAGTCTATAATTCCTAATGAATTGTGTGAAAATTTAGTTTTTGGAATAAAGTTCATATTTGGTAACGGTAAGTGAATTGTGAAGTAACCAACACCTTTTTGAGGAAGTTGGCTAAAATTTGGCTTAGCTCTAGAACTCCATCACTTATCTCCAAAACTCCATCACTTAGCTCTATAACTCTAGCACTTAGCTCCGGAACTTTAGTAGTTAGTTCTGGAAGGTTTCCCTTTAGCTCTGGAACTTCTCCAAAGTTTTGGAATCAATGGGAATCTCCTTATTCTAGAAAAATTTGGTTATGGAGCAAAGAATGGGCCTTCCAATTAGAAATAGACCAAAAATTTCAACTTCTTCATAATGCAAATATACATATGTAAGACCAATAGTTGTATATCCAACTATTTGTCTAAATTCCATATCTACTTTGGGAACTATTCGGTTTTACTAGAATATTTAGGTGGAAAGACATATTTTGAAAACTCATGATTGTAAATGCATCTTCAGATGGAAAATATATATAGAGAACTGAATATAGATGTGGGATTCTCGAGTTAAGTTTTGTAAGACTGAATAATTCAATAATAAGAATAGTCATTTAATTTTGAGAGAAAAATATTGTGTTAACAAATCAAGGTGGAGAAAGGGCCCACTCCTCCAAGAAAAAGGATCTTCTCTTTCATTGGTATTTATATTTTCTAGTAATTTGTATAAATCTATTATTTAGCAATTCTATAAGTACTTTTGATTCATCAATTAAAGTATGTTACATGGAGTTATCTATTATCCCTGCATGTGGTATAGTTTACATTCTTATTTCCATAAAATCATTTAAAACAACATTTTCAAAGTGTGTTTATTTCCAGCAAAGTATGTTCAATTCTCAGTAAAGTGTGTTTATTTCAAATGTGTTTTTGATTTTGCAATATTTTTTCATTTCAGCAATGTGTGTTTATTTCAACAAGTTTCTTATAGTTTAGCTTTAATAAGGCTTTGGCCAAGAAATATTGAGACACTTAAAACCCCCGAAACATAAAAATAATAATAACTACAATCAATTTCTAGTTCACCTAAGACTTCACTTGTTGTGTATAGCTTCAGACACACCCTTGGTTTTAATATGACATGAACTACAAGCTGATCAAATGAAGGGAATAATGACACCCATCTGACAACCGATTCAAAGAGGAAAAGAGGCTGAGGTTTGATCTTAGTGTGATAGACCAAGATTACCACGAGCTGCAAAGGACTCTAATAGACCCAAAGAAAAGTGCATATGTGGGTAAGTATGTCTCCCGCAACATGCATATGATAAAATTAGTAACCTTTCTTGTTGTTCAAAGAACTCGCAACAAGAGTATATATGCATACAAGGCCAAAATATGAGAAGGTTTCCTATGTGTAAAATGATGTCTTTATCCCTGAGGACCCTACAAAAAGGAATAAGGATGTGCTAAGGAAAAGGGAGAGAGAGGAGGAACCTGAGAAAAAGGCACCAAGTGCAAAAATAATATAATTTGTAGGTGCACAGGAGTCAGGCACAAGGCTAAGCACATATGCACAAAGGAATAAGTCCCCTAAAAAATAAAATGAAAAGACACCTAAAGAGGAGGCACCAGAGAAAGAGGTGCCCCCTGTGAAAGAAGATTCACTAGCAAGGAAGGAGTCACCTTTAGTAGAAGAGAAAGAATAATCTCCTGGACTTGACTAATCAGTTAGGAAGAAGTAGAAGGTATCGAGAAAATGAGGGCTCAGAATAAATGGAGATCCTAGAGGTTTACAGGGGTGACAAGGATGACTATGAGTGTGAAGAGGCTCAGGATCATCCCGTGTATGATGTACATGACTCAGGGGAAGGGAATGAGGAGAAGGATGGGGAATAAGAAGGTGCTCAAGGAAAGGGGGAGAGTGAGGAGGTAAACACCAAGGATCAAAGGACCCCAAGCCTCACTAAGGAGAAAATAGAGGATGCTGCAGAAACGGAGGTAGAGGGCATAGAAAAGAACTTAGTGGAGCAGGAGGTAGAGCGTAGTATCGATCAAGTGCTTAAGGAAATGGAGAGAGAAAACATAAAGAAGGAATATGGAAGCATGGCTGGAGATCCCATCTTGATGGTAATCTTCCTAAGGCAGCGCGTATGGGAGTAAACACAAGTGTGGTAATAGTGCTTGAGAAAGGAATGAGTTATATCAATGATCCTACTAAGGTGATGCATGAACTTTTCCAAAGTATCATGTCATCTAATAAACTTCTTGCATGGTCTTCATTTGAAGAAGAGGGTGCATACCCATGTATAAGAAAGATGTTATCTTGGGATTTTGAGTCCCATGTTGATGAGATGGAATTTGAGGTCAACCAAGGGGTGTTGATGAAAATACCATATTCCAAGGGAGTAAACCCTCTGGTGAATGCTCAGAACTATTAGATGAGAAATTTTGCAATGCACTCAATAAGGTGTCAATGGAGGTTTAGGTAAGACTGTTTGGGAGGAATGACAACGTAAGGGTTTTGGAGGAGGAAATGAAGAAGAAGAAGAAGAATGAAGAAATCATTCGTAAGAGAATGGATTTGAAGTAAGAAGAGTTGATCAATGAACAACTAAAGAACAAACTAAGGGAGGAGAAGTCAAAGGTGCATGATGTTTACAAGAAGATAGATATGATTAAAGATGCCATCATCTTGAAACACCTAGAATTGGCCATGCCTAAGAAGAAATATGAGTCAACCTTGAAATTCTTGGAAGATTTAACCCGCATCCTTCCCATGGAGAGTGCGACGCTCACATTAGAATCATCAGAATAGGAATTGACAAACAAGAATGAGGAAGAGAAGTAGAAGATTGGGGAGATAGTTACATGGTATTTCGAGCTCCTTTCCACTATGTAGAATGCAACACAAATGGATAAGGTCATGTATGATAACTACACCGACAGAGAGACAAGGTAAAAAGCATACAAGTTATTACACATGAGGTGGATATGAAATAATTCTAGGAGAAGAATAAGGGAAACAGGGCATAGCAGGATAAAATCCTAGCCAAGGTTGAGAAGAAGATGGAAGTGATCAAATCCTTGTGGGTTTTAGTTAAGAACCAACTTAAGGAGTTGTATCACTAGATCAAATGTAGAATGGATGAGTTGGATGACCTTAGCAAGCAGTTGGAAGGAATTTTAGATATGTTGAATGCTAAGGGTGAAGAATTGAGCTTTGAGGAGGTGAGCACTCTAGTGGGTGACCTACTTAAGTAAGAATAGGGTGAATTTGATATATGGGAGAAGATTGATGTGAAGAAGGAAGGAGTTCCCACTCCTCTTGCATCAGTAACAAGTTCTTCCTTTCTTTCAATCTTCATTCAATTTTTCTGGGTCCCACGATTCTTTATTCTTTGAAGAAGCAATATGTTTCCAAGGATAGAGAACAAGCTTAGTATGGGGTGATGTTGGGCCTTTAATATTGTCTAAGTACCAAAAGTCACATGCACCCGTGGGACCAATAAAGATAAGGGCACATGGGGAGAAGCACATAGGATAGAGGTTTAAGAAGGGTTTTGGAGAAACCAGGACACATGGAAGGAAAAACATGGGGTTTATAGGACTTATCCATATTTGGCATTCTGAAGGCACTTGAGGAAAAACGTGACCCGACTAGGCATGCTGAGTAGATAAGGTGTCATCTTGGAACCTTGGAGGTCAAGAAAAAAATATCCCATGCAAGAAATATTCCCAAAATACATCATTACAAAGAGTGGAGGGTTCTTTAGGGGATAATCATTCACCATTGGAGGACCACATCGACACTTTTCATGTGATCTACCCAGGAGAGAAGGCATGGTGGTGGATGATGAACCTATAAAGCGAGATTCTTAGAAGAAAATAAAGACATCGAGTGTTAGATGGGAGTATAATGGAGAATGCATAGAGAGTAAGATATAGAGTAGCCAAATGTTGCAGTAGTGCTAGGGTTTATAGCACTTAGTGTTAAGGGTTATGAAGGATATAATAAGCCTCTGTATGGCATTAGAGTCTATAATAAGGGATGAACTGGGAAGGCATAGTTAGAATATCATACCAGGGAAGATATGTAAGAGATAAGTCCTAGTATTTTGATATGTATGGTCTATGATGACCTATTTTGATTGTAATGTGGCTACCAAAATCACTCTAAATGAATATATATCTAAGGATTTGTTTTGTATATCATGTTTAAGGGTGTAAACCCTCTTATTGTGTGACTGTCATGACTCATATCTGATTCATCATGCTTATTACAAATGATGCTTAGTTCATTTAATACATTAATATGTGGATCTGTAAGCTTCCCTTCCACTTTTATTTTAACTAAGTAAATGTATTCTCATTCTACAAACCACCCCACATCAATGGCAGAACCTTCTCACAATTCTCACATAAAGGAGGGGCTCGGTTCCTGCGCATGCCTCAATTGAGCTCCCAAAGGCTCGGTTGGGTGATAGGTTGTCATGCATGGGGTTATAAAGTTATACTAATGGCATATAAAAATGACTATAATGAAGGTTAAGTGGATTAGCCGGGAAAAAATTGAGAAAAAAATTCCAAAGATTGAAAAGCACACTTCAGTTTTCCCACTGCAAAACTTTAATGTTGTATGGTCATTTTCTCCTTCCACAAGTAACAAGATGTGATAGAATGGGTTTTGTAGGATCCCCATCTTTTTATAGGTCAATTAATGCCATTATTTGTTGGTCAAGGGGAATATTGAGTTCTTTCTCTCTCTCTCTCATTCATTCTTCCATATATTGGAAAGAAAGGTTATTTGTAAATTTGTAGGACATTTTTCTATCTGCTCCTCCACTCTGAGTTTGATGTAGGTGTCTTTGGGTTTCAAACCTTACATTTTGGGGATTTTTTAAGAGATTCATGCCTCTTTTCTTAATTTTAATGAACTGTTTCACCTACTAAAGCAATAAAATAAAGCTTTGTGGTTATTTTGTAACCATTTCTTGTGTTTTATTGCATGATCTGACTTCTATATTACATTTTAATATATTTTTTGAATTTTAATGGTTTCTTTCAAGCTCTAAAATGGTTGTGTTTCATTAATATGGTGTTGTAAATGCAATTTTATGAACAATGGTGTTTTACATACCCTCTCCATCTCCATTTCGCACATTTTAATTCATTAGAGAGTATCCCTATAACATTCCCATTTTAAGACTTTAGAAAGAAGGGATTTTTTTTTGAATAATTTTCTCTGTTCTAAATAATCATAATTTAGAACACATATTCCAAGCCAATAAATATCATAACATATAACCATATTCAGATGTAATGACTCGGTTAAACATGGATCTCTCATTTCATGACTCAGTATCATACCGATCTCTCATGTTAACTTAATGATTTGTATACTAAGTATACTTGGTTCTCTTACCATTTTCGGGTATTAAGTGTTCTGTTTAAGAGGCCTATCTGAATATTTGTTACCAATATTCATCTAAAATCTCACTTCTTAAACTAGGTGACATAGGACAACGCAACCAAAAACTTACGATACTTTGGCTAAATATTTTCAACTTATTGTTCATGTTTATATTCCGAGACAACATACTCATCAAACAAAATACATCCTTCACCCCACATCATTTGTTATCTATAATTCTTTACTGACTCCTGTTAGTCCACTTGTTCAAGGTTTAACCCTAACCAAGGCTAGCAACATATTTTAGTGTAGAGGTCTACTCACGGTGACTAAGGGTACATATAAATACTCAATCAAGCTAAGTCAATTGCGTGTGTCTAGTTATCCTAAGTCATTGTGAGATTCCCCAACACTAGATCATGCTTCTAACTTAACCAAGGGTATAACTATGATCAAGTCTGAGTTTATGTAGATCTAGATGATTAAACTTTGAAGGGTGTTGCAACATGTCAACTGCAACACAACATCCTCATGAAGACCCAATTCTTCATAAAGGTACTGTACTGCAGTTGGTGTGTGCCAACATCTGACTGATTCCATCCCATCTGGATGTACATACTCAAGAAAGAAGTTAATGACTTTATTATTTTCATTATTTAAAGGTTATTTATAGTAACCCTACTAAACAACTAGGTTCATTAACCATTAGGGTTACAAGAAATAATTGAATTGTAATTTCTACGTAGATACATCTACCTCCAAACCCCTTTCTAAAGATTTGTTTTTAATTCATTAACATTCTAATTTATGATTCATTTTCACAAATAGATTCAGAATACTAACAGTGATATTAACTTAATTAACTTATCCAAGTCTTAGCTTGTTTAAGTTCTAAATCAGATCCTTTTATAATAGACTTCATTGGGATGAAGTCTACTATTATATATATATATATATATATTATTTTCATTTGTTTTATTCAGATTAAGGAATTAATCAAGAGGAAGCACACCTTCCTCTTTCCAAGATAACATTAGGATTTAATTCCAAAAGGTCTTAAAAAGACTTCCTAACATTGCAGAATATTTTCCTTTCCTTTTCTAAATAAGAATTAAGGTTCATTTGGAACCTCCTAACATTTTACAAGTTATCATCATGATTTTATTTACCCATTAACATCATTTTAGTAAAACCATAGTGATTTAATTGAATGACCAATCCTGAATGCCAACTTAATAAGTTGCATTAATAAGAGGATAGTATATCTAGTACCTTTATCCTCTAGTTTTTCTTAAATCAACCCAAGAGGGTTCATTACAGATATATAAATAAAATAATAGAGATACACTTATCATTGCCATTCCTAGAATATACAAAAAGATGACACATCAAGTACAAATAAACCCACAATATTTTCCATTCATCAAAGTGGAATTCATACATTGCAAGTTCAAACACTTCAGATCTTTCATGTAAAACAACATCAATAAGATCAATTATAAATACAACTTTCCTTTCAAAAAAATACATTTCAATAATGATTCATATTTCATCATAAAAGATCCAATATCTTTGGTAAAAAAAGTAACATCATAAAAATATTGTCTTTGTTACCACTTACAAAGTCCATCTCGCAAAAATTGCTAGCACGGGTCAGTTCATTGAACTGAGCATGATAAGCACTAAGCATTAAAACAATGTTCTTTTAACTAATTGTTTCATAAAGAGAACTCGCTTTTATGAAATAATTAAAGCATTACAGAAAGACATATCATAAAGAAATACCAGTCATAAAAGAGAGAGAAATAAAGTGATAATCCATATCATCATTAAGAAAAGGTCATGATATAATCATATTCAACTTTCAACTAATGATTTCATAGAAAGAATTAAAACATTAATCTAGATAAATAATATTTCATCAAAATCACAAACTACCTTTCATTTACATATTTTTATGATTCACATCTTAATTAATTCCATCTAACCTGAGAAGATACTAACACTAATATCTCTTAGGAATAGGTCTACATTAGATGGAACAATAATACATTTATCTCAGCATTATCTCACTTAACTTCATCCTAAAATATAAAATTCCAAGCTCAATCAAACATTAGGATAAATTTAGGATGAACCAACAACACCTTTAGGAAAGAGTTTCTTAAAAAGAATCTATATCCTAAATTCAGAGTCAAAAACCAACCTAAGATTAGGATCAACATCAATCAAATTTGACAAAGGATGAATTCAATTTGACATGCACTTGAAACTAATCACACATCAAAAACGAGTACATCCTTACCAAAGTAAAATTCAAAGAGAAGAATGGAGGGATTTTTCAATCAATCACTGATCCTGTAATCCTTCAATATATATTACAAACCAAATAGGTCAGATCCCTCCTTAGGAGTGATACAGGTGAAATATGAAAAGAAAAGAGAAGGAGATTGTTCACTCTAGATCCTAGCAAGAATGTAATATAGACAAGTCCGGTCTTTCTTGTTTTCCATTTTAAAGCCCGAAAGATGTTAGATTAGGTTTGAGATAGATAGATGTCCCAAAACAGAGAGAAAAAGAACAACATATATCTACCTTTAAGAATTCAAGGAGGATAGTTTTATAAATACCTTAACTCCCTAGACTACAAGTAACCATCTCCTAATAGATACAAAAGAAAACAGAAAAGAAAGGAGTAAGTTTACCCAGTTTTCTTACCTCAGATCAGAAAGAGGAGATAATATCAAATAATGGTAAAGATGAGATCTCAATACTCATTCCTTAAACAGAGGTACTCTTTCCTGAGATTGAAAAAGAACCAAAGACAAATTTGATTTCCCAAGGCTGAGAAAATAGTGAATTCAAACAACTATTAGCGGTAATGAACAATTCAATATTACAATTGATAACAACTGTAACATAAAAGCTACATCTGAAAATGATTTATCCTAAACCTACAATCGATAACAGAAATTGTAGCAAAAAACTATGAATTGAAAATGATATTCCTTCTAAAAAATAATAACATCAGTTCAAGAAGTTATCCCAGTTTCCCAAATAAAGAATATAGAGTAAAATTTAAGTAACTTACCCTTTTCTATTTGGAAAACAATTTCCTTTTCAATGAGATAACACAATAAGCTTACCCATCCATTAATCATGAATAATAATTATAGTCAAAACTTCCATTCAACCCAACTCAAAACCATGTATCTTCACAATAATCACTGAAATAGACAACTGGAATAGGAAGAATAAAACCCAACCAGATTCCTAACTCAAGAGGGAGACAATGAAACATTGGCATGACCACAAGTTTTATGTACAAATTTGAGCTCAAAATAAATTCTAAACTAAAAATTCCATAATCTATTATCCTTCAAATATTCCTTCAATTTAGAAAATATTTGAGTTACTCCATAGTTCAACATTATTTACCATGAGATCGTTTAGTATCAACTGCATCTCTACTTTAAGTAAAAAGAGTAAGACATACACAATCAGTCAAATCAAGAAGAATGGAGCTAGACCATTATTTCCTCACACCAGAGAAGATGTAATTGAATTCAATAAACCATTCAACATATCTCATAAGAAGGGTCAAACTAACAACCATGAAAAATAGACAGATTGC
This sequence comes from Taxus wallichiana var. yunnanensis, assembly GCA_018340775.1. Taxonomy (NCBI): domain Eukaryota; kingdom Viridiplantae; phylum Streptophyta; class Pinopsida; order Cupressales; family Taxaceae; genus Taxus; species Taxus wallichiana. Next base: position 432,986,398 of record CM031235.1, on the reverse strand, counting down.
ACTTGAGAAGATTCGTTCAAGTTCAACATCAAACAAGTTATTATCTAGTTTTAACACAACTCGAATAGGCATGAAAAAAGGTTCAAAGCATCAACTCGAGTTCAAAAAGACATTAAGCATGATTCAAACAGCTTTTACGACAAAGGGAACAAAACCCGAATGTATTTCCAACATAATAGGGAATCCATACAAACAAATATAGTGAAAATACAAGCATCAAAAGAAATATCAAACATCAAATAAAACTCATTTGTTCCCCAAGAGCAGAGTTATTTTAATGAAGACATTTAGGAAAAATTAGAACAACTTAATGGGTAGAGCCTATCATGCCTAATAGAGATTCTTCATGATTTGCAGAAGATTTCTAAGTTGATCCTCAATAAGTTATTATCCTCCATGCAACATCAACCACCTCAACTCTTCAACTTCTTCTTATACTTCCACAGATTCCAAAATATCTCAATAATCCAAAAATAATAGTAATATCAAAAAAGATTCATTGGTTCGAAGAACCCAGAAACCCCATGTACGTAAAAACTCGAAATGAACTGACGATCAAAACAATAATACCAAAACCTGCCATGCATTTTTTCCTAGGTGGTTTCTTCACCAAAAATGAAATCAATTAATGTGAAGGATAACAGTTCCCTCCTATTTCTCCACACCACTACCATCTATCTTTGGTGATGCCTTAATTTCAAAATTTTCATGCAATTTCCATTTAGTGGTGATGCCAACTAGGCATCCACTAAACTCCCAATGCCTCCACCAAAATTGGCATTCCATAGCAATTAAAACCTAAATCAATTCCATTTAATGCCTTAAAAATGATGCCACCAACCATGCCAATTGCCAAGTAGTCCATAGGTACCCCTTAGGTTAGCAATAGTTTAGGTTAGATTATTATTAGGTTAGAAAATCAACCTTAGTTCCTAGGTAAGTCTATAGTTACCTTAGGTTGTTTTCAAACTTAATAAATATAGAACATACCAACTTAGGTTAGATCTAACCCTTAGGCTAGGGTATCAACCTTAGTAGTTTATTATTAGGTCCAAGGTCCTTATACGCTATTCAGTGTTTTAATATTAACAAGAAGACCTAGGCCTATCACATAAATTGTTGCTAAACAAGGATCCCTGAAGAAGAATCCTTCACAAAACAAAATAAGGCTCGGTCTAGCTTCATCTTCCATTTTTGAATGCCAAGACAAGAAGATGAAAAGGTAAGAAGAATGAAGCACACCTTGGATCAATGAAATTGATCCAAGGTTTTTCTATCAACACAAGAAGTTATGAAAACAACAATACAAGTTCATAATATTTTAAAAAGTGAATTTAAGTTATAAAAAGAGATGAATTGCCTCATTATCAAGTAAGCATAAATCATGACAAAGTGAACCTTTTCAACAAATAATGAATTATGCATTGCAAATATGATTTCCAAAATTCATAAGATTACTATTATCCCAAATTCACCCCCAAAGCAAATTTTGTCAAGAAAACTCCCTGCACTTAAGGAAATTATGAAGGAAACGACCTAGACTGCGAGCTCACATTCCAGGATGACAAACAAGGTTGTAGGGAGACTCTACAATGGAATGGTAGGGCCTACAAAAGTGTAAACGAACTTGTGTGAGAAAAAAGAGAAGCTCAAAAATCACCGCATCTCCACATGTCTCAGGACAAAACGAAGGCGGGGGACAAATGGTCAAGCAGAGTCAAAAGGCGAGTTTCGGTGGTTGCATAGGTTTTTCTGAGTTTTACATTTCGTGAAAAGGGGAAAAGATAAATTACGGACCCACGAGCCTGATTTTTTCTCTAATCTAACTACCACGTGTCCCATATCAAAGGGGACCCATTTTTCAAGTTGTTTTCCCACCCTCCTGTACAGGACCTAATACAAACTTCAAAGGGGCATATCTTTTGACTCAGGCTTGAAATATGACGAATCTAATACTGATTGGAAGTGTCTCGACGTCCTCTACACCATGAAAGGATTAAAAATAATTTTTCAGGCCCTAGTAGGTAAAAATGAAGAAGAGTCTTCCAGGCCATTAACATAGAATCCAATCTCTTCAACTACTAGATTTGATTCGATTCAATCTGCTAGGAAACTAGAAGTGACATATTGTGGGAAAATTTGTAGAAGGCATTGATATTCAGTGGTTGAGCTTTCAAAGTGGGATTCGATGCATATCTCAGGGTGGTTGAAGCAGGATTTGATTTTTTTCCCTCTTCTCTCTCTCTCTCTCTTATTCTTTCTATATATTGTAACACTTCTCATTTTGAAAAGGAGAGACATTTTGGGCATAGAGAAAATCTATCAAATTTGTTTCTCGATGCCATTTTTGAGCAGAAAACCTTCTCTCACGTCCTGGAAAATGTATTTGTGCCTCTATTCTAGAAATGTAATGGTCTGTGCACCTTCTAGAGAAATAAAAACATGTTTTTGTGGTGTTCTTCAACCCTTTGCATCGTTTTGTTGTTTCTCCGTGCCTCTCCCTTCCAGATTTATTTTTTTGTGCATGTATTTCACGTTTGCAGGTGTAGGATGTTGTGTTTCATGGAGTTTAATGGAAAATTTGAAGATCTGGGCCATGTCACTTCTGTCTAACCTCCCTCATCTCCATTTTATCTATTTCTTTCTCCCTCAACAGAATATCTCGTTCCTTTTTTAGTGTTATCACCTCTGTAGTGTAGGATTTCTTTATTTGTATGCTATCTCTCTCTCTCTCTCTCTCTCTCTCTCTCTCTCTCTCTCCCTCCTTAGTCCCTTGGAATTGCTAGATTAGGAGTAGATGGTCACATTTCCTTTCTTATAAGTAGTTTAGTGCTAGTATTAGGAAGAGGAACTAGCCTTCTCTAGAGGACCATTCCCATTTGCAAGCCCCATAGCTTGGAGGATGATCTAATGTTATGCAAATCACACCAAATGACCATGCCTTAGAAAAGTAGATCCATAACTCATTTGGGGGTGCTGTAATTTCACACTAACAAGTACACCTACCTAAGACAAATCACATGTCAATGTTTGTAATGTCAATATTGGAAGTCATCACACTAATAGCCATGTTAAATATGTTACAATCCTAATCACCCTTATCTTTGTGCCATCACCTCCTTAGTGTAGGATTTCATATTTTCTATGAATTTTCCTCTCTTCCTATTCCCTGGAATCATAGGATATGATTAGATAGGTATATTTCCATAACTAATAGTAGTTGTAGCATTAGTTTAGGAAGAGGAACCAACCTTCTTTGGAGAATTATCTCATATTGCAAGGTCCCACACCTTGACATAATTCAATGTTACCCAGTTACACTAATTTCCTAGAAAAATGAAATGCTAACAAATTAGAGGGTGCTATAATTTGGTGCTAATAAGCACCCAATTCCTAGCTAGGTGCCCCAGTAAGAAATAGGGAAAATAAAAAATAATAGGAAAGACTGGCAAGTACATGTGAAAGATCAAAAGTAGAAAAAGAAAAAAATGCAAGATGACCAAAAGGGTTAATTAGTACTCTTTTTCACTTAAGAGCCATATAAATAGTAACATGAGACCAAGACTAAATAATTACCCAAAGTGTGTGACTTTGTGTCTACAAGTATAAGATCAACATGTAAGACACATGTCATGATCTAGTTAGCTAAGGATTTGGCCGATTTGTCTATTTGTTATGTCTTTTCTACCATGTATTAGGAATTCATTTGATGTTAGGATTTGGCATGTAGTTGGCATGTTATGATAGGCTACATGTTGTGCACTTCATCTGACAAGTTGACACATGAGACTTAATGAAAGGAAAAGAATATTACACTAGGCGTGTGTGTAAGAGAAAGAGGCACAAGAAAGAAGAATGCAAAGGTCTATGAGCATGCATAAGAGGTTCGTAAGAGGAGTGGGAAGAAAAGGTACATATATGTAAAAGTATTTAAGTATGCACAAAAGAAGGGAAGCATAAGACAACGGTGAAAAAAATTAATTTCAAAAGGAAAGTGCGTGAAGGAATAATGTGGAAGAGGAATAGTAGACATGGGTAAGTGCGTAGGAGTTAGGAAGGAAGGGAATTCATGCAGGGCATGACTAGTACTTAGCAAAAATATAAGGAAATTCGGTGGGTCTGCGTAAGGAGTGCAAAACGACCAAGGAAGGAAAGAAAATACATAAGGAGTACAGAAAAAGGGGAATGGGAGGGAGATAGAAGAATAAAGGAGAGTCGTAGAAGCACGTGGAAGGAAGAAGAGGGAATATAAATCAAAAGGGAGAAGTAAGAAGAATGTACAAGGGTACATGTAAAGAACTCGCAGCCAAGTAATTATGCTAAGGAAATAATCTAGTGGTGTATGTAACCTAAAAATTCAGTTTTAGAGCTAGAATGGAACCGTAAGTTATTTAAATAATTAGGGTGGTTAGTTTGGAAAACACTTGGGTGCCTTTTGTTTCCATTTGTGTACTATATGAAGAGATAGTTTCCTTGAAGCATCCATTGGGCATGGAGTTAGCTTGGAAACATGTTTTGATCTAAAATTTAAAGAAACGCCCCTAAAGTCACTTGAATCATGGCTCGAACACCGCTTAAGAACCTATACACAACTATTGAAAAGTTATAGGAATCTTAAAACCTCTTTTAACCTATGAACACAAAGACCGGCATCCTGGAAGCAATAAAGAGTGTGCAACAACGCGCAAGAGGAAATAAAATCACACATGAAGGAGAATGCCAAGCAATAAGAGCCACAACAATGATATACACAACTAAAAAATCATACATGTTTCAAGGGAAAACATGTAGAGTATTCTGAGAACTTTTTACTGAAAGCAAACCTAAACTAACCTATTCTAAGAAGAGGTAAAGGAGGCCTACATGAAACCTACAATAGGAAGGGAGAATTAGCTTCCTTTCATTGCAAATTGAGACCATGTAAATGATTTTGAATTGAACATGGTCTTTGATAACAAATGAATTTTTTTCCTAAAGTTTATTTTCCACCCTTCTCTTCAAATTATAAAAAAACAAACACCTCTATTTTTTATGCATTTAGTTCTAGGATGCATTGTTGTTGACATTTGGCATGCTGAAACTCTACCTCATGATATTAAATGGGCATGAACTGTTAAAACTCATTAATTGGATCTTGAATAGCAAAATATTTGATTAGGAAAGGGTTGAGCCTTTTAATTTTCCCAATTCCTTGAATTTTGATCCCACATATGGGATCATCATATAAAATATCCTCTTAAAGGAAGTTGTCTCTAGGCTAGCTTGAACATTGTTCAACATCAAAAAATAACTTGTTCTCCTTAAAATATGCATCCTCATAGTCTGAATGAATTCATTTTTAAATAGATTCCCTCCTTGATTCACTTTGTGTAATCTCATCTTCCTAATCAGACTTGTACCATTCTTCAATAGTTATACAATTATTGAACATGATGATACTTGGTTAGGGATGATACATACATGAGGGAATGATGGTTGATTGCATAGTCGGACATAGAGGATTTCAAAAATATGGAAGGATGGGCACAAGGGGAATGAGAGTATGTGCAAGAGGGATATGTTTCTTGTGGTCAGCTTGAATAAGACTCTTCTAAGCTAATATGGAAATGTCAAATGTTTAAGGAAGAGTTTTTCCTCCTAGATCTTGGATCAACACAACTAAATCAACATCTAATGATCTTAGATAATAAAAGAATTCCATACCTAGTGAAGGTCTGAATTCTTGAGGAATTTAGTGTCAAGTCCTTATGAACCTGATGTTGAAGTGTGAGATGTATATTTTTGAGGAAAGTTATATTACGCTGAGATGTTCCATGAGGAGAATGAAGTTTGCATTTTCCTTGAGCTGGTTGTATAAGTATTCTCCCAGATGATCCCAAGTGGAAATGGATTATGGATCTAGCCTACTGAACTAATATTTTTATTTTCCTTGAATGATAAAACAAGAAACCCGAGGAATTTTTTTCTTAGTTAGCATTATGAATGGCATTGTGGTTGACTATGTCTTGAATGTGATCAATAAGAAATTGATCTCCATTTCCATGAAAGAGAGGAAAATTTATCAAGGTTGTTTTGGGGATATCATCCCACTACTGTAAATAAAGGGGAGAAGAAATAAAATGAGAAAATGGAAGAGCTCCATGAAGATCCATGAATGGAGTGAAAGCATCAAAATGAAGGGAGGGTGAAAGGAAAGGAATAAATGGATGAAAATATGAAAGGGAATGGTCTATAAATGAGACAATGGGTTGGTTGAATCAGTGCAATTTCCAAATGATCTTAGAATAAACTCCAAAGGATAGATGTTACTAAGTCACACACCAAAACTTAGTAAAATGTTCAAAAGTGTGTTCTCCCGCATGTGCACCTACATCATGCACTTACTAAAAATTTACATGCATCAGCTTCACCTTTACTACACCTATTCAAATGTGCATGTAACCATGACTCATGTTTTACACACTTGTTACAAATGCCTTAGGTGCATCTATGTTTCTCTTCTTTGATGATAGGGGCACATGGATTGCTGAAAATAATACATCTAGATGTTTGGAGTCTCTATATGTGTTAAAACAATCTTCTAAATGATGGATTTTAACAAGAACACATCAAAATTGATCAATAAATATGTATATCTAATAAAACAGGTCCCACCATGCATGCTAAAAAAATTTGGAGCTCAAAATTTCACCCTTCCTATATTAATATGAACTTGAGATTTGAGGCAACATGGGTCTATCTCCAAGTTGTGAGAATTGCACTTTAGACAAACCTTTAGAGAAGGTTGGATTCCTCTACATATCTCTACTACTACAACTACTCCTAGGAAGGTAAATGTAGCTACCTATCACTAAACTATGATTCAAAGGGACCAGAGTGAAAAGGAGATGCGTGAAAAGAAAAACAAAACTAAGCGGAGGTGATAACACCAGTAAAGAAGGGGATGAACACTCTTAGCTGAGTGAAAATAATGGGAAAAGATGAACAAGGAGGGTAGGAAAACATTCCACATAGTGAAACAACACTCACTTACTTTCTGTTAAAGAGAAAAAAGAAAATCACTACAGAGACATAAAATATGCACAACATATCAACAATGTAAAAGAAGGAAAGAAGATGCAATAAAATTCAAACTAGGGCATAGAATAGCCACAAAATACAACTTTTATTGCTTCCAAATAATGCACAATCAATTACAAAGATGAAAGATGCAAGGATTTACTTTCAATGGCTCAAATTTTAGGCCTATAATGCAAAATGTCAAGGGACAATGCTCGAACAATGTTATTAACAAACCAAGAGGGTCTAACCTTTTACAATGAGCAATTCTAAAAAATTATAGAAGAAAGGGGAAGATAAGAGGAGGGAAAGAGAGGGAAACTCAAATTTTTAAATATAACCACAAATAACTAGCATTAAATGTTTTCAAATGCACATGTATCACTATCAGATTTGTCTCCCCATGTAATCTTAGCTTATAGAAGAAGGAAGGAGAAAATATCTAATCAAATCTAGGTGGTTGAGTCGAATGACTCTATGCAGAATGGAGGAAGTAAAATTTCCCATTTCACCTATAAATTCCCACCTAAAATATGATTTTGAAAATTCTAATGTGTATCTCACATCATCCTCTTTCCAACAAGATCAAGAGCGCATGAATCCGAGCTCTGTAGTAGAAGTTAGGATGATTTGAGGTTTGTGGTATACGATAAACATGCAAGACATGTGTCATGATCTAGTTAGTTGAAGGATTCATTTGAATATCTATTTATTTTTCCTTTTCTACCGTGTGTCAAGCATTCATTTGACGTAAGGATTTGGCACATAGTTGGCATATTATGATAGGTTCTAAATGTTGTGCACTTCATCTGAAAAGTTGACATGTTGCACTAAATGACTCGGGCACATGTAAGATTACACTTAGAGTGGGAAGAAAAGGTTCATATCTATAAAATTATTCATGTTAGCACAAAATAAGGAAATAAAAATACAAGGGTGTAAGGAGGAAATTTCATAGGGAAAGTATACGAAGGTGGAATTTTGAAGAGGAATGAGTGCACACAAGTACGTGTGTAGGACTCGGGAAGGAAGGGCATGCATTTAGGGCATAACTGGGACTTATCAAAAATTCAAGGCAAGTCAATGAGTACATGCAAGGAATGCGTAATGACAAAAAAGGAAATATAATTCACAAGGAGTACATGAAAATGGGAATAAGAGGGAGATAGAATAATAAAGGAGAGGGGATGAAGCGAGGTGGAAGGAAGAAAAGGGAAGATAAAGCACAAGGAATAAACATGAAGGGTGTGCAAGGGTGAATGTGAAGAACTATAGCCAAGTAGTTATGCCAAGGAAAGAAGCCAATAGTGCATACAACCTAAAAAGTAACTATCAAATCTAGAATGGAACTGTAAGTTTTCTAAATAACGAGGGTGGTTATTTTAGACAATAAGAACCATGAGTTTGGTTTCATGAGGTGTCCATTACAAAATATCACCTTGGATTCCCTGACATTGATGTTAATTGAAGGATTTTTCCATGTTTCATTCACTACTAACACAAAAAATGGGTGAGATATGGGAGAAACTGAGATATAATTTTTAGGTAGACCATATGAACATCTATAGGTTAAGACAATACATTCCCAAGCTCCACAATTTCTATCACCCTAGAAAGTTTGATAAGTCTTTTCTCTCAAGGATCTTAAGAGACATTGACAGACCAATGTAGCCTAAAAGGACCAGGATGGTTTGAAGTAGGAAATACCAATGATAGCATCTAAAGACCACCCTGGTGTGTGGGAACCATCGGTTTGGTTCCATAAGGTGCCTATATTGTATTAATTTTTTTAAAACAATTTTTTATCTCTCAGTAACTAATGTTAATTGTAGGATTTTTCCACGTTTCATTTTATGCTACCATGAAAATGGGAAATATATGGGAGAAACAAATATAGGATTTTATAGGTAGACCATATGTGCATCCGTAGGTTCAGATGATACATTCCCAAGTGCCACGGTTTGCTAGTTATCACCCATCAAAGTTTGACAATTTTTTGTCTCTCAAGGTGCTTAAGAGACATTAACGGACCAGTGTAGCCCAAAAGGACCAAGATGATTTGGTATCAGAATGACACCACCAACAATGTCTAATATGTGGTTTCATTCCACTTACAAACCTTCCCAGTCCTTTTGGGATACATCGATATGTGAATGTATCTTAAGCTCCCTGAGAGAAAACACTTGTCAAACTTTTACCGGTGATAACTAGCAAGTTATGGAACTTGGGAATGTCTCGTCTGAACCTACAAATGTGTATATGGTCCTCCTAAAAAATCCTATCTCAATTTCTCCCATTTCTTTCCCATTTTTTGGGGGTGAAATCGAATGAAGCATGGAAATATCCTTCAATTAGCATCGGTGTGAGGGAATCCAAGGTGATATTTTGAAATAAACACCTCATGGCACCAAACCAATGGCTCCCACATGTATAAGTGGGATTTTAGACACTCTCGGTGAAATAAGAGTATGTAAGAAGTAAAAATAATCTTAAAAATAGACTTCATATGATTCAAGTCGTGAAATGAGAAGTGTTCTTGATAAATAGAATGTGAAATCTCTCTCTCTCTCTCTCTCGAATGGAATTGAACATTGGAAAGTTCATGTGATATTAAATATTTCTAATAGGTTACAAAGGGTTGAGAGATATGAAAAGTAATAAATTTGGTTGACTTACTATTTGGGGGATGTCTTTTTTCTCCTCATGGGTCCTTTATTGTTAAGTCAATTTGGAAGGCACGGGAACAAGTGAAGCACTTGGTGGTTGGGCATCCTATCTTCTTTTCCTTTGACACTGCATGTCAAACATATAAACTTATTTCATCGAATCTAAAATATAATGAAAATATCCTTTCCTTGAAAAGAGGCTTCTCTTCCATCCTTTCATTTTAGAAAGGAATTAAAATATTTCATGACTTGTGCAGATCCGGGACTTGGATGGAATGGATAGACCTTAAAGCTTTCTATAAGCTTCCTCAATATCATTTCAGAATGTATACATTTTTCACAAATAATGATGCATGAAAATATATCCTCAAAATATAATTATCCCCTACTTTATTATATCTTGATGATTTTTAACAGTTAGCTTTGAGATTTGTTCATCTTCGCATTTTCTTAGAACTCTGAATAAGTTGGTTTCATAGTACAGTCACTATAATGAAAGGTTTATATAATGAATTATGGTTTCATATTGACAAGATATTATTTGGTGAGTTCCCTAATTAATAATATTAAGGTTTTAGGTCTTAACCAACTTCCAAGATTCTGATTTTTCATGACAATACTATTTAGAGGTTTGTAGGGTACAATGGTAAATTGAAAGGAGACAAGAGAAAGAAATAGAAAGTTAAGTGGGTTTAAGAGAGAATTATGACTTGAAAATTTATACAAAGCATCTAAGGAGTGTGAGGAAGGATATTTTGAAGGTTAGAAGGCTTGAGGTTTTTAAAAAGACCACAATTTATGCCAATATTGTTGCATACCTATAGAAGGGAATAAAGGCCTAATTGGAGAAACAAGAAAGTGTGGAAAGTTGTCTTAACTTTGAAGGTTGGATTTCAAACTTGGTAATCAACTAAAACTAGAAAAATGGTATCCTAAAAGTTAGTTAGTATTAAAACCTTCTAAGTGAAAATTTAATCTTGAAAAGGACCTAGGACATGGCTATAAAGAGCTAGAATAGGTGGAGTGATGGTAGAAGAGAGACTTAGCAATGGATTTGGGCTATAAATTTTGTCACACACCTTGATTGGCTTAATGGGTGCCTAGAGTGGGAGTTGGTTTATTTCAGTTGTTTTTAGGTGATTCCTAACACTTGAATCACCGGATTTCATTGTTCTTTAGAAGCTAATGAAGATAATTTTGTATAAGGTAAGTGTTATCCATTTTTATCCCTAGATAAAAATGGACAACTAGAGAAAAGTGGGCTTTGATACCTTGCATGAGAACTTCCAAGCTAAATATGGGGTTTCAGAAGGCTTAAAGCTTGTCCAAGGTGAGGAAATATTCCTCGAGGCCCACATGCAGTTTGAAAAAGACTAAAATGTGTTGGTGTAAATTCTGAGTTTGCACACTTTGCCTTAAATGTCTATATCCCTTTTTCTCAAGAGAGTTTTATTCGCTAGAGTGGGTGATCTGTAACTCATTTTCCCCAATTGAATACCTTCAAAAATGCCTAAGTTGTTATTATTTTGCCCTGATCTGAAACAAAATCCATGTTTTCCCCCATTTGTGCCCTAATTTCTTCTTTTTCTTTTCGGGCTATACCATTTCTTCTTTGTAAAATCGTGAAAGAACTCAAAATTGATCAAATCCTAAATTTGTGCAAGTATTTCCCCAATCCCAAGGTCGCAAATGATGTCAAAAAATGATTCAGTTGGTTTGAGATCAAGAAATCTACCCTCCTTGTCAAAAATTTTGATTTCTAGGGCATCTTCTAGCATTTTTGACGTATTAACGGTCATACGGGCATATTCTACCCATCAAATTCATCATCACAACATATCGCTAACGTGGCAGTTCTTATTGGTCGGGAGAGGTCGGGAAAATGTTATAATTTGAAAATGTTATAATTTGTCACTTTTTGACTTTTGGAAAAAATAAAAATTTTATCCATGGCTCCGCATTACTACAGTAAAGTGCCTATGTGGCACAATGTGATTGGCTGGAGGATTAGTGGGTGGTGGGTCACACTTAGGAATTTTGCCTTCATTTTTGCCAATTTCTCAAAATCACATTTTTCCTCGAAGGCCCACATCGAATGGGAAGGAGACACGTGGCACAAGAAGCATGCGGATGGTGGAGGACTTGGAAATTTTTTGTTGTTTTTTTGGCTCAAGGCGTCAAGAGAAAATTTTGACTCAAAGGCCTACCTCCAATAAGAAATGGACATGTGTCTAGGGGAGCCAAGGGAGGAGTGGGGTTGTGCATGTTTTTGGATTTTTGCCTTTGGAGGCAAAATTTTAAAGTTAAAATGTGAGCCGGATCTCCACACAAATCACGAAGTGACAGGTGTCCAAAAGGGTATAATGGATCCGCAGAGTTTGTGATAGTTTTGAAGTTTTTCAATTTCAAAGGGTAAAAATAAAAAATTTGACCCGAGGGCCCACACCCAATGGGAAGTGGACACGTGTCCAGGGAGGTCAAATGGAAAAGTGGGGACTTAGAAAAATTTGAAGTTTTTGGCTTCAAAATGCTAGAGGAAAATTTTTGCCGGGAGCCCGCAACGAATAGGAAGAGGACACGTGTCCAAAATTTGGTGGAGGTTTGGAGTGCAGAGAGAAAGTGGAAAAGTTTGCAAAATTTTGGTGAAGAATCTCGAAGTGAAAAATTGATCCGTGGAAAATTTGGAGGTGTTCCCCTGCAGCCAATTAGGGGGCGACACGTGGCCTATTCCAAAAGGGGAAAAGGGAGAACGCGGGCCTGCAAATGATTTTGTTCTCATGGAGGAATGAGGGAAGAATAGGAAGGTCAGCTCCATAGCGAATGGGAGACCACCACATGGTAGAAGAAGAAGTGGGTGTTTGGGCCCACAAAGGTTTTTGAGGAAAATTTTCTTTTCACAAAAAAGGAGCAAATTTTATTATTTTTGCCCATGATTTTTTTGGGGTCCACCTAGGGACACGTGGCATGTTTAGGGGGCATGCAAGGAAAATTTTCAAAATTTTCCCGAGGTCAGAAAAGGTTCGAAATGCGTTTTTAAGGTTGGATGCCCAGTGTAATGGTATTTGGACACGTGTCCACCTTATCTAAAATTCAAAGAATATATTTTGGAGCCTACATTTCGAATCTCTTCAAGACACGTGGAGGATGGAAATTTAAAGTTGATTTTAAATCAACAGTTGCTGAGTGTTTTCGTTTCTTGTCACCATTGGAGCTCCAAGATGCTTGGAATCATCATTTTTACACCAAATTACATGAAATTTTATATGAAATCACATCCCCTCGACCTTCTAGATGCAATGGCATCATTCATTTGAGCTATTTCGGTGCCCTATAGTGATTTTCATGAAATATTTTTCTCGCCTATGTAAAAATGTGAAAAGTGAAAAATTAAAGTTACAGAGTTAAAAATGATGAGGGAAAAGGGTGGAAAATGATTGCAAATGCATGCTGGCATGGTGGAATGACAAAAACGTAACCCTGTGATGGATAAGGATATGAATCCATGTAATATTTTAAAATATTTTGTGCATCTCTGGCATTTTGCGAGATGTTTTATAGTTTTATATCATTTTTCATCAAATGGATAGGGTTTTGTAACAAATTTGATCCCTTGAGCATATTCTTTGCTTGGGATGCAAGGATCCAAGCTAGCATAGGGTATATTATGTAATTTGGAGGCATTTTGTAAAGTTTTTTGAGAATTTTGGAGAAAGAGAGAAGAATTTCACGAGCAAAATTGGAAGAAGTCCATTTTCTTTTAGAGAAACTACCTGAGAGCCATTTTTATTCCTATTTGCATCAAATGTTCATCATGTTGAGTTGGTTTCAGCTATAAAGCCATCAAAAAGCTTTGATATTGTCTAAATAACATTCCCTTGCTGATATATTTGATCAAATTCTTGGATTAACTGGTTTTATCTCTTGGCAAAGCTTGCATACACTTGTATTTCAATATGTTTTCAATTTGTGTTTCATGCTCATGTTGCAATCTTGTGTTTGGGGTCTTTTTGGCCATACATGGTCTCATTTCTTGTAGAGGGTTTAAAGGCATCTGCAATCTTCCATTCAGAAGAGCATTCATTTGAGTGAAGATAAATAGATTTAAATTCATCTTACCTTCCTTGTAAATTGAGGGTGTTTGTAAACCTTTGGGTGTACCTTAGGTCATGATCTAACAAGGGTTTCTAAATGCTTCATTGATATTTTGCTTCAAGCCTTTGTGGTAGGTTATCAAATTTTGTATGGAATAGTGCAGGTTGAAAGAGCACTTCAAATTCATTGAAACATCTCTGTTGTTTAGGTGTTGTAATTCATTTGCAAAGCTTCCCAAAGAAGGTGATGATTTCTAGCTACTCTTGTCCCAAAATCTCTCATCATAATTTCATTTTAAACTAACTCATCCTACCTACAATACCCCTACATTTGCATTGTGTGTCCACAAAAGAATTCAATCCTTTCACTAAAATGCACAAAGTTGATTAGGGTTTTATCATGTCTTTAGCAGCTCTAGCTTTGTTTTGAAAACATTTCCATCATTTAGTAGTGACAACTCCTTTGAGTTTGGATAATGGATACTTGATCATGTTTTCACAAATCCTCTTCCATATCATATGCAAAACACAAGGATATCTCCATCTCCTTACCATATAAGGGCTACAATATAGGTTCTATTTCCTTGGTTGATAGGAACAACCTAAAATAGTGAGGGTTAGATCAAAACCCTCTTGAAGGTTCTATCCACTCCCTCAATTCTTGAATGTAAACAAGTAGATAGGTGTGCTTCCCTAGCTACAAATGACATACAAAACATCTATCTATCCTTGAGTGTCTTGTGCAAATTTATGATGTTGTTCAAGTTGTGAAGGAGAGTAAAATTGGATACCAACACCTGAGTGGCACCATTGCAGGAATTTCTTTGATTTCTTTGTGGTTTTGAGGTGTTTGAAAGGTTTGAGCATTTGTGTGATCAAGTATTTGAGCTGTTACATTCTTGAGATATCATTTCATACTTCAGATCTGCATGTTTTGGGTAAAAAATATTTCAAACTCAGCTTGCTCTTCTCATTTACTAGCAGTTTATATGATTTGGATGCATTGTTTTTGGTTGAATCAAGAAGAAGAAGATCTGATTTGTAAATCCTTGCAAAGTTTTCAGTCATAGCATACATTTGACAGAATATTTTAGTGTTTTCTTGCACAACTAAGGTGGAAATCCTTAGTGGCGACTCCATGTTTTTGGATCTTGAAATACTAGTTGTCTTACACATTTCTGTCATTTGAAACTTGTTGTTTAAATTTGTCAAGCTAGAGGGAAGGAGATCCCTCTTCATCAAGGAATCTTCTAAGAAGTTGCTCACTAAATCAAGAAGCTCAGAACTAGAAGGAAGAAGAGTGTGGAAAGTGGTTGGTGATTTGGTTAAGGAAAGAGATCCCCATAGTTGAATTTGAAAGAGAGCACTGTTATTGAATATTATAATTCTTCTTCAAGTAGATCTGATTTAGGAAATCTTCTTACTAATTTTCATTCTCCATCAGGTGAGGGACCTTCTTGTGTATTTAAAAACTTTCTTCTAAATCTTCTCCTGTGGTTTCTAAGTTTGCTAAAGTTTATCAAGAGAGTGAGCCTTTGGGGGGTTGTCATTTTAAAGATCACTCATCTATTCCAATCAGACCCATTACTACTCCTCACTAGATTGTTTCACCTCCAAGATCACCCCCACTAAACAATATGGCTCATCTTAGACCTCCATTTATTGTTAACACCTTTGGTCCTATAAATTTTGGAGGAATGGATGGTTATCCAAATGTTGTCCCACAAGATGTGAGAAATAGGTTACCAAAATTCCAAGGTAACAATGCCATTACCGGTGATCAACATCTCAAACTGTTTGATAATATGATGGAAGATTTTGAGATAGAATTTGAGGATGTGTATATCAAGTTGTTTATCCATACACTTGAAGAATATGCTAGGGACTAGTACAAGTCTCTACTTGATAAGCGTATTGATTCATGGACTAAGATGAAAAATGCATTTAGATTGCAAAGTATGGTGACAAGACCGATCCTAGATTTCTTTTGTCGAATTTGAAAATATCAAGAAGAACCACGAATGAGACATTCCATGACTTCAATACAAGATTCAATAAAACATTGAGAAGGTTTCTGTCATTTTGAGGCCTAGTGATGAATCTTGTTTGATCAAATATGTAGATGCATTTGATAAAAAGGTAGCCTATTACTTGAGAGACAAAAATCCTACAAACTTGAGGCAAGCTTTCACCATGGCACTTCAAATTGAAAATAATATTAAATCTATTAGTAAACCACTTAAGAGGGATGGTGTAAAGCTGATAAACCCCGAGAAGCCTCAAGCTAGCAAGGGTGTTGATTTAGAAGATGTTGTTAAAACTTTGGCAGGGGTTGTTAAGGAAATGTCTCACAAACTAGCCCGGTCTGAGAAAGGAATTGGGAAAAGTTCACAAGGACAGAAAAGAACTCAAAACCATGATAGATTTGGCAATCATCCTAGGGGTGATCAAATACAAGATGATAGAGGTAAAGGGCCTATTGGATCTACAAATAGATAACTCCAAGCACGTGAAAATAGAGTGGTGCCTGACCCTCTGATTGCAAGGGTTGTTGCTGTTCAAAAAATTGCTGATATGGATTAGTGTGATAGATGTTTTCTTCCTCATCCTCCATGTGAAATGGACCAGCAAGATATTTATGATGATAATGAGAATGAAATGGATGATGACATTTGTATGATGGGCAGCTCTTCAGGCTCACAACAAGCAACAACATCAACAGATGTGATAAGTGCAAGGACTGTTGCAACATTTTGGGATTGCATAAAGAGGGTACCATTTATTTCTCTTCCTCAAATTCATGATGTAGATGTATTTCAGGCCTTTGAAATTCCTAATAATGACTTTGACTTTAATGATCAAGAAGTATGATGGTGGTATTCCTTCGGAGGAAGATAGACAATTTTTAATGAATGTTGTGGTTGGTCAAGAGAAAGATTACAATACTAGAAGTAAAGTTGTTAGGGGAGCTGATCCTCAAGACAAACCAAAGACACCCTTGCTCACAAGAATTCCTAAATACAATCCTAGAAAAGAAACAATTTCCAAGAACCCTGCTGTCCCATGCAAAAATATCAGTCCTCTTCATGCCCATGCTTTTGCCAAGAATACTTCTCCATCTGATGAACCTTCTTGTTTCCCTTCCAATGTTGTTTTACCAAAGAATGTTCCATGTGATATAGCCAAAGTTTTGAGCCAAATTAAAGTGAGTGTTCCAATTATTGAATTGCTTAGAAATCTTGAGCATAAGAAGAGAGCATTCGAGTGCTTGGGATTGAAAGAAGAAAGGATTACCCCAAGCAGAAATGTAAATTTTGTTGAGAATCCTCTTCAAAGCATTACTAGCCTTGAAACACCACCACCAATGGAAGATTTTGGAGAGGCACCTGAAGTATATTT
Organism: Taxus wallichiana var. yunnanensis; assembly: GCA_018340775.1. NCBI lineage: Eukaryota > Viridiplantae > Streptophyta > Pinopsida > Cupressales > Taxaceae > Taxus > Taxus wallichiana. The sequence goes on along the minus strand of CM031235.1, from coordinate 432,969,183 downwards.
GGGGACATCCTTGGTTGATTCCCAATTGAATGTTGATCCATTCTTCACAACTTTTCTCATAAAAGATAGGTTGCTTCACAATTGCATGTTTGATTCGGTGCATCATGTAATGTCATGCCTCTAGAAGTCATGAATGAGTTGGATATCAAGGTGACAGTAGCATATGGGAAGTGTACAGCCATGGATTCAAGGGAAGTGCTGGTTGTTGGTTGTGTGAAGGGTTTAGTAGTGCAACTTGCAGCCTATCCGGGTAAGAATTTAAAACTTGATGTTGTAATTATTGATTGCCTTGCCAAATGGGGTATGCTTTTGTCAAGAAAGTGGGCTGTGAGTGTTGGTGGTAGTGTTCAAATGGACATGTCTTTTGCCACCATTCCCATTGAGGGCAGCCTTGTCAAACTCTATGGTGAAAAGAAGATGTTACACTTGATTGAAGATCCTAACAATGCTTCTTATGAAGTGTTGTTTGCTGATGTAGATGTTGATAACTTCATTGGTTTTGTTGATGGAAAAGAGAATAAGATGGACAAATTAGAGTGCCTTGGTATAGTAGGTTCTCCATGGACATTACTATTTGATGGATCTTTCTCTAAGTTTGGGAATGGGTCTGGTATAGTTTTGGTTTATCCATGTTTAGAAGAGTTTCCTTTTTCCTTCAAGCTCAATTTTGAATGCACTAACAATATAGTTGAATATGAAGCATTGTTGTTAGGGTTAAGGATTGCATGGAAATATGGAGTGAAGGATATTTTTGATAAGGGGATTCATATAGCTGGTTGTCAAGCAAGTAAGAAATTTGTATGCTACAAAGAACCAATGTATGAATCAATATAAGAATGTTGTTTGGGACTTGATTGAAATGTTGGATTCCTTTAACATTGTTTATCATGATAGGAATCTTAATGTTGCTTCGATAAGTTGGCTATCCTTGGCTCTAGATTTGAAAATTATACCATTTCACCCTTTTGTGAATATGATATGAAGTACTAACAAGGCCAGTTGTCCCAAATAATGTAAAACATTGGCATATTTTTTATGATGATGCACAAATCTTGCGGTTATTACAATGCCAAGGTGATTTTTCTGGTCAAAACATTGATAGGGAACCAATGGTGTGCATGAATGAAGGTAAAGAAACCTTTTTTGACAAGGATATTATACAATTGAATACAAACACCATTCCCAAAGGTCTTGTTGCACTTGAATCCAGCTTTAGCAATGTTGATTGTATCATTAATAGAAACTTGTTTGCTTCAAGGATTTGGAAGAGCACAACTTGGGAACCAAGGAAAATCAAGGAAGATTTGGCTGGGCAGCCATCTCAACAAAGAAGAAAAACATTCCTATGCCCAACTTTTAAAGAAATATCAAGATTGTCTTGCTTGGTCTTATTCAGAGCTAAAGGCATATAGAGAAGATTTGTTCCAACATGAGATTCCTCTTGAGGAAAAAGCTAAGCCATTTAGACAAAGACAAAGGCCCATTAACCCACTTCTTTCCATGAAAATGCAAGAAGATTTGAATAAATTGAGAGATGGTGGCATCATTCAACCTACTAGATAATCTTCTTGGGTTGCCAACCTTGTGCCAGTTAGGAAAAAGAATAGAGATATCAGACTTTGTGTGGATTTTAGGAATCTAAAAAAGCATCTATGAAGGACAACTACCCATTTCCAAACATGGAGAATATGCTGCAGCTTGTAACAGGGTCAGAGATGATTTCTACCTTGGATAGTTTCTTTGGATACAATCAAGTAGTTGTCAAAGAATTAGAAAGACTTAAGATAGCCTTCACTACTCCTTAGGGGACTTATGTTTTTGTAAGGATGCCTTTTGGATTGATGAATTCTGGTGCTACTTTTCAAAGGGAAATGGATGTTGCCTTTTCTAGTTATATCAATGAATTTATTGCAGTTTACCAAGATGATGTGACTATTTTTTCAAGGTAGCAAGAAGACCATTTGCAACACCTAGAAAAATGTTGATCAGATCTATAGAGTATGGCATTTCCCTTAACCCAAAGAAGTTTCATTTTGGCATGAAAAAGGCCAAGTTTCTGGGACATATTGTCTCCAAAGAAGGTGTTATGATAGACCCTGAGAGAGTGGAAGCAATTAGCAAAGTGCCTATCCCAAGAACCAAGAAAGGTATTCAATCTTTCTTTGGCCAAATCAATTTCATTAGAAGGTTTGTTTCTAATTTTGCTAAGCTAACTCTCCCAATCATAAGCATGCTAAGAAAGGATCAAGTTATTAAGTGGGAAGAGGCTGCCATCCAATATTTTGAAGGAATAAAGGATGCACTCAAGCATGCACCTATTTTGGCAGCTCCAAACTATAAGATGCCTTTCCAAATATTCTCTTTTGCATCTAAATTTACTATTGCTTTAGTTTTGTTACAAAAGGATGAAAAGGGAGCTGAGAGGCCTATTGCTTTCTTTAGCAAGGCTTTACAAGAAGCTGAGTTGAAGTATACAATCATGGAAAAATAGGCATTTGCATTGGTAAAAGCAACAAAGATTTTCAGGCCCTATATACTGAGTTCAAAAGTTGTTGATTATGTTCCCCACACCATGGTTAAATACATCTTATCGGACATGGAGATATCAATCAAGAGATGTATATGGGTCAAAAATTACAAGAATATGATATAGATATCCAAACAAAAAGCTAGAAAGAGGTTTGGGTCTTTCCAAGCTCATGGTCGAGAGCAATTTGCAAAATGTAGAAGTAAATCAGCTAGAGGAAGAAAGGGAAGATATTCTTGACAAATTGATATGGTATGATTGGTAAAAAGATGTTATTTTTACCTCGGACACTGTGCTATCCTAATCAATTGAATAAAAATCAGAAAAGAGCCCTCAAGCTGGCTTCTCAAAAATATATCATAACAGACCTTGGGTTGGCTTGGAAGAACCCTAAAGGTGTCCTCTTGAAATGCATAACTGAAGATGAAGCTCCCAAGTTGATTACTGATTTCCATGGGGGAGTTTGTGGAGGACATTTTGCTAGGAGAGTGACAGTACATAAGATTTTAAGAGCTAGTTATTGGTGGCCTATTCTTTTCAAAGATGTAACCCAACCTGGTTAGAAAGTGTGATAGTTGCCAACATTTTTCGGGAAGAGATTGAAAGCTTTAGGTTCCCTTCCTTTGCATCTGTATAAATTGAATCTCCTTTCAAACAATGGGGAATAGATTTCATTGGTGAGATTTCAGATCCTTCTAGTGCTGGTCATAAATGGATCCTTGTAGCAACTAATTATTTTACAAAATGGGTTGAGGCAATTCCATTTAGAAAATCAACACACCAAGCGGTAATGGATTTCTTGTTGAATCTTATCATATGCATATTTGGAGTCGATTAAGATTGTGTTAGATAATGCTATGCGTTTTAGAGCCAATACTTTGATGGAAATGTGTAATGAGTATGGGATAAATCTAACTTATTCTTCAAACTACAATCCACAAGGCAACAGGCAATTTGAGTCGGTAATAAGAAATTGCTCAAGATCATTAGAAGGACTTTGGAAATCGACAAGAAGAAGTGGGGAGAGAAATTGAAATTTGTAGTTTGGGCTGATAGAATAACTCCAAAAAGAGAAATTGGTAAAAGTTCATTTGAATTGGTGTATAGAACTCAAGCATTTCTACCCTTGCACTTGCAATTATCCACTTTTCAGTTTTCCCAACAGTTGGAAGATCAAGAACATGGCCCATATGAATCAAGGATCAATTAGATCATTGAGTTGGATGAAGAGAGAATGGCTTCTCACCAAAGGCATGTCATATTTTGAGAAAAGTTGAAGAATTTGTTTGACAAGAAGGTCAATCTTAGAGCCTTCAATGTTGGAGATTTGGTCTTGCGTTATGGGATAGTAGGCATGAAGATAAGGGCAAGCATGGAAATTTTGATGCCGTATAGATGGGACCTTATGCCATTGATATCAGAATTGGAGAGCATACATTATTTCTCAAGGATTTAGATGGGGATTTACTAGAGCTGTCTATTAATGGCATCCATTTAAAACAATTTTTGGATTAAATCCCCAAAGGAGGTATGCACAAGTTGTACATTTTGTATAGCCCTAGTTTTTTCTTTGTTTTGTTGTTGTTGGCTTGTGGTTTGCCCTTTTGTCCTTGGTAACCATTGTTGGTTTGTTTTTCTTGGTCCATTTTTGGTGAAAATTCTAGTTTTTGGGTTGCTTTGCATTTTTATACTCCTTACCCAATGGATTTTGGCACTTGGTCTACGTTGTGATCTTGTGGCACTCACTGGGAGTGACCATTCCCAAGTAGGAGCCAATGTTGGTGTAAATTCTAAGTTTGCACACTTTTCCTTAATTATCTATATCCCTTTTTTCTCAAGAGAGTTTTATTCGCTCGAGTGGGTGATCTATAACTCATTTTCCACAATTGAATACCTTTGAAAATGCCTAAGTTGTTAATATTTTCCCGATCGAAAAAAAAATCCATGATTTCCCCCATTTGTGCCCTAATTTCTTCTTCTTTATTTCAAGCTATATCATTTCTCCTTTGTCAAATCATGAAAGAACTCGAAATTGATCAAATCCTGAATTCATGCAAGTATTTCCCCAATCCCAAGGTTGCAAATGATGTCAAAAAATGATTTAGTTGGTTTGAGATCAAGATATACCCTCCTTGTCAAAAATTTCAATTTCTAGGGCATCTTATGCATTTTTTGACATATTAACGGTCATACGGGCGTATTCTACCCGTTAAATTCATCATCACAACATATCACAAGCGTGGCAAGTTCTTTATTGGTTGGGAGCGGTCGGGAAAATGTTATAACTTGTCACTTTTTGACTTTTGGCAAAAAGAAAATTTTTATCCACGGCTCCGCATTACTACAGTAAAGTGCCTACGTGGCACAATGTGATTGGCTGGAGGATCGGTGGGTGGTGGGTCACACTTAGGAATTTTGCCTTCATTTTTGCCAATTTCTCAAAATCAAATTTTCCCCGAAGGCCCGCATCAAATGGGAAGGAGACACGTGGCACAAGAAGCATGCGGATGGTGGAGGACTTGGAAAATTTGGTTTTTTTTGGCTCAAGGTGTCAAGGTAAAATTTTGACTCAAAGGCCCACCTCCAATAAGAAATGGACACGTGTACAGGGGAGCCGAGGAGGAGCGGGGTTGTGCATGTTTTTGGATTTTTGCCTTTGGAGGAAAATTTTTAAAGTTAAAATGTGAGTCGGATCTCCACAAAAATCACAAAGTGACAAGTGTCCAAAAGGGTATAAGGGATCTGCGGAGTTTGTGATAGTTTTGAATTTTTTCAATTTCAAAGGATAAAAATAAAACATTTTGACCCAAGGGCTGCGCCTTGATGTGAAGTGGACACGTGTCTAAGGAGGTCAAATGGAAAATCGGGACTTAGAAAAATTTGAAGTTTTTGGCATTTAAATGCTAGAGAAATTGTTTTTCTGGGATCCCCAACGAATAGGAAGAGGACACGTGTTCTAAATTTGGTGGAGGTTTGGAGCGTGGAGAGAAAGTGGGAAAGTTTTGCAAAATTTTGGCGAAGAATCTCGAAGTGAAAAATTGATCCGTGGAAAATTTGGAGGTGTTCCCGCAGCCAATTAGGGGGCGACACGTGGCCTATTCCAAAAGGGGAAAAGGAGAACACGGGCCCGCAAAGGATTTTGTGCTCATGGAGGAATGAGGGAAAAATAGGAAGGTCGGCTCTGCAGTGAATGGGAGACCGCCACGTGGCAGAAGAAGTAGTGGGTGTTTGGGCCCGTGGAGGTTTTTGAGGAAATTTTCCTTTTCTCAAAAAAGGAGCAAATTTTATTATTTCAGCCCGTGATTTTTGTGGGGTCCATCTAGGGACATGTGGCATGTCCAGGGGCATGTGGGGAAAATTTTCAAAATTTTCCTAGGTCAGAAAAGGTTTGAAATGTGTTTTTAAGGTTAGATGCCCAGTCCAATGGTATTTGGACACATTTCCACCTTATCCAGAAGTCAAAGAATATATTTTTGAGCCTCAATGTCGAATCTCATCAAGACACGTGGAGGGCAAAAATTTAAAGTTGATTTTAAATCAACGGTTGCTAAGTGTTTTTGTTTCTTTCCTCCATTAGAGCTCTAAGGTTCTTGGAATCATCATTTTTGCACCAAATAGCATGAAATTTTATATGAAATTGCATCCACTCGACCTTCTAGATGCAATGGCATCATTCATTTGAGCTATTTCAGTGCCCTATAGTGATTTTCATGAAATATTTTTCTCAACCGTGTAAAAATGTGAAAAGTGAAAAACTAAAGTTGCGAGTTAAAAATGATGAGGGAAAAGGGTGGAAAATGATTGCAAATGCATCTTTGGCATGGTGAAATGACAAAAACGTGACCATGCGATGGATAAGGACTAGAATCCATGTAATACTTTAAAATATTTTGTGCATCTCTGGCATTTTCGAGTTGTTTCTGATTTTATATCATTTTTCATCAAATGGATAGGGTTTTGTAATGAATTTAATCCCTTGAGCATATTCTTTACCTTGCATATAAGGATCCAAACTGGCATAGGTTATATTTTGTAATTTGGAGGCATTTTGTAAAGTCTGTTGAGAATTTTGGAGAAGCAGAGAAGAATTTTCACGAGGAAAACTATAAGAAGTCCATTTTCTTTTGCGAAACTACCTGAGAGCCATTTTTGATTCCTATTTGCATCAAATGTTCATCATGTTGAGTTTGTTTCAGCTATAAAGCCATCAAAAATATTTGAGATTGTCTAAATAACATTCCCTTGCTGATATATTTGATCAAATTCTTGGATTAACTGGTTTTATCTCTTGGCAAAGCTTGCATACACTTGTATTTTAGTATGTTTTCAATTTGTGTTTCATGCTCATGTTGAAATCTTATGTTTGGGGTCTTTGTTGGTCATACATGGTCTCATTTATTTTAGAGGGTTTGAAGGCATCTGCAATCTTCCATTCAGAAGAGCATTCATTTGAGTGAAGATAAATAGATTTAAATTCATCTTACCTTCCTTGTAAATTGAGGGTGTTTGTAAACCTTTGGGTGTACCTTAGGTCATGATCTAACAAGAGTTTCTAAATTCTTCATTGATATTTTTCTTCAAGCCTTTGTGGTAGGTTATCAAAGTTTGTATGGAATAGTGCAGATTTTGGCATCCATGTGTGCACACATCCTGGTTGAAAGAGCACTTCAAATTCATTGAAACATCTCTGGTGTTTAGGTGTTGTAATTCATTTGCAAAGCTTCCCAAAGAAGGTGATGATTTCTAGCTACTCTTGTCCCAACATCTCTCATTAGAATTTATTTTTAAACTAACTCATCCTACCTACAATACCCCTACATTTGCATTGTGTGTCCACAAAAGAATTCAATCCTTTCACTAAAATTCACAAAGTTGATCGGGGGTTTTATCATGTCTTTAGTAGCTCTAGATTTGTTTTGAAAACATTTCCATCATTTAGTAGTGACAACTCCTTTGAGTTTGGATAATGGATACTTGGTCATTTTTCACAAAGCCTCTTCCATGTCATATGCGAAACACAAGGATATCTCCATCTCCTTATCATATAAGGGCTGCAATATAGGTTCTCTTTCCTTGGTTGATATACACAACCTAAAATAGTGAGGTTAGATCAAAACCCTCTTAAAGGTGCTATCCAATCCCTCAATTCTTGAATGCAAACAAGCGAGATATGTGTGCTTAAGCATTGACTCTGATGACATACGAGAACATCTACCTATCCTTGAGTGTCTTATGCAAATTTATGATGTTGTTCAAGTTGTGAAGGAGAGTAAAATTGGATACCAACAAAATGTATAATGGGTCATGAGACACTCCACTTAGCTTTCATGGCTCCCTGAAACTCGAGAAGTCCAAAAATTTCAAAAATTCAAAAGAAATTTAAAAATGATGAAAAAATGGGATGAGTTGCAAAAAAATCTTGGTAAGTTGTACATAAGTCATGTAGGCCGTGGAGCTCATGGATGGGCAGATACATCCAGGTGAGTTGGAGATTTTTACCATGGTAAGTTATAAGGTAATTAGCAAGCACGATGACTTAAGTGTTTCTCGACCAACAACAGTGTAGTCATAGAGAGAGAGAGAGTTGGCTGCCCAAGTTAGCTAGAAGAGCACGGTAGTTGGTGCAAGGTATTCAAATGTCAATTGGCTAAACCTTTGCACACTTGAGCGATCCCTGAGCGCGAACAGACCTTGAGCTCCCTGAAAACCCACTTTCACCACATAACAAAGAGAGCACAATGCATTGCATGTACAAATGACCTTTCGGTCCTGATTTGATTCTATGGAAGTCGGGTGGTTTGTTCTTGGCGGATGCACATAAACCGATGCAGAACATGGATCATGTAAAGAAATTGGGCAAGGAGAAATGACATAGTGTGATGTGACCACATTGATTGCATGAGGAAAACACAATACTGAGGTTCTTGTGGGGCTTAAGTTCCCTGCGAGCCTAATATGTTCATACTGACATGGGACACAAATCACGAGGTAAGACCGATGGAGAAGACGGAACTGCTAAGTCATCATCTAAGTTGGCTCATCAAATTAAATTTAGGGTGTTAAGACGGGGTCCGATATGCTGAGTTGGAAAGAGGGGATCACTAAGTTAAGAGGAGCCCACATGGATCAAGGTGATCTCACCTGATGTGGTGAGATAGGTAATGCATAACATGGAAGTTTGGAGGAAGTAATGCATCCACCCAACTCGACGAGCCATCCGGTGAGCTCAAAAATGACTTAATGCCACCTCGGGATAGTGATCCCCCCTTTTGTAAATATGATATGGTGGGACCCTTTATAAAATTTAAATTACTTCCCCAGTAACCTTAGAAATAATAATTTAATGAAATTGGGTGAAAGTGGAAAACTGATTATTCCTAGCCATTGGATTTATTACACGGTCCCATAAAGTAGTGGATAAACTAAGGAGTTACCTACACAAAAATTTCCATAAATTCCTCATTAATCAACCAAATTGGAAAAAATTAGACTCATTGGAATCTTGATTCCATCCTCCACACTCAAAAATCAAGAAATCATAAATTTAGTTAAGTTAGGTGGGTAAAAATTTAAGAAAATTATCCCAATTTCAAATTATAACTTCAGGTAGTTGTAAATGCATTAAATGAAGTATGAGAAGCCATTTCCTTGTGCAGCAAAGCTATAAGATAGCAATGGATGGGTTTCGCGGGTTCTCCATCATGTTTTATAGCTAATTAATGCACTTTATTAGTAGGTGAAAGGGAATTTTGGGAATCTCTCTCTCTTTCTCACCTTCCTCTATATATTGTAAACCTTCTCATTTTAAAAGGGGAGATATTATGGGAGCTAGGGGAAACTCTTGAAAAATTGTTTCTCATTTTTCCCATGAGTTGCAAACCTTCACATGAACTCTAAAAATTTAATGGTGCCTCTATTCTATAACTCTAATGGACTGTGCAAATTCCTAGGGCAATAAAATTGTGCATTATGGTGTTCTCTCAACCCTTTTGCAATTTTCTTGTGTTTTCTTACCTCTCCTTTGTTGTTGTTTTGTTCTGTGCATGTTTTCTCACATTTGCAGGTTTATGTTGTGTTTCTTGGATATTTGGTGGTGAGTGCATTCTTGGAACTATGTCAAATCTTTCTTGGCCTCTTTCAACTACATTCCCCTTCATCCTTCTCCCTCAGTAGAATGTTTCACACCCTTCTCTTGGTGCTATCACCACTGTTAGTGTAGGATTTCTTTATTTTCATACACTCTCCCTCTCCCTAGTCCCTTGGAAATTATAGATTAGGAGTATTTAGTTACATTTCCTTTATTAGGAGTAGTTTTAACATTAGATTAGGAAGAGGAATCACCCTTCTCTGTATAATTATCTCAAAATTTCAAGGTCCCAGACCTTGAGATAATTCCATGTTTCCCTATTACACTAGTATCAAATTCATACACAAATGACATATCGAGAGGGTGTTGTAATTTTGATATAATAGTTATGGCATGCACGATGGGACTAGAAGTAAAATTTTCCATTTTATTGAGATTAGATGTGTGTCTTGGTAAATTTTTAGCCTTCAAAGGCTATGTTTCAACATATCTAGCACCTCCTAGGATTATAATTCATTGGTTTTAGCATCCCATATTTATCAAGTTTATGAGAAGGATCCAAACACGGTTAAGAACTAGAGAATAAGGTATATTTAAATACTTGTAGTTATCTCCATGTAGAGGAAGAAGAGGAAGACAAATTCAAAGATCTCCATCTCCACCAAATAGAACTCTTTCAATAGTGGCAACCTTGAAAAATATTACATTCTTCAATGGATAAAATCACACAACCCCAATTGATCATATCCAAGAAAATATAAATGTCTGTGTCATACATGAGATTACTAAGATGTATGTGGTATTGAAAATTTTAGCTTCTTCTTTCGAAGGAAAATATTTGTAGTGGTTTAGAAGCCTGAGAGAAAGGTCAATTGAGAATTGGAATCAATTGTACACAGTTGTTTGTGGCCAATTTTGGGAAAGGGAAGATAATTTGTCTCTATTGGAGTAGTTGACTACAATCAAGAGAGCACCAAATGACCAAATGGTGGAATTCAATTTTAGATTCCAAAGGACATGGGATGGGATTCCAATTTTTGTAAGACCAACTACTGAAGGTACATTCCTCTATTTCTTAAAAGCTCTTAATTTTGATATAGCTATGATGATACAATCTATGGGAGGGACAACATTTCCAGGAGCCTATGACATAGCTATTAGAGATGAGAATTACCTAATTCAAGTTGGTAAACTTGCACCTAGGCCACCTATGCCTATTTATCCAGAAATGGGGAATCCTAGTTCTAGTCAAGCACCTACATTAGCTCCTATCCCAACTCCCAAAAATCAAAATTCTAATGAATCTTTCACTTCTTCTAGTACCTCAACTGAGCTTTAGGAAGTCACAAGACAATTGCATAATCTAGGAAATGATTTGATAACAATTAAGAGGCAAAAACACACAAAATTTAATACCTTATCAGCTTCAATCCCAACCAAATAGGCCTCCATATCATTCAAATAGAACTCTATCTCAAACTACAAATCAAAACTAGAACCAAGGACAACCTCCCACTACTAGGCCATTTCATCCTTACAATCCTAATGTTGCCTCTTCATCTAGAGCCTTGGTTCCAGTCCAGAACAACTTGGCACATGAATATGAATGGTGTTTCCCTTGTGGTCAACCTCATAATCAAGAAACATGTTTCAATGGTGCTCTGAATCAAGCCTTAATGGTGAAAATTATTGGTGTGTCTCAAGAAACAAACCAAGAATAAAATCAACAACAAACAAGCACTCAAGAAGCACCTCCAAGTGAGACTTCACTTATGAACTGGACAAGCTAAAGATTTTTGTGGGATGAATAAAACTCCTTCTCAAGGTGTGGTAGTGCACACAATATCTAAGAATAGAAATATAAAGGAAGTAAAATCATCAAATTCTAGTTATCCTCAACCTTCTATCACACTTTAAGAGGTTAGTAATTCAAATATAGTCCCAAACTCACAAAATCAACCTAAAGTACCTATTGTAACAACTCATGTGCAAGAGAGGGTTGTGAAAAGAAAAGGTAAATAGAAAGATAAGCCACATCCATTAAACATCATTGATCACATGAAGAAAATAAATGTAAACATCTCTATGTGGAAGTCACTTACCATTAGGGATAGAAATATCTATTATAGGAAGCAATGACAAAAATATCCATTCCAAATCAAGCATCCAAGGATCAATAAAAAGTTCTCACAAATGAAACTTAGGAAGAAGGGGGTAAAATGGGTAGAAATATGAAACCTCCACCATTTTATGTATCTTTTATCATTGGAAACAACCTTATACACAATTGCATGATAGACTTAGGTGCAAGTAACTCAATAATGCCTAAGCAAATTACAGATTAGTTGGGTTTAAAATATGAAACTATCTCTAAAGGAGTGGTATAATTGGATGGGACAACAGTGAAAACTATTGGAGTGATCAAAGGATTGAATCTTACATTACATGTATGCCTAAATGTCACCTGTTCAACAAGACATATCAGTCATTGACTTACCACCACTCTTTTTCGTCGTGTTTATCTCAATATTTCACTACTAATATTGGTGAATACTTATTAGATGATTGGTCTCACATAATCTTTAGAACAAGGTATGGAGCTAAAGCTACAATAAAATCTAAACCTATTTCAAATTTCCACACTGAGCCTCATGTACCAAGTCTAATCAATGTCAATTTCTCATCTTTTGATCAAGAAGATTAACCGCACACTCAAGAGGAAAGAACTAAGGTTGTAGGTATTCTTAACTTAAATATTGATGAATGGGCTCACAAGAGGCATGCCTATGATCCATACAAGGAGATGGAGGAATCTTAATTAGGAATATATTATCTACATGAAGAAAATACACCTCTTTCGAGCATTACCAAACCAGATGAAAAATATGACAATGAAGTTTGGAAACTATTCTTTGATAGTTCAAGGAGTAGATAAGATGCAGGAGGATAAATGCATATATCTCCCAAAGGTGTCAAGTACTAGTCAGATTTCTATTAGCAATTCAGTTGTTCTAATAACACAACTGAATATGAAGCATTAATCCATGGATTACATTAGGAAAGAAAGAGAAATATCAAAAACTTGCAAATTTTTGGAGATAGTGAGCTGATTGTCAATCAAATTGAAGGGCATATGCTACAAATGATGTCCTCAAGAATTATAAGAATTGAGTTTCGTATCTCATTAAAAAATTTGAGGCATTTAACATTGATTCCATTCTAAGGAAGAAGAATGAGGTTGTGGACAGGCTTGCAGCAATTGGAGCAACATTTGATGTTGTTGAGAGTATCAAGAAAGATCAAACTCAACCTCATATCAAAGTGGTTGTGAGACCAGCTATTATGGGAAACAAAACTAGTAGGAAAGTGTTCAAGAATGGCCAAAAAATCATCAACTACTTTTAAGAAGAGGCTAAGTTCTCTACGAAGAATTAAGACAAATTGGAGAAGCAATATGGTGACCAAATCATCTAGCTGAGAAAAAAATAAGCTCCCAAAATGTTTGGTGGATCTATATTCAATCTTTAATCCCAATATTAGTTTGAAAGGAGAAATGAAACATTAGGTCAAGGTTGAAGATTTAGAGTCCATTTAGTGGTGAAGGAAAGATTTTCCAAATTGGAAAAATAAGTAATCATCAAGAAAAATATAATTTCATTCAACTTTGTTAATAATTTTTGGATGTCTTTTCCTAGAGCTACGAATATTTGATATGCTTTGATCCAAGGTTGGAACAACATACTATTGAATTATATCTAGAATCCAAGCCTACCAAGAAAATTAAAGGCCGGTGAACCATTATATTGAGCCTCTCATGAGAAATTAACTGAACAAACTCATAGAGAAAAGAATCATCTTTCCAATCAGGCACTCATCTTGGGTAGCAAATATGGGGCCGATTAGGAAAATAAATAGGGAAATTAGGTTGTGTGTGGATTATTGGGATTTGAAGCAGAGATTATATCAAAGATCATTATCCACTTCCTTCCATGGAGAAAATCTTACAAGTATTATTTGGTTCCAAAATTTCTTACTCCTTGATGGCTACTCAAAGTTACAATAAAATCATGGTGAAAGAGGAAGACTAGTTAAAAGCAGTCTTCACCACAAAATGGGGCACATATGCTTATAGGAAGATATCACTTGAGTTATCAAATTACAAAGTAACATTCCAAAGGGATATGGACATGGAATTTAAGGGGCTGATAAAGAAGATGTTTCTTGTGTACTTAGATGACATTATTGTATTCTCCAATAACGCAACAGTCACCTCTCTCATCTCAGGAAAGTTTTCAAGAGATGAAAGTAATTTGGAATATCTTTGAATCTTAAGAAATGTATATACTTAAAACATAAAGGAAAACTCTTGGATCATATTGTTTCAAAGGAAGGTATGACTATTAATCCTGAGAGAGTTGAATTTATCCATGCTCTACCATTTCCAAGTCATAAGAAGGCTCTCTAAAGCTTCTTGTGGAGAATCAATTTTTTCGGGAGGTTTGTACACGATTACGCCACTCTTGTTAAGTCACTAACAATAATGTTGAATAAAATTATGGAACTTAAATGGAAAATAGAGGGAAATGATATTTTGAGGCTATTAAGAAAGAAATATTGTTAAGCCCCTAAAAATGATCTAGTACGAGGTGCGAAGCGTTGTGGTATGCAGGAACATGTCATGAAGGCATGTGTAGAAGTAATTTTTGGGATGCATGAAGGCTCGCGCCTCGGTAGGATTGATTCGGGACTTAGTCATTTGTAGACTATGAGTAAAGTCACATTAGGAAAATGCATAAAAAAGTGGCCGGATACGATTATGGATAACGTAAAGCTATGGAGACTTGTAGCTCAAGATAAGCATATTCCAAGGCATCATTATGGTTATCATAACATGATAAGGAGCTGATTTTTGTATGGATTAGATAGCACTTGCATGCTAAGGATAATCAATTAGGGAAACACATGATGATGTTTTGCATGTTATTGAGTGGTGGTTAGCTGATCATGAAATATTTCTTTCAGCATTTTCTTGTAATGATGAGTGGTTAGAGGATATTGATTCCTATTTTTTATTTTGTATGGTTTTGCATGACATTGGGATAGAAAGGAGTGTGTATGTTTAGAGAATGGAATGTGGGTGTGATATAGGATTGTAAGCTCTGTAATGAAGATATCATAGAGGGCATGTTGAGGTTTTTCTATTGTATTATCTTCATCCATGGAATCCCTAACGTATTCTTGGCTACATTAATGTGATGAATTAATACATTGGAGTGGTTCTAAACATATGTGTTATGTATATCGATATGTACATATTCTTTTATTATTATGGATACAAATACTTGTGTTCTTGATAATACTCATGGTTTAGATCTAATTCCTCCTTTTGGTTGTGATGTTCTCATCTATCTTATGGTACATTGATGCTTAGATCTAGTTTCTTTGTTTTCTGTCTTTGAATACATTTAGTCATATCTAAGTGTTGTTCCTCTCATGGTGATAAACATTATTGTAAATCTCATATAAAGGATGGGCTCGGTGCTGAACACACCTCGGGAGAGCTCCTAGTTAGGTTGGGTGATATGTTAACGTGCTTAGGCTTTGAAGAGAAGTTATAGGAAAAATGAGACTACATTTTCACAGGATGCAACTATGTTAAGGACTTTAGCTACGACGGGAGGAGGATCTGGTGGATTTGGAGGAGTTGGCATTAGTGGATCTAATGATGCTAGAGGTTTTGTAAATATAGGAGGCCAAGGTTCCGGGTCTCGGTGGGAAAGGGCCTCAACAACCTCATAAAGTATTTTTGAGATGTATTTGCATTTTCTTGATTACGAGGATGTGGAAAATGTTGCGAGATCATGTGAAAAAATGTGAGTTGCTATGGTGCATGAAGGGTATCAATGACATAGACAGGAAGGTAATGTATTTGGCTCAGATCTATACAATAACAAATATAATGAAAACATCGAATAATGATGTATAAAATTAAAACATTCAGGATGTTATTCAATAAGACAAGGTTACATTTATAGAGTGGAGTTCTCCTATGAAAGAGGACTCAACTCTAATATTCAAAAAACTCTCAATTATCTCCCCAATCCCTATTCTCACTCAAGAAACCTAGAATCTCTCTAAGATTTCTCTATGAGTTTTCACTAACTCATTATTTGCACAATAATAATGTTCACAATATTTAACTATTCCTAACATTCACCCCCTTAGTGTGAACATGGGAAAAACATACACACTCTCATTTGCAGTATGCTCACCTCTATGGAGCATGTCAAACTATGTGACTCATGACCTTGATACTAATGAAGGGAGCAATGCTCAACCTTCTATGGTTTTACAGGTTTACCACAAACCTTGACATGTAACAGATCCATCGCCTATCCACCTCATGTGGTTTTCTGGATCTTCCACAAACCTTTTCAAGATCCATGAATTGTCTTACACTGGTGCTTTTGCTCACCTATTTCATTACATTGGGAGTTACATTCAGGAATGTTTATACATTAATTTTGAACAATAATTTGTTCTTATTCTCACAAATGTATGTTGAAAGAAAACACACAACTTAAAAACTTGGCTATCAGTTCAGTTTTGTGGCCTCGTCAATGGTGTCTGACAAGAGGTCAGTAATTTCCCTCCTGCCTCCATTACCTCCAACCTCCATCTTTACTACTTAGAAAAATGTGTCGATGAGGCCCATTTTTCTAACTTAGGTGTCATTTTTAACCAATAATTCACCCCTCACTATGGATGTCGCGTCTGCGAGACTATGTCCAAATATTTGAAAAGTGAGGCAATTTTTTTTATAATTTTTCGACACTTTTACGACACACTTGACTCACATAAATCTTTATAGTTTGACTAACCATAAGAAAAAAAATGTCAATTGAATTACAAATGGACTCTATTGATACTTGATGACAAGATGATTAAAAAATAATTAAAAATAATTAACTATTATCTTTAATAACATAGTTTATGAAATCTACTTTTGACAATAACAATTAATAAGACTAACACGAAAGGATGTCATTTTCTACCGATAATGCATCCTATTAAAAACAAACTTAAATAACACTACCTAAACATTTTTTTAAAAACTCTAAATTACAAGAAATATTGACGATAAAATGAGTAAAAAGTAATATTTAATTACTTTTTAACATAATACTCTATAACGTTTTTAACACTTAAATGACATACAATTGAATCACAACTTATGATTGACATGACAATTAAAGACTTTACAACACTACAAACACAATATTTAATAAAACAAATCCTACTAACTTTAAGTGTCTACCCTTTCACAATATATATCCCAAAAAAATAACACATTTCCAATCGATCTATATAGACCTTTGATTTGTCAAGCTGTGTGCAATCATTGTGACGTGGTGCTTTGGAATCAATTCCAAGGTGAATTCGGCACACTTGGAGACAAGCTTGTTAGAAAAATATTGAGGAGACCGAGGTTATAAGAATCTCAAGGTTTCAATATGCCCAAATAATAATTATCATACCTTCTCAATGTTGAAACGCAATATCCACAAGAGCTTCGTTTAATGTTGCAGAGTGACCGAGCATAGGAGACACGACCAGGCATGTAATTTCATATTAATCTCTATGTGAATGTGATTTCCAATCTTTGCAGGTCGACAATGGTGCAGAGCATAGACTACGAGCAGTCCTTGTTGAATTTGTAGATTACATGTATACATCAGAGTATTCATTGAAACGTCATAGATCTACAAAAATCCTGTTTAGGTCATGGAGGAGCATGTAAATGATGTGATTTCACACAAAAATGGCCATGAGACTTATGTATGACTCGAACCTTCCATCGAATCCTTCATGTAAAAAATAGATCTCATTGTTATGTCCATATCATGAGCTGTAGGGTGTAACGCATGTGGATGGAGAATATTAGTGGAAGAGCATGTGGGTTGGTTTGGGTTGTATCCTCCACCATCATAGTGAGCTCGCCATTTAAAAATTGCTGGTAATGAATGCAGATACCTCACGTCCTCTTCTCAGAGTTCCAATGATCGATGAATGCATGTAGGAATGTCTGCAATCAATCTTGAGACTACAATAGTCAACAAAAAACATTAGTGAATGTGTACCAAGTTAGCATATTATAATGCCATCCACATTGCACATGAGGATCTAATTAATGAAGCAGTATAATGAACCTACTCTGATACCAAATAATGTATTTGGTTCAGATCTACACAATAACAAATATAATGAAAACACCGAATAATGATGTATAAAATTAAAACATTCGGGATGTTATTCAATAAGACAAGGTTACATATATAGAGTGGAGTTCTCCTATGAAAGAGGAGTCAACTCTAATCTTCAAAAAACTCTCACTTATCTCTCCCAATCCCTATTCTCACTCAAAAAACCTAGAATCTCTCTAAGAGATCTCTACGAGTTGTCACCAACTCATTATTTGCACAATAATAATGTTCACAATATTAAACTATTCCTAACATAAGGCAAGTCAATTTACAACCATGTTGCAAGGGTGTGCACATAGTTGGTACAAGAAGTATGATCCACATGAGATAGTGGTGGATTACATCGCATTGCATGATGCATTTTTGGAAGAGTTCCACATTCCTTAGTTTGAATAGAATGCCATCAACACGTTGAAGGAGATCTAATAAGGAATGGAAAAGAGTGTGCGGGAGTATGACACATACTTCAAAACTCTCCTATCCAAGTTTTCTTATGATATTCACCCATCTTAACATGCTTAGTGGTATTTTGGAGGGTTGACCACTCCATTTAGGAGGTCACTTTTACATAAGGCCTTCACATATCCTCACGAGGCCTTGAAGGTTTCCTTTCATGCTAAGGTGGTGGGAAGCATTGATACTAGCATTAGTCAATTCTTGAAGCCTAGATTACTATCATGGAAAATTAGTTGGAGAAACTATCTACAAACTTGGCTCATGAGACTCATCGTGGGTTATGGTGTGTGAACTGCAAATTAGAGGGACATGCAAGGGACGGTTGCCCACGAAGATTGGTGCATGCCATGTCAGTGAACTATGATATTTTCCATAGAGATCATGATGCAAGTAGCTTTCTGCTATTACAACACACTATCCAGGAAGAACATATTTTTCTATTGTAATATTTGCACCTCTACTACTCATGACACAAAGGATTGTAGGTTGATAGACTAGATCCATGATGCCATTTATATTAGTGTGTGCCAGAACAACACTTCTAGTAGTTCCAAGGATGATGGTCATCATTATGAAGGGCACGTGGATGGAGGAGGCTGCAGAAGAGGATTTTGTGGTGGAATCAAGGCCATGGCAAGCTGCAGAGGGGAAGAAGTGAATTTCCTTGTGAAACTTGTTATAATTTTGGGGTCTGAGAACATTACAAGTGGGAGTTTCCCAATTTTCTGTAGTGATCTTGGTGTGGGAAGAAGCACTAGTATGAAGAGTAACAGAGTTATATGAGAATAAGAGCTAGAACCGGTGAAAGCATAAGGGTTCTAGGATGGTGAGTTTAAAGCGTTGTTGATCAACAATGGATGTCACAGGTGGCACATGAATCGAATTAGAACCTATGTTGGTGACGATGTGGGATGAGGCTGCATGTGCTGGGAGATACCAAAGTAGAGACCACTTATTACAAAGGAAGAATTGATACATGGGAAGTATCCAGACCTAGATCATTATAAGCAAGTCTATCAAGAGACCATGGAGGTGATTAGGAGTATTCAAGGGGAGATTCAGTGCTTAAAGAAAAAATCATGGAAGTTAGAGTAAAAGAAAAGTGTTGAAATCCCTTAGGTGGATATAGATGAAGTCAGGGACATATGTAAGATGCTACACCAAAAGAATATCATCCCTTTATTAGGAGAGTGACTGAGGGGAAATGTACCAAACACTTGAGGAGGGTGTGAGAGGAAAGTTTTGTATGATAAGCTTCCTCCTCATAGTATTGACTATGATAAGGAGATTACATTGAATGCAGTTTTTGATAGATGGCTCCTAATTAATATTACGATTGACTCGAGCATAGAGGTTAATTGTCTCACCTTGGATGTATGGAATCAAATGGGAATACCTCCATTGCATTCATCTTCAAATGTGTTTTATATGACTAACATGAAAAAGATGATGCCCATTGGTGTCTTAAAGGATGTTTTTATAACTATCTAAGGGGCGAAATTCAGTTGAGACTTTGAAGTCTTGGTGCTTACTTGCGAGGTGGATAAATTTATAGCTTTAGTTGGGTGCTCACAGTGCTATAAGAAAAACTTTGAATTACACTTCAATAAGGGGTATATAATTTTTGATAACAAGGAGGAACGTGTTATCATTCCTCTCATAGATAGAAATTTAGTTCCTATACTGAGCCCTTGGGAGAAGAAGACCTATAAATAATATGTTTGCACACTATCGGAGACCTTGAGGTTTTGTATGCAAAAAAAAGAATGCGTTATTCGGTGGGAATACACACAATCAATAAGTGATATAACTAGTGTGTCATGTGATAATTGGGTGCACAGGACATATGATTTAGTCGAGAAGGTAGATAAGAGGATATATGATGAGAGTAATAAAGGTAAGTGCATTCAAGCACCTCAGAAGAAGAAAGTTGTTGAGTTACACAAGGAAAGGAAACCACGATGTTTTCCTATGAGAAATGAAGACCCAATGGATATGTGAGATCAAAAGAAGAATTATGCTTATCTATATTTTACGTAGGGATACAACACATTGGTGGGTGACCCATCGATATAACCATCTATAGTGGTGCAAGGTGAGAATCACATTCTCTATTAGGTTTATACGAAGCAACGTACCTATTTCTCTATAAGACTATCATGGGAAGGAACCCACCTCATCTCATGTCCACGCATATGAGAAGGCTTGGGTGGAAGGTACGAAGCGTTGCCTCTATCACTATGGGTGTATAATATTTACTCCACCTTACAAGATTACATACGTGTATGGTACATTTATTGAGCTTCACCATCGGACTATAAATGGTAGGAATCAATGGTCAATATCATTCCAAATTTTGAGTATCAGAGTACTAAACCATCGATGAATGAGGCGTTGCAGGTTGTTAAGCACCTAACTATGGGAGATAGTGTCATGGTGGAGGAAAAAGTATTGGATTTATTGGGTGAGCCTTTGTGGAAGCACATTTTGATGAGGAAGAATCAGAGGAGGTATAACTTGAGTGTATATGCATGGAAAAGGAGAAAGGAAATTTGGTCTACATTATAGATGGTGAAGAGGTGGAGAACTTGGATGTTAACCATATTATGGGTACATGTGAGATTATGGATAGTGTTGATGAGGAAGTGCATGCTTACTACAAACCACTGAAAAATAAGAAGGTTAAAATTGGATTAGAGGTGGAACCCAAAGAAGCCACTATTATATATTATTGATAAGAAAGGGATGTTTCAAAAATTATTGATCTATTGTGAAAATTCTAAGATTTATTCCTACGTGGTTACCAGGAAATCAAGGGAGTTCAACACTCTTTAAGAGAGATGCGATCAAATTGAAGTAGGGTGCGCGTCTAATTTAGAAAAAACCTCATCAAATGAATCTGAATTTACATGTTAAGGTCAAGGAGGAGATTGACAAGATGATCATATTAGGTATCATTGAGGTTGTTAAGTAATCAAAGTGGATAATTCGATGGTCATCAATATTAAGAAGGATGGGAGGATAAGGATTTTTGTTGACTTTAGGGATTTGAATGTGGTGTGTTTCATTCATCCTTTCCCAACCCCATTCACTAAGGAGATCCTGGAAGGAGTAGTTAGGCATGAGATCTATTTGTTTATAGATGGATTTTGTAGTATCATCGGAGTTCGAATTGCAAAGGAGAACCAATAAAAGACAACTTTCACCACTGAATGGGGAATTTTTTCCTATATAGTCATGCCTTTTGGACTAAAGAATGCACTCTCTATGTTTTCATGCATTGTGGTCAAGGCATTTTGGACTTCATCCAAAAGTTTCTTCAAGTCTACCTAGATGATTGGATAGTTTATGGACTAATAAAGGACCATTGTGACAATCTGAGGTTGATTTTTGGGAGGTAAAAAAATTTGAGTATATCTCTCAACATTAATAAATGTGTTTTCACTACTCCATTTGGCACCTTCTTGGGACATAGCATATGTAAAGAAGGCTTGCGGGTGGATCCTGAAAATTTTTCCATTATTGTGGGATTAGGGAGCCTACCAACCAGAGCGCCTTGCATGGAATCCTTAAACATATAGGATATTACGGGAATTTCATCAAAGGCTATGCCAATAGTTCCACGCCATTGGGGAGTTTCTAAAACACAAGAATAAATTCTATTGGGGATGTGTAGCAGATAACCTTTGACACACTGAATAATAAGCTCATTAATACACCCATATTATGCTCTCCCTCTTGAGATAAGCCTTTTCACGTGCATGTTGATGCATCTAGGATGGAGATTAGATCAGTCCTAGTAGAACTTGGGGAGGGAATTGTTGACCATAATTTGTGCTTTTCTAGTAGGAAGTTAACTTGAGTGGAACAAAATTATACTACCACAGAGCCCGAGGCATTGTTGATGATCTCTACACTACAAAAATTCAGGCAGTATTTTATAGTGATGCATTTTATCTTTTATATGTACCACATGGCATTAAAGTACTTGGTGAACAAGCTTGTATTACAATGACACATATGTAGGTAAGTCCTATTATTTCAAGATTTTGAGTTTACGGTTGTTATAAAACTAGGTAAGAGTAATTTGGGGCCTGACCATTTATCAAGTATTGACTCAGGAAAGGACATGAAAATAATTTAGGATATAATTCTAGATGCACAACCGTATCGTATTTGAAGACGTGCCCTATGATTTGGAAGATATCATTTTTTTTACGAAGGACAAGTGTGGTGCCGAGGAAGGTATGGAGTCCTTAGAGAGGAAACAATTAGTTATATGTGTTGCGCCCTACATGTTAATTATTAGATACATGTACAATTTAGGTCAATATGAGGTCTTACACCATGTGTACTAGAGCATGGGCATCTCTGATCATGGAGGAAGCACATGGTGGGATTGTAGGAGGACACTAATAAAAACTACCACCACGTGGAAAATATTATTGGCAAGACTTTGGTGGGAAACTCTTTCCTAATATTATATTGAACATTGCAAGGCCTGTGATCATTGTAAGAACCTTGGTAAGACAAAAAAAAGGGATTAAATTTCATTGAGACTAATAGCTATTGTTGAACCATTTGAAAAATGGGTAATTGAATTTGTAGGCCCTATTTCACCTGCTTCATGAAGGATGGGTTTGTGGTACATCAATACTTGCACCGATTATATTACATGGTGGGTAGAATCGTGCCTACTAAGGATTTTCGAGAAGTGAAAAAAACCATATTTTTATGGGAAAACATTATTAGTAAATATGGGTGCATACTGAGGTTAACGAGTGATAGGGGTACACATTTCCTAAATGAAACAATTAGGATTTTTCGGCATTATTCACGGTGGCCCATCATAAGACTACCCCTTACCACCCACAAGCTAATGGGATAACAGAAGCCTTTAACAAAATTTTGAGTCACACATTGACCAAGATTTGTGATGTTGGGAGACAAGAATGGGATGAAAAGTCTTGGCCGTGCTACATGGCACATAGAACAACTTATAAAATATTGACCAGAGCTACATTGTTTCAAGTAGTTTTGGTGTAGAAGTTGTTTCACCATTATATTTCATGCTACCCTCTCTATGTATTATGTGCGCAAGAGGATTTCTTGATGAATAGGAATTGCAAGATCACATTGAGAGGTTGATGTTGTTGGATGAAAGACGATCCTTGCTAAATGGAGTCGGAGGAATGAGAAGGCATGACAAAAGGCATGACGCTATTTTAACGTTAAGAATAAGCAATTTGAGGTTAGGTAAGTATTTTTACTTTATGATTATAAGTTTGTACACCATCCCGAGAAGATTAAATTCCATTGGTTGGGGTCGTATATTATATCCTTCATACTAGATTTAGGTGTGTGTCAGTTACAAGCGTTGGATGGAACATGGTTGCCAAGTTATTTCAATGGGAGTAGGTTGAATCCCTATTATAAATAAGTCTTTTGTGTGTTTGTAAATAAGGTAGTATTGCTAGTTAGATTAGGTTTCCCTTAATGCATTTCCATTTTGTGTGTTTCCTTTTGTTTTCATTTTACTTTGCCTTCTCTATTTGTTGATATGTTGTGCATTAGTGCACCCATAGATAGTTCTATTGTAATAGATTCCATGCACTGAGAGGACCACACATAAATTTAGTTTGGGGTGGATTGGAAAATATGTTTAGATATGGTTGACAAATTATTTGAGAAGATAGACTATTGGTAGACTCATTCTAAATGATTAGCGTAAAGTTAGAAGAACAATTGGTATGGTGTATAAGGTGTTCAAATTAGTATGGTTGTAAAGGTGTGTTGATAAAAGTTTAATGACCACACTGAGAAGAGAAAAAAATTGTGCAATATAACAAGAGGAAGGTAGCATCATGGGGAACTACTCGGTGAACAATGTAGAAATTATGTACTTCAACACAATGGCACACACAAAGGAGATCTATGGAAGTGAAGTAGTGTTGGAGTTCCAGAAGGCTATAACTACGACGCATAAAGGGGATTCATGGAAGTTGATTTAAGTGAAATAAAGTTCTTTATTAAAAAGAGATGTTAAGACACGTGGTTAGAGGAACTTTAAGGTGTTGAAAAACTATAAATAGAGGGTAAAGGTAGTCATTTCGACTACTTTTCCTTAGAAAATTTTGTTCTCTCGACTTAAACTGTGATGAGGGTTTTTTGAAGAAGAGCGAGGTAATTTTCATGAACCAGTCAAATTGTGTGAGCTATGGCATGATCTTGCAAAGATATAGCGGGGAAGAAGAAAATGAAGCGGGGAGGGGTTTCTGAGAGAGAAGTGTGGAAGTCGTCAAGTTAGGGTAGATGAAGGAAAAGTTGGAAGCACCTAGGGCATGGAAGAATGAAAGAGAAAGGAGATGGCACCTAAGAAATCTCGTATAAAGAGACCAGTGGTGGAAAAGGAAGAACCCGTGGAAGTCTATTCAGAAATACAATATCCCCCAAGGGTTATTAAGGTAGAGAAGTGGAGCTCAAAGTTATACGATGCAAAATCAGTTAATTCAACCATAGAACCACCAAATATGATGATTTAATATAGGAAGATCTTTACAAAGAGCTACCAGGGTTGGACAAACAAGGAAACCCTAGGGTAGACAATTCGAGTGAAGAGGAGTTACGAGAAAACTAGGGTTTTATAGCTTTGGGAGATGTCATTTTTTGCTAAACCCACACTATTGTTCGAGATGGTTGATGTCATGAGTGCATCAATACTTTTTATACTTTGCATAGATAATGATGAGACTCACATGAACTTTAATCCATAGGGTAACAGGCCTACAAAAGAAAGGTGGAGACATGGATCTTTATTTAAGTGCCACTGCGAAGATAAAATAGCTGGTAGCCAAGAAATTAAACTATAAGAAGGGGAAAGTGCACAAGTTATTATGGATATACTAAACCTAGCATTGATATTCAATTCCCGACTCATTAGTTGTAAGTTGGGTGCATCTGAGAGGTGGAGGGACATAAACAAGAGGTTCATGTACATTGCATACAAGGTGTCCAAGTGAGCACATTACAATTTTCATAGTTTATCATGGATAGTATCATTGAGGAGGCGTGAGTGTAGAACAACCTTGGAGAAAAAATAACTTAGGGGTCTATTCTATTATTAATTGTACTATGGGAAATTAGTCTCCCAGGTGGATCAGATGATAATATGTGGTTCTACCCAATGGTACACTCGTCTCTGAAATGCAGTTCAAACAATTCACTTGCGGACGGGAGTATATATAATGCTTAAAAGGAACAAAGGAACAAATGGTATGAGAGATTTGCATGAATTTTTAAAATTAATGGTGCATCCTACATGAGATTCCAAAGATACTTGGGGAAAAATTTTAGTTTATAGTCATGCAACATTTTAGTCTGACATGGTTTGTGATGGCCAAAGGAGAGAAAGGGTCATGGTGAAAACTCCTATTTGCATTCACCGCTAAGTACTTAGAGTGTGCCATAAACTGGCTGAAGGATGCACAATTGTTGACCTTTGACGTAGATAAGGTGGATGTGGATGTTCACACCCTACGCATGACCTACTAGATACAACTCGAGGCCAACATATGTGGGGACCCTGGAGCCTAAATTATTAGATCTGCACCCATAAATATATATTACCATGAAGGGATATATCCATAGGGTTTTCTTCTAGCTCCGCCCCAAGACACAAGGAGGAGTTGATATCGACATTAGAGACACCCCCTTACCTAAGCCATTAGAAGTGTTGATCCCACCTATAAAAGTATTTAGGAAGACCCAGGACCCCTCTATAGCTTATAAATATTAAAGGTGTGTAGGTGCACACAGTGGAGGAAGCGTGCAAGTGGAGGCATGTAAGAAAGAATTCAAAAGGGGTTCTTATAGAACCAAGAATGTGCCCTCCACAAAGTAGAATTTGGGACTTATCCATTTTCAACCTTTTAAACAAAACACATGAAGAACGTGTTCTATTTGGATAAGGTTCCAGCTTGGTGATAGGGTGTCCTAGAAATAATATACCTTGTGATAGGAAGTTCTAAAAATTTAATCATGACATGGAGAGGCATGTGCCTAGGGTGACCCACACCTTGACACTTGGGGCCAGATCTGAGGTTGTAGAGGAGTTTGTTAGAGCTCAGATGCCTATTTATACGCATGCCCTTGGCAAAGAACAAAGACACAAGTGAGGTAATGAGAGATCTTACGAATTGCTGTGAGAAATATGGGATAAAATGGGTAAATGATTCTAGTAAGGATGTAATGGGGAAATGGGGAATGTAAATTTTGTTTTGTGAGCATACATGTATAGATCCAGATATGGTGCATGACTGTGGTCTGCCACTCTGTGATGTTTTGGAGTAATACTATGAATGAATGTGATAAGGTTACCACTATGTTTATGTTAAGATCTCCTTCATGTATTATCTACATGTTTCCACTATGCTTTTGATCTTGTATAATCATGAACCTTACTTGAATGTTAAGTCTTATTATGGATTTATAACTTCTTAGTTCATTAATTACATTTGCATGCTTTTTTACTATTATGATTGAAGGGGTGTAGAATCCATCATGAGCTCTATAGATTATTCATGTATATTAAATCACTAAGTTAGAATCATGAATTTTTCCTTCCACTAAACTCACATAAAAGATAGTGCCCGAGTGGGTGATAGGCCGATGCACATGAGATTCCCTTGTTCTTGGTGGGGTGTAAAAATGACTACATCTTGGATCTGTTGCCAAGACCTCTTTTCGAAGTTGTAGTGGAACATGGCATACATCATGATCTATGCAAAAAGTGATGGTAGAGTGCTTAACACTTGAAGGTATTGAAGATTGGTTTAAAATCATGGAGGACGAATTCACTTAGAGATTCAATACTGGACCTGGATTTAACACATGAAGATGGGTGGAGGACACTCTTTATCATGAGTTGTACAAAACCTTCTTTTTTGTTTCCCAAGTAGAGTTATTTGAATGGATCTCAACTTATACATCTAGATCAGGGTGGTATTATAAGTCACACCCTTAGACCCAAGAAACATATCAGAACTTGCAAGATGTTGATCTAACATGGACCCGTGCTATAGATCATTGGTGGAAGGGAGTATTGACTAGCTACACTCTGGAATACACCATTTCCACATATTCCTATCTAGAAGTTGCTGAGTTTGAGTTTTTATGGGAGCCCAGAGGATCATTTTTGCATGTTATCCCCTTGCGATCAAAATCTTGATGGTAACCATGGGTTTAGAGGCATTTCCTATGGCCGGCTAAACCACTCTGAGCACTTGGCAAGGAAGCCAGGTTGGGAAAAGATGGCTAATATAATGACTAAAAAGGAAAGGGAGGAGAGATGGCTCAAGTATAATGAAGCACGTGAAAGGGAGATCGATAGACAACATGGGATTATAAGTGGGTTATGGAGCTAGACATGGTGGAAAGGAGTTGAGGTTCATGTGGAGGATGTGGAACCCAAATGTCTGTGGTACCCCATCTTGGTAAGCATGGGAGAGAAACCTTGTAGCTTCTAATGAGAGTCCGTCGCGTAGAGAAAGAAGATTCATTGGCGTGCATCGACTCCCCACCTAGTGACTGAACCTTAGCACTTGATTTTTTTAATGAGGGAAAGGTATAGTTGATCCATTTGATATCAGTAGAAGCAACCGATCGGCACCTAAAAGATACAACTTCTGGTTTAGGACTTCTATGGCTTCACACACTATTCTAGTATTTGGTGGAATGTTTGGACAAGGCACATATCCATCTAGTTTTGGAAGCACATTAGGAAGTGGGGAGGAAATACAACTTGGAGTGGCACTAGTTCACAAACCTGTCGGTGCGTAATTTAGTGGAACAACGGGAGCATTCGGCACAAAAACACGGGCCCCATACTTAACACGGGAGGATCGGAGGTGGAAGTGGTGGAGCTGGTGGCTCGGGATCTAGAGGAGGAAAAACTGGATGAAACCAAGGGACTGGATTGGGAGGACAAGGACCTCAAACACCTCCTCAAGTATTTTTCGAGATGTCTCTACACTTACCAGAGTAAAATGGGATAGAAGATGTCGCAGAGCATATGCATAAGTGTGAGCTACTATGGCATGCAAAGGGGATCACGACCCAATAATGAAAGGCTAGTCAATTTGTGATGACCTTGAAAGGACACGTGCATAGTTGGTATAGAAAGTATGACCATCATCAGACTATTGTGGATTAAACCATGCTAAGAAATGTGTTCTCGAGAATAATTCCACATACTTGAGTTTGAACAGAAGAGCATCAGCTCTCTCAAATAAATCCAGCAGGGAATGGTAGAGAGCATGTAGAAATATGATGCACACTTTAAAACTCTATTGTCTAAACTATCTTATGATATCCACCCTTCACAACATGCTCAATGGCTTGTCGGAGGGTTTATCACACCCTTTAGGAGGGATTTATCTCATTAAGTGTTCACAAACCCATGTGAAGCGCTGGAAGTTGCTTTACATGTTGCGGTAGTTAGTAGTGTTAACACTGGTGTTAGCCCATTTCTGGAGGCTCAGATCGCTGCCATGGCTAAGTAATTGGATATTTTATCTACCAACATAGTTCTAGAGAATCGCGGTGGGATGTGGTGCATGGATTGTAACATAGAAGGGCACACAAAGGATAATGGTGGGATATTTACTCATAAGGTGGTACGTGCCGTAGCGATAGCAAGAAATCTGTGAAATATGTCATGGGGACCATGATGCAAGTAGGTGCCCCCTATTACAACGCACGATCTGTAAAAATGTGTCTTGTTATTGCAATATATGTACCTCAACCACACATGACACTAAGGATTGTAGATTTATTGACCAAATTCATGAGGCAATCAATCTTGGTGTGTGCCAAACTGGCATTTCTAGTAGTTCCAAAGGATATGAACATCATTATGAAGAACGCAGAGATGGAGGTGCACATGGAAGAGGGTTTCATGGAGGATTTTGTGGTTATGGCAACTACGGGGAAGAAGTGAGTTCCTATGTGGAATGTGCTTTAATTGTGGAGCCACATACCATTATAAGCACGAATGTCTAGATCTTCTACAATGCTCTGGTGTGGAAAAAACATAAGTACAAAGAGTGCCCGAGTTGTATGAACATATGAGTCAACAAAGACGGAAGGATAACGGCACTTTGTCATGGTAAGTATTAAGAAGGATGACATGTAATGGCTCCGTGAGTAATACGTGAATCAGAACTAGATCCTATTATGGTGACAACAAGGGCAGAGTCTGTACGTGTAAGGGAAGCACCTAGGAAGAGACCTCTCATTCGAGGGAAGAAGTAGTACATGGGAAGTATCCACATCTAGCTCACTAGAAATAAGTCTACCAGGAAACCATGGACGTAATTTAAAGCTTACAAGGGGAGATCCAATGCTTAAAAGAGAAAACTAGAAAAGATGAGCAAAGAAGACCAGTAGAAGCACCAAAGGATGACTTGGATGAGGTTAAGGAGGTGTGTAAATTGCTGAGGTAGGAGAATATCATTCCCTTGCTAGGGGCATGGTTGAGAGAAAAGGTGCCATGTGTCGGGAAGAACACAAAAGGTAGATCCTGCATGCAAACCTCCCACCTCATAGCCTTGATTATGACAAAGAAATCACCTTGAACGTAGTAGTGGATGGATGGATGCTTAGCAACATCCTCATTGACATAGGCACGGATGTTAATGTCCTCACTCTAGATGCCTGGCATCAAATGGGAAGACCTACATTACAGCCATCTTTAAATGTATCGTATATGGTAAATAAGACAAAGGTAATGCCCATAGGTGTCTTGAAGGATGTGACCATTACCATTCAGGGGACTAAGTTCACTAGGGATTTTGAAGTCTTGGTGCTTTTCGAGGTAGATAATTTCCCAACTTTACTTGGGTGCCCATGGTGCTATAAGAATAATGTAGATCTCCAGTTTAACAAGGGGTACATAAGCTTTGAAAATAAGGAAGAAAGGGTGGTTATACCACTTGTGGATGGAAATTCCACACCCTATACTAAACCCCTTGGAGAGGAGGTCCTTGACGAGAACATATATGTGCTCCATAAGAAATCTAGAGACCATTCACCCTACAGAAGGAGTCATCCAATTTGATGATGCTCGATGCATCGGTGATACTACCAAGATATAGCATGTGATAATTGGGCACATGGGACTTATGAATTGATTGGGTGACATCTAAAAGGATCGGTGACCAAGGTGACCACGGTGCGTATAGTTCGGTGCCTGGGAGGAAAGGAAATAACTAATTATTCTTGGGATGCATACCATGAGGTATTTTTGAGAGATATGGAAGCTCATTGGAGGGAGGATGAGAGATGAGGTATCTTTGAGTTATGTTTTAATAGGAGCAGTAGTGAGGTGGTGGGCCATGCATGGTGAAATCTTGTTGGAGTGGCGTGAAGTTAGAATTGCGCTCACTGTTTAATTCTCGAAGAGCAACATACCCACCTCTATCAAGGATTACAATGGTAATGGACCCACCTCTTACCACATCCAGGCGTGTGAGAGGGTCTGGGGAGAAGGCACGGAAGAATTACCAACATCCCTTTGG
Source organism: Taxus wallichiana var. yunnanensis (assembly GCA_018340775.1). Classification (NCBI taxonomy): domain Eukaryota; kingdom Viridiplantae; phylum Streptophyta; class Pinopsida; order Cupressales; family Taxaceae; genus Taxus; species Taxus wallichiana. The sequence goes on along the minus strand of CM031235.1, from coordinate 432,938,274 downwards.
GTGCACAAGTTGTATTCAACACTACAAGGTTGTGCACGTGCTTGGTACATCCATTCTAAAACTCATCGCCAAACGGGAAATTGGCAGGAATTGGTGGCTGACTTGGTTCACACATTCAAGTACCGAAGTACCATACAACCAGTTGATGAGGCATTATAGACTATCAAATGCCTCACTCGGGGATGCGCATGGCGGAAGATAGGTTACTAAACTTACTTGGTGGACGTAGCTTGGAAGCGTAGTTCGAAGAGGAGGAACCATAAGACATATAATTCAAGTGCACATGTGCTGAAAAGGAGAAAGGAAAGATGGTATACGTTGTTGATGGAGAGGAGATGGAGAGCACGAGTGCAACCATTCAGTTAGAACACGTGAAGTAGTTGATAGTACAGATGCATGTGCATGCGTGTATCATGAACCACTCAAAACAAAGAAAGTTAACATCGGTTTGGAGAAAGATCCCAAGGAAGATATCATTGGGGACTACTGGTTGGACAAGGAAGTATCAAAGATCATCAATCTCTTGCATGAATTTGAGGATTTATTCCCATGTGGATACCATGAGTTGAAAGGCATCCACCATTCATTAGGGGAAATGCGATAAAGTTGAAATATGGTGTGCGCCTAGTCAGGAATAGGCCTTACAGGATGAATCCCAACATGCACGTAAGGGTTAAAGAAGAGCTAGACAAAATGATAGCATCCAGTATCATTGAGGGTGTGGAGGAATCATAATGGATAAGTCAATGGTGATGAATATAAGGAAGGATGGAAGGATTAGGCTATGTGTGGATTATAGGGAATTGAACACTATCAGTATCATAGATCCTTTTCCCACCCCCTTCACTGAAGAGATTGTAGAAGGAGTTACTGGGCACGAGGTCTATTCCTTTATGGATGGATTCTCAGGATATCACCAAGTAAGGATTTCCAAGGAAGACCAAGATAAGAAAACTTTCACCACCGAGTGGGGAAGCTTTGTATACATGGTCATGCCCTTTGGATTAAGGAATGCGCCTTGTATTTTTGTGCATAGTGGTAAAAGCATTTCAGGACTTCATTCACAAGTTCCTTCAAGTATATTTGGATGATTGGATAGTGTATGGATTGGTCAGGGACCATTGTGATAACTTGAGATTGATGTTTGAAAGATTTTCGCTAGTTGAGGATTTCCCTCAACATCAAGAAATGTATCTTTACAACCCCTTTTGGAACGTTGTTGGGGCATATCATATGCAAAGAGGGCTTACTGGTGGATCCCGTGAAAGTTACAGTTATTGTGGGATTAGGGGAGCCCACCAGCCAAAGTGTTGTGCATGGATTTCTTGGACACACTGGGTACTACAGAAAGTTCATTAAGGGATATGCCAAGATCGCCGTGCCTTTGGAAATATTGCTCAGACATAAGAGTGCCTTTCAGTGGGGAGAGGCACAATAGAGGGCATTTGACACTCTAAAATAAAGGCTTATCACCGCACCTATTCTATGATTCCCATCATGGGATAAACCTTTCCATGTCCACGTGGATGCCTCTAGTACAACAATGGGAGTTGTTCTTACTCAACCAGGAGAGGGGATTGTTGATCATCCCTTGTGTTTTGCAAGTAGAAAGTTGACACCAGTCAGAACAAAATTATACAACGACCGAGCATGAGGCATTATTAATAATCTACGCGCTCCACAAATTTAGAAAATATCTGTTGGTGACTCCCTTCATATTCTACACTGACCATATGGCCTTGAAGTATCTAGTAAACAAAGTAGTGTTGCAAGGGCGCATATGTCGTTGGGTACTTTTATTTTAGGAATTTGAATTCAAAGTGGTGGTAAAACCTAGAAAGAACAATTGTGGGCCAAATCATTTATCAAGGATTGATTCAAGAGAGGACATGCAAAGTATTGGGAAACCATGTTGGACGCATAACTATTCGAGTTGTGGCACGCACCCTTGGAGCTAGAAGACATTTCAGTTTTTCTCAAGGAAGGTGTGGGGAACAAAAGGATGAATGCCTCTGGAAAGAAAAATGTTAGCCATACGTGTTGTGCCCTTAATGTTGATCAATGGGGATTTATATAAAATGGGCTATGATGAGGTTTTGTGCTGGTGTGTATTAGAACATGAATGTGTGGCCATAATAGAAGAAGCCCATTGTGGGATTTCTTGAGGACACTATGTAGGGAATGCAACCATGTGGAAGATCCTAGTTGTCAGACTATGTTGGGAGATGATTCACCAGATCGCATTGAGTTTTTTGTAGGGCTTGTGACCCTTGCCAACACCTTGGAAAACACGGGAGAAGGTATGAGATGTCTTTGCACCCCATCGCCAAAAGGTGAGAACCATTTGAGAAATGGGTAATATATTTTTTCGAGACCAATCTCACCAGCTACGTAAAGGAATAACTTGCGGTATATCATTACTGTCTCGATTATCCGACAAGGTGGGAAGACACCGCGCCCACCAAGGATTACACCACATCCACAAACTGCTATATTTTTGTGGGAAAACATCATCGGTAGGTATGGTTTCCCATTAAGTTTAACAAGTGATATGGGAACTCACTTCTTAAATGAAAACGTTAGGATTCTATTAGAAAAATTCATGTTAGCCCATCACAAGAATACCCCTTATCATCCTCGGGAAAATGGGACTCGTAGAGTCATTCAATAAAATCCTTAGTCACACATTGACTAAGATATGTGATATGGGTAGGAAGGATTGGGATGATAAGGTGTTAGTAGTTCTTTGGGCATACAGAACAACGTATAAAAGATCGAACAAGGCCACACCATTTCAACTGGTGTTTGGCATGGAAGCAGTTTTTTTGGTGGAAATCATGTTACCATCTCTATGTATAGTGCATGTAGGAGGGTTGGACAACGAGCAAGCACTGGAAGAAATAATTGATGAATTGATAAATTTGGATGAAAGGCGCTCACTAGCAAGATGGAGCCAAACAACTGAGAAGGCAAAGCAAAAGGCATGGCATGACCACCATATTAAGAACAAATAGGTTGAGAGTGGCTAGATGGTATTACTATATGATTCTAAATTTCTACACCATCCGAAAAGTTGAAGGTGCATTGGTTGGGTCCTTATGTAATTTCATACATCCTTGATTCAAGTGCATGCGATTCACAAGCGCTAGATGGAACACAATTACCAAGACACTTCAATGGGAGTAGTGAAGCCCTACTATAAATAATGCTTCTTGGTGATTGTAAATAGGGAATTTTTCCAGTTATCTTAGAATTTCCTTTTATGCTTTTCCTTTCTTGTATTTCCCTTTTTTGTTGTTTTTTTTTTTTTGCACCTTAGGCACCGATAACCTTATTACTTTCTAAACTTATGAATGCACAGAGGACCGCACATCGATTTAGTGTGGGGTGAGGTGATGAAGAGAAGCAAGGAGTTATTTTTGTAGGAGGATTGGGTTGGTAGACCATTTGAATTTTCCCTATTAAAAAGATGCATTAGGAGAAAAGAAGGCAGATAGGTGGCAGGATAAGGTTACATTGGAAATCCACGTACAAGGAGAAAAAGCACAAAAACACGAGGTAGGAAAAAGCAAGAATCATGAGGACGAAAGAAGTTCCTTTGGCACTAGTAATATGTGCACAAGAGTCTTCTATCAAGATGGATTGGTTGCGCGCCAGAAGGTAGGAAACACTTTTCATGCAAGGATTGGGTGCGGGTGGAAAAGTTTTCACGCAAGGAATGAGCGCGGGTGAAACACTTTTCGCGCAAGGATTGGGCACGTGAGGAGAAGCGTTGAAGTCGGATTTTGTTTGAAAACACCACATTAAACATTGTCATAAAGTGGTAGGTAGCCTAGCCTTAAATGCATAAAAGTGGAAAAACCTATAAATATAAGAATGGGCATTTCATTTTTCACTTTGCAAAAAAAAGAAGAGTGATTTTATTTCAAGAGCTAGGGTTTCAAGAACTAACTCGTGTGAAGGAAAATCCCAAAACTTAAGCGTAATCAGTCCATTAGACCTACAAACCAGAGTAGAAGTGATTCACGGGTGTGAGAAATATTGTGAAGAAGCACCGTGATCGAAGGGAAAAATCAGAGATTAGGGTTTGTGTTCTAGGGCATAGGGCGCGCGAAGAAAAATTTCAAACAAACTCACAAGTTAACCTGGAATGAAAGCAAGGGGTACAATGATGGCCACAAAACTAGTAGGTAAACCCACGAGAACAATCCAAGAAGGGAAAGGGTAAAGGAAAAGGGAAGAAGAAACAAAAGGAAATACCCTTAGATACGAATGAGGAATGGTATTCAGAAATGCAATACCCATATGGGGTTTTGCTAGGGCAAGAGTGGGAGTCCCACATAAGACAGATGACCATGATCGAATACAATCACCGGTCAAGCATAATTGCAAAGGAGATGGCACTGGAGCTGGTGCGCCCCACAAATAAGTAAACACCTGGCGGGTTATCAATCTACAACGATATGGTCAAGGTGAAAATGGAGAAGGAAGGGATTTTCCAACTTTAAGAGCTACCATATTTCAGGAAGCCTGAGCACTTGTACCAATGGCGATGACGTGAGTACAAAAAGTCTTCTTACTTGCTTCATAGGGCACAAAATGTGCATAACTCCCAAGTTAATTTCACACTTCATGAGCCTAAATTATATAGGGGACATTCTCACGAGATGACCTCTAGGACGAGGAGAAAATCGGGGAAACCGTATCATCCGGGAATTGAAGAAGGGATCAAGATACTATGAAGTCTCAGATATCAATGATCCAGTGATGAAGATGGCCACTGAGACCAATGGACAAGAGAGGTGGACCCAAGTGAGTAAGCCCTGGATGAATGTACGTAGGAAGGTCATGAATGGCACCATATACAACATCTCCTAGTATATAGAAAACAAAATCATAAGTAGCGCGGAGAACGCAGAGGAAAATAATTTTTGGAAACATTACGTTAATAATTGTGTTCTTAGAAATTGGGCTACCAGATGCATCTAAAAAATTCATGTGGGAGTACCCTGCTAAAGATGCTTCACCTATGGACAGATTCCTGAAATACACATGTGAATCAATGACAGGGGTACACAAGGCATGCTTGGAAAAATGGTATAAGCACCTTAGGAACACATTCGGGGCTGAATGGCGGATCCTGAACAACTCCCCATGGCAACCGAAGGAGAAGTAGAGTTCATGGTCTACCAACACTTTTACATCGGAAGGTTCATCTTGGTGGATGGCAGTTGGAGTCCATGGTGCAAACTCCCATTCTCATTTACTACCCAATTTTTCCAAGTGGGGGTAAATAGATACAAGGAATCAAATAAATTAAACCTAGAGTTTTCCACCCTTGACAAAGAGCACATGGAAATGAGAAATAAGTTGGTCTACCCAGAGAAGCATGCATATGTTGAAAGGTACATGTCATAGGATGTGCACATTGTAAGGCCATTGACCTTACCTATTGCTGGGAGAAATGCCGCGAGGATCTACCTACGCATAAGGCCAAAATTTGAAAAGGGCATGTACATGGAGAATGAGATATCCATCCCGGATGACCCCATGGGAAGAAAGAAGCCCACGCTAAAGCGCAAGGAGAGGGAAGAGGAAGAAGAACAAAGGGCGGTGGAGAAGAAGAATGTAGATACCATGGGGCCGAGTACCTACGTCTGGAAGAAGAGGAGAATGGTGGTCAGGGAGAAGACCCTGGAGCTTGCGAAGCCACCATCCCCTGAAGAACCCTTAGATGAAGAGAGGACAACATCCCTAACTCCAAGTTTTTCTGCAAAGGAAAAGAACAAGGGATGGAGGAACAAGAGTCTGAAGATACAGATGACCCGAATGCCTATATAGGTGAGAAGGATGATGATGAAGGGGAAGAGTTGGAGGTGAATCAGGAACCTATTGATGTCCATGATTTGGAGGAAGAGGGAGTAGAGGATACAAATGATGCTTTCATATTTGTAAGGAGGAAGGGTGCCCAAGGGGAGGAAGGTGCGTGGAGTGAAGGGGAAAGTACTAAGGGGCCAAATATGCCCAAGCTCACTCAGGAGGAAGTAGATGAGAAAGTGACAAGGGAGGTAGAGAAGATAATTAATACCTTAGTCGAAGAGGAGTTGGAGTGTAAGAGCTCATACTCGGTGAGTTTAAAGAAGAGTAGAGGGAGAAGAGTGTGGGTAGCATAAAAGGCCCAACTCTTTCAAAGAACTATTACGAAGGCCATGCGCATGGGAAGTAAATGCGTGGAAGGGGAAGAAAATTGATTGGATACATTGATGACTGCAACAAAGTTTTGCACGTGCATTTCTAGAGTAGGGTGCCCACCAAGCATCTCACCACCATGGAATACTTTAACCCTGAGGGTGGGTACTTGTGCACAAGGAATATGTTATCATGGGAATTCAACTCCCACCTTGATGAGCCTGAGTTTGAAGTTAACCAGGAGTGGTCTTAGCACTATCCGAAGGAAAGGGGGACAACCCCATTGTAAACACACAACAACTATCAGTTGATCAAGTATGTAATGCACTCAACAAAGTCTCCATAGAAATTGAGGCTAGGATCTTCTACAGGAATGACAGGGTTAAAGTCTTGGAGGACCTATTGGAAAAGAGGAAGGATGAAGTAGTCAAGCTAACGAAGGACCTCAGCCTTGAGAAATTAATCGCTCAACTACAGAGGGAACTTCAGGAGGAAAAGGCTAGGGTACACAAAGTTTCTAAGAAGGTGGAGCTCATCTCCCAAGCTATTATCATAAAGCACTCGGACCTTAACCCTCCTGCACAAAAGTATGGATCCTCCTGGAATGCCTAGAGGACTTGACTCGGATCCTCACCATGGAAAGGTAGCCTTTGGCCTTGGATTCATCAGAGGAGGTAGCTACATGCTTGGAGAAGGAGGAAAAGATGAAGGTCATCACACTCATGGCTAAATACAACAAGGTGGTCATTGACGTGAAGATAGCTGCACAAACCATGGGGTCACCTATGACCATTATGCAGATCAAGACAAGGTGATAGGCATGCTGCTTTGCAGGTGACGAGACCCAACTAAAGGACTTCAGGGAAAAGAATAAGGGCAATAGAGTTGAGTGAGAAAATATCCTAGCTGAAGTGGAAAAGAAGTCTGAAGCTATTGAGAACCGGTGAGTCTCAATCAAAACCTAGCTAAAAGAGCTCTATAAGGTCATCACAAGGAAGATGGATGCCCTAGAGGATCATGCCAAGGAGCTGGAGACTGTGGTGGAGACCATTAACATGAAGGGGGAAGGGTTAACCTTCGATGAGGTGAGCACCTTGGTTGGTGATATCTACACTAGAGTGTAGGATGAAGTCAGTGCTTGGAGTACACTAGAGGTGACTGTGACAAAATTTTATCCTTCTTCTTCTTTAAGCATTTTCCCTTTATTCTTTCTCCCCCCCATTCTTTATTCTTTCCCTCCATTATTTCCAAGGTAAGGCCTTGCATTTTTGTACTACATTCTTTGAAAAGGTTCCCAAGGGTGGAGAACAGGTGAAGTGTGGGGTAATGTTGGGACCCCTCTATAGCATCCAAATCTTAAAGGCGTGGAGGCACACAAGGTAGAATTCAAAAGGGGTTCTTGGAGAACCAAGGATGCATGCCCTATGAAGCGAGTTTGGGACTTAGACATTTTTGTCCTTTTGAAGAACACATGAAGAATGTGTTCCATTTGGATAAGGTTCTAGCTTGGTGACAAAGGGTGTCCTGGAAGGAATATACCTTGCGATAGGAAGATCCAAAAAGATAATCATGACATGGAGAGGCATGCACCTGGGGCAACCCACACCTTGACACTTGGGACCAGATCTGAGGCTGTAGAGGAGTTTCTTAGAGCTCAAATTCCTATTTATATGCATGCCCTTGGCAAAGAACAGAGACACAAGTGAGGTAGCAGAGCTCTGCCGAATTACTGTGAGAACTATGGGATAAAATGGGTAAATGATTCTAGTAAGGATGTAATGGGGAAATGGGGAATGCAAATTTTGTTTTGTGAGCATACATGTATAGATCCAGATATGGTGTATGACTGTGGTCTGCCACTCTATGATGTTTTGGAGTAATACTATGAATGAATGTGATAAGGTTACCACTATGTTTATGTTAAGATCTCCTTCCTGTATTATCTGCATGTTTCCACTATGCTTTTGATCTTGTATAATCATGAACCTTACTTGAATGTTAAGTCTTATTGTGGATTTATAACTTCCTAGTTCTATTAATTCTATTGCGCACTTTGTTACTGTTATGACTGAAGGGGTGTAGAAGTCGTCCTGAGCTCTATAGCTTCTTCATGTCTGTTAAATCACTAAGTCAGAATCATGAATTGTACCTTCCACTAAACTCACATAAAAGAGAGACTCGGCTCCCTCTCATGCACCTCGGGTGAGCGCCCAGTGCCCGCTAGGTGATAGGTCGGTGTGCATGAGGTTCCCTTGTTCTTGGTGGGGTGCAAAAATGACTACAAAGATGATGAGGAGGTAGTAGTGGAAAAATAAGAGAGTGAGGATAAGTTGGAGACATCTTGAAGCGTAAATACTATACGCATTGAGGTAGTAGAGGGGCCCCAAGTTCGTCATAGTTGGGAAGCTCTAAGGATCGAAGCAAGGCACGAGGGAGGAGAATTACCTGAAGGAGAGGATTCATAATAGAATAAACAAAAGGTTTATGAGGTTTCATGTTCGAAATGGAAATAGACTCAAAGGAAGATAACATAACCTTAAAAGAAGAACACTGAGGTTGAGCTCAAATTAGAAGATAAGAGAAGAGCTAAGGTAGACGCCAAGGAGGTAGTTGATACACATGCCAAGGAGAAACATCATTCGGTGGAAGAAAATATAAATATCCTAGTGTGAGATTCCTCTCCTACACACCCACCGATCTAGAGGAAGAAAGTAAGGGGGAATTCTTTGTCATTAAGGAGGATAAGGGGCTCACTCCAGGATCAAATAAGTAACATTCAAAATGTAAGGCGATAAGGAAAAATTGGACACCCATGTCCCCCCATATGGACTTTTGGATGACCCCACAAAGGTATTACATGTGAGGTTTTAGGCCACCCTTCCCCTAGAAAAACTACATGTATGGGATATCTTGGATCAAGAAGGGGGTGTGCCCAGAACAAGGAAGATGATAAGTTATAGCTTGCACTACCAACGAGAAGAGCCAAAATTTGAGGTCAGCAATCACACGATTAAGACCATGCATCTAAAGAAGAAGGGAGGAGATAAATACCAAGTGGTGGATCCTAGCCACCTCATAAATGATCAAGATTATAATTCTCTACAAAATATTTCCTCGAGAGGTGGTGCAACATAATTTGGATGCAGGGGCCATTGTTTGAACCTTATTCATGGCGAAGAAGGAAAAATAAAACTAGATAGAGAGATTATGTAGAGGACCTAATGGTGAGCATGCGCGAATGAAGGTGGCCTATGATTTAGCTGGCACCCTCGTTAAAGGCATTTTGGGACAATGTTTAGTGTTGGTGAGCCGAGGCCTAGATAGATTATGGGGATGAGATGGTGTATCATGAAGACCTGGTGGGGATGTTGCTAACCAACATCAAGGATGTCATGGGAATGACAGTCATGGACCTTGATAAGGAGAAGGAGAATAAAAAAATCATATTTGAGGCTAGGGTTTCAGAGTTAGAGGATCTCCTTAACTAGCTCAAAGAGGCATACATCTTGGTAGACAGGGGATTTAACAACTATAGAAAGTGTAATCCCATAATCGATGCATGGGTAGCGAGAAGAGGAAGAGGTCGCTCTCAAGGCATTATAGGAGAAGATCCCTATGAACAAGTCCAAGTGCACGTAGTTAAATATTGACACTAATGTGAAAAAGGATAAAATAAAGACCAAGTGTGAAAATATAGAGTTATAGATTGGCGAACTTCAGGAATCCATTACAAGGGCATGGATGTGTTTGAGGGTCTTTGCGTGGAGTTTTTAGTGGTGATCTGGGAGTTGAAGGAGAATATAGAAGAAATCAAGTCGGACAAGTACCTAGCATCACAAGTGAAGCACTAGGAAAAGAATTAAAAGAGCTAAAGGAATGGGAGAAGGTGAAGGGGTACGTAAAAGTATAATTCCCTGAGTTAATCTAGTTGGTCATATAAGCGGTAGTGACCTAGATGTCCCTTTTAGTCATAGCAAATTATTGCATAATTTTGGCCATTAAAGTTTTGTTTGAAGAAGTGTAAGGGATCACCATGGGTAGAAATCACATTAGTGTGGGTGATGTTGAGCCCCTAAAAATGACCAAGTACCTAAGGTGCATAGGGTTATGGTACGTATTAAAAGGACACGAAGGCACACATGAAAGTAAATTTTGAGTATTAGCGAAGGCTCGCACCTAGGCATGATGGATTCGGGATTTAGTCATTTTTAAACTATGAGTAAAATAAAATTAGGGAAACGAATGGAAAAGTGACCAGATATAGTTTTGGATAATGTTAAGCCATGGATACTTACATTTTAAGAAAATCATATTCCAAGGCATCATTAAAGTTATCACAATAGGATAAGGAGCGAGTTTGTTACAAATTAATTGTCACTTGCATGATGAGGATAATCGATTAGGGAAATGCATTATGACATTTGGCATGTTCTTGGGTGGTGGTTAGGTGATCATGAAATATTCCTTCAGGATTTTTCTTGTAATGATAAGTGGTTAGAGGAGATTGATTCCTATTTTTGCTTTTGTATTGTTTTACATGGAATTGGGATAGAAGGGAGTGTGTATGTGTAGAGGATGGAGTGTGGGTGTGATACGTGATTGTAAGCTCTATAATGAAGATATCATAGAGAGCATGTTGAGGCTCTATTGTTGTATTATCTCCATCCATGGAATCCTTAATTTATTCTTAGCTACTATAATGTGATGAATTAATACAATGGAGTGGTTCTAAACATCTATGTTATGGATATCAATCTGTTTATATTATTTTATGCTTATGAATCCAAATCCTTATGTTCTTGATAATACTCATGGTTTAGATATAATTCCTCCTCGTGGTTGTGATGTTCTCATATATCTTATGGTACATTGATGCTTAGATCTAGTTTCTTTATTTTTTTGTATTTGAATACATTCGGTCATATCGAGCATTGTTCCTCGATGGTGATAAACATTACTGCAAATAACATATAAAGGATGGGCTTGACACTTGTGCACATGTTGGGTGAGATCCCAGTCATGTTGGATGATCTTTCAAAATTCTTAGGGTTTAAATAGAAGTTAGAGGCAAAGGAGACTAAAAATATCCCAAGATTAAACTCTCATCAATCCAACTTTTCAAGGGACTTCATACTCTATACTTTTTGTATTTCGAGACACAATCTCTACCATTTTGGTACTTTGGTAAACAAGGGTCTAAGAAACCTATATATTTACTTAGTCAGAGCTTGGAGTATTATGAGGTGAGGTAATCTTTTATTTAAAATCATGTCCTTGTTGTTATAAGTATTTTGAAGAATTTTAGAAACTTAGTTTAAAACAACAAAATCTAGTTTCTAGTGTCTCATGCCGGAGTTGAGGAATTTCTTCTCAATAAGGACTTAAACAAAAAAATAGCAAGTTGGATTACTTGGGTCATGGAATATGACATTTAGATCAAGGTGAAAAAATTGGTCGTGGGAAAGGCTTGTGTGAGTAGTTCACTTCCAATCGGCATCTTTGAGACAAGGGATGAAGAAGAGGTTATTCTAGTCCTTAAAGATGATCTCTTAAGGTAATTTAGACTCCAATCCATTCCATATGTTCTCATTGATGGTATATTATTTAAGGTGTGTTCAACAAATTAGATTGAGAAAGTACTACACGAGTTCCATGACATGGAAGTTGGAGGTAATTTTTCTCCATGAGTAAAATTCCTCAAGATCATGAAGTTTGCTTACTATTAACCCGTAATGTTTAGTGATTGTTATGCATGGATAAAAAAATGTAATAAATGTGCATTTTTCACAAGAAAAGAGAAGCTAGTAGCACTACCATTCCACCCAATCTCAATTTATTAACCATTCATGCAGTCGGGATTGGACTTCATTAGGGTTATCAATCCAAAATTGAGCCAAGGCCACAAGTGGATTAACACAGCTATGGACTACTTCACCAATTGGACTAAAGTAGTAGCACTCAAGGAGGTAAATGAGTCTAGTATACTAGACTTCTAGGAAGGAATTGTTAGCAGATTTGGTGTCTCGACTACTGTTATATCGAGACAATACTCTAACACTTCTCGACACCAAAATATCTTAATGGGATGTTAAGAATGGGATTTTTTGAGTACTTTATCTAGCTATTACCCCCAGGGTAATGGGTAAGTTGAGTCCACAAAAAATATCTTGAGCATTATAAGTACTCTAGATGAAAATTAGAAAATGTGGCATACCAAACTCAAATCATCCTTGTGGGCTGATAGAATCACACCAAAGAGTTCGACAAGAAACTCTCCCTACAAGCTAGTTTATGGAAAAGAATCTAGGCTACCCATATCTTTTAAATTACCATCACTTTGGAGCTTCACAAACACGGGATTATCGAATTTGAGCCCATGGAAGCTAGATATGTAGAACTCATGGAGTTGGAGGAGATGAGAGATTAAGTAATGAAAACCATGGAGAAGGATCAAGACTTGATCAAGAGATCCTTTGACAATAAAGCCAAGGTCGAAACTTCCAAAATGAATATTTAGTACTAAAGTGGGATGTTGAGGGGAAGGAAAAACTAGGTAAGCATTCAAAGTTTGATGCTATACTGAGTGGTCATTACATGATCATGGGGTGTAAGAGTAACAATGCTTTCCAATTTTTAAGTTAGATGGATAAGAAGCGTAGATTCCAGTCAACGAAATCTATCTCAAGAACTATTACTAGAGTAAATTATGACCTTTATACATATTAGTTTAGGATTTCTAATTCCTCTAAGTGCTTGTAGCACATTGTTTTGTTGTTAGAGTAGATTTCCCTTCCCTAAGTGCTTTGCATAGGTTCTATTGCTTCTAGTGGCCTCTTTGTAAAGTGTGTTATGTTTTAGGGGGAGAGTATGTTGTAGTAAGGATTTAAAATTTGTAGCAAGTAGTTTCAATCTTCAAAATATCTCAAATGCAAAGTAATAAATCATGTTAGGGACATATTTCATTGTTTTCATTCTCTTGTCTCTTCATATCAACCATAGTTGGGCTTTTCATGCTTCTTGCAAAATTGGTAAATCAGTTCTATGGGCACCTTGTTGGGTTGAGATGGAAAGTCTCATGGCACTTTATTGATCCTGAATCTTAGTAAGTATCCCTCCTTGATTTCATTCAAGGTTCTCCTAGGTGTTGAATAGAATATCAATGTAAAATCCTCATTTTACACTCTTTGGACCTTGTTTAGTTGAAAATTCTATGAATTTATTAGCAAATTCAACCTTTAGTAGTGTTCCAAGAAGTGTACAAGAGAAATAAAATAAGTTTTAAAAATAGCCCCAAGTGCTTTCCAAATCATCATGCGCTTCCAAGCTCTACGGTGTTTTTCATATTTGTCAATAAATCAAATTAGTTCAATGCTTCATATTAGCAAAAAAAATATTTTGGGGCATGTTCAGATCTCCATTTTCAGTCCCAAAAGATCAAATTTTCATAGGGAGGAGAAGAGAAAATTTCAGATCAAAACAATTTTCCACTGATGCAAATTTCAATATTTTCTTGTTAAAATTTAGGAAATGTAAGCAATTGGTCAATTTCAGTCCAAGAAGTGTTTCAATTGGCTCAGGGATTGAATTTCAAGGATTTAGGTCAATTTTTAGCTAGCAAGGATGGCTCCATGCCTAATGGATGATTTTAGGTACTCATCGGCCCCATCTAGTAGAAGATGTTTCCATGACTTTTCAAATTGTTATCCATTTTTACCCCTAGGTAAAAATGGAAAACTAGGGAGAAAAGTGGCTTATATAGTTGATAGGCCTTCCAAGTGAAATGTGGGGTTTCATAAGGCTCAAATATTTTTCAAGGTGAGGAAACATTCCCACATCCCATATGCATTGGAAAATGACTAAAATGTGTAATGGGTCTAGGACACTTCACTCGGCTTTCATTGCTCCCAAGAAATTTGAGAAGTCCAAAAAATTTCAAAAATTTCAGAAGAAATTCAAAATTGATGAAAAAATAGGCCAAGTTACATAAACAAGTCACCAAGTTGTTTGGAAAGCTGGAAACTTGACTCAACAAGCTATGCCTGAGTTAGGTAGGTCGCGGAGCTCGGGATGAGCGAGATACATCGGGGTGAGTTTGAAATTTTTAACCACGACAAGTTGAAGGAAAATTGACCAATCGAGTGAATCGAATGTTGCTCAACTCGGCAATGTAGATCTCATTACAAAGAGGAATTGGGCTTCTTTGAGTCACTTGGTGAGCCACGAGATTTGGTACAAGGGTATTTAAATGTCATTTGAGTCATCCTTTACATGCCCAAGTGGTTAGAGTGGAACGGGCCTTTAGTTTCCTCGAAAACCTCTTTCACCGCATTATAAAGTGGGTACAAAGGACCTTTCATTCTCGAGTCGAGTCATTGGAATTTAGGGGGTGTGCTTGATGGATGCACATCAACCAATGTAGCCAATGTGGGAATAGAGAGCCTGTGAAGAAATTGGGAAAGGCGAGATGGAATGCGTAATGTAGCCCCATCACCACATGAGGAAAATATAGAACGAGGTTCCGCTTGGGGCTTGAGTTCCACGTGGGCCGATATACCTACACAACATGGGACACAAAGCATGTGGTGAGGCCAATGGACAAGTTGGATCATGTGGACTCATCATCTAAGCTGGTGCATCCAATATAATATGGACGGTGCCAAGATGGGGTCCGATGTGATGATCTTGAAAGCCGAGGTCGCGAAGTTAGGATGAGTCAATGTGGATCGAGATGAGCTCACCTGACATGGTGAGATAGGAATGTAGAGTGGGGGATTTTGGATGAAATAGTACTCACAACCAACTCGGTGAACGAGATGGTGAGCTAGCACCAAGCTAGCAAATAACTCAATGCCACCTCAAAGCATAGTGACTCCCCCGTTTTTGAAAATTTGATCTAGTGGGCCCCTCTATAATGATTTCCCAGGAACCTTATAAAAATTAATTTAATGAAATTGTGTGAAAGTGGAAAAATGATTATTCCCATCCACCATATTTATTACACATTCCCGTAAAGCAGTGGATAAACCAAGGAGTGACCTGCAAAAAAATGGCCATAAATTCATCATTACTCAACCAAATTGGAAAAAATTAGACTTGTTGGAATCGTGGTTCCATCCTCCACATTCAATAATCAAGAAATCATAGCACTGGTGGATTTGGGTGGGTAAAAATTTCAAAAAATGATCCCAATTCCAAATTATAACTTCTAGGTAGTTGTAAATGCATTAAATGAAGCATGGGAAACCATTTTCTTCTACAACAAGCTATAGGAAAACAAGGGATGGGTTTTGTAGGTTCTCCATCATGTTTCTGATTAATTAATGCACTTTATTAATAGGTGAAAGGATCATTTTGGGACTCTCTCTCTCTCTATCTATGTCTCTTTCTCTCTCTCTTTCTCACCTTCCTCTATATAATATAATCCTTCTCATTTTAAAAGGGGGAGATAATCGGGAGCTAGGGGAAACTCTTGCAAAAAAAATTCTCATTTTTCCATTGAGCTACAAACCTTCACATGAAATCTGAAAATGTAATGGTGCCTCTATTCTACAACTATAATGGACTATGCAAATTCTAGGAATTAAAATTGTGTATTTTCATGTTCCCTAAACCATTTACAATTTTCTTTTTTTTTTTTTCCTCTCCTTTGATGTTGTTTTGTTCATTGCTTATTTTCTCACATTTTCAGTTTTTGTTGTGTTTCTTGGAGATTTAGTGGTGAGTGTATTCTTGGGCTGTGTCAAATATTTTCGGCCTCTTTCAATTTCATTTCCCTTCACCCTTCTCCATCGAAGAATGTTTCACACCCTTATCTTGGTGTTATCACCATTTTTAGTGTGGGATTTATTCATTTGCATGCACTCTCCCTCTCCCGGTCTCTTGGAAATCATAGATTAGGAGTAGTTATGCATTTCCTTCATTATGATTAGTTTTAGAATTATTTTAGGAAGAGGAACCAACCTTATACGGAGAATTATCTAAAAATTTCAAGGTCTCACACCTTGAGATAATTTCATGTTTCCCAATTACACTTTGGTATCTCATGCACACATAGATGACATATCACAGGGTATTATAATTTGGAGATAATAATAAGTAATTTGAATACTTCTTGTATTTTCTATTAATTTGATTGGTGAATTAGCATCGAATATGATATAGAGACATAATATATTGATATGAATTGATCAGGTGAACCCATTTAAGCCAATATTTACTATTTTGAAGTGTTCTTGACTTGAGAAAGTAAGCCACTCGGTAGGCTTAAGGTTGGTTCTATGTTTTTGGAATAAACAAACTTTGTAGATGGGTTGAGTTTGATTTGTATAAATTCAATCCATTGAACCATATGGGTCCAATTTAATGTTTAGAGTGTCAAATATTTCTTCATGATCATAATCAAGAACTTTTCATAATATCTTATTGTGTGGTCTACCTCCATATTTAATCAATTGAACATTAGATGCAATAACTAGGTGAGAATTATGAATAATCTTTTTATTTTTTAAAGTCCTTAAACAAGCACACATTGGATTTTTTCATTGGGTATCTTCTTAGCCATGTTTTAGTTATAACCATAGACCACATAGGATATTCTAGGCCTTTCATCTATGATTGGGGCTATCAATTTCTTTTTTCCTCAACACAATGACACAAATAATAAGATGTTCCTTATTTATTATTTTCTTCTACAACAACTGCATAAACATGAACTACATCACATTTTACACAAAATAGTTGATTTAAATAAATAATTCATAAATAAGTTATATAATGAGAAAAATTATTGATTTAAAAAAATATAATGCGAGATGTATAATACCTTGTTGCACTAGATCTGATATATTGTCAAATTCAATTAATGATTCACTCACTGTGAGTTGTAGATGTCATGGAGGTTGGTAGGTGTCACGTGGATATAGTTTTCTACAACACCATTCATCAACACACTCTTTTGACTCACATTCATCTGAAAATGAATATGTATAGAAGAGAAAAGCATTCCATTTTCCATGTTTGAATAGTCCATAAACCTATATTTCAACTTCTAAAATAGTGCAACTCACTAGATCCGTTAGTGTACAACAATATTCATATTTTACAAAATTATCTTCTTCTACTAACCAAAAAAATCATATGAACTATAGACTTACCCATTGTTGAGTTACACCATTCCATGATGGATGTTACATTGATCAACTTGGCACCATATTTTTACTTCAACTCTTCTCTTGCTATGGATCTTTTAACACATGCTCCTACACCATCATGTTCTCCTTTTCCATATCCGACCTCAATTAAATTCCAAAAAAATTGAACAACGCTTATTTTATGCATCCTACTCAACCAATAGAACATTTGTGCATTCTTGAATTTTGATTTATAATTATCTGATCATATGACATGTTTATCAAATATGATGTTTTTATTATTCAAATTACCATAGAAGATATCAAAAAAATGTTCACAAACTCTAATGAATGTGCACGATCATCACTAATATAGAAATGGTACTCCCTCAAAATATTTATGTCTTCCTCTATGTTGTTGAGAGCATGAGTGAATACTATATGCACAAATATGGAAACATGAATAGAGTTGTAGTATTGTAATTACACTTCATTTTGTGGTTGTAGAGTATAGTTCTCTACAAAATCAACAACTGACACAATGGTACCAAGAGGAAATGTTTCCTTTCATAACCTGAATTTCTCATCTAACCATTGAGCTCTGTGTGTATGTCATGCATAATCATACACTATCTTCTCTTGAAATATAGTCATAAAATCTGATACACTTATTTCTTTACTCACTAATTCACACCTCTTGGATTTTTTACCATATTTTGAAGTGTATGCCACTAACTTGTATTTTCCAAAACTAACTAATTCATTTTCGATTACATGTGTATTCTTTATGTGTATACAAATTTGAAAACATTGTGAACTACCACAACTATTAGAAGTTCCTTCTAAACATTATTTCTGATTAAAAATGTCCTTCTCTTGTAAAAAAACACTTGAGATGAAATATCTTGCTGATTTAGGTGGAACATTTATCATACACTCCTGTAAAATATTCTCAGTATGCAAATTAACACATATATGCTAGAAAATTCAATATGGATCCTACAATAACAAGTAGTCTATGAGTGATTTATTTTAACATAAAAAGGTTTTTCCATTTCAAAATACCTTTGACTAATTTGTATTTTGGGATGAGTCTCTTTAAACTTATTAAAAAATTGTGTTTGTGTCATATCCAAAAATGTTTAGGATGTGATTCACGATTTCTAGAACCAATTCTTCTTTTTAAAATATATTTTTCATTAGGTGAAACCCTTGTATTATTTTCGAAAATTCTTAAAAATTGATTTTAACTCTTCAACTATGTCTTTGTATTTTCGTGGCAGTCTACCAGAGAATGCTCATTATTCATTGTTATTTTTATCTTCAATTCTTTCACGATACCCGAGAGATTTTAATAGTGTTTTCCTACTTATTTTTAGTGCACTACTTGTTTTCCTAATTAAACAAGTTTTTTGTTTCTTTACTTACTATAGTTGATGTAGTAACACATTAGGTAGTATTACTATCTTTAGTACATGAACCTATTGGTTAGTATGCATTCATTAGATTTTTCATTGTTGCTTTATTATATGTTCTTAGACCAAGGGTGCATAGTAGGTATTTAATTAATATTTTTCATCATTTCAACAAACAATTGACATCTACCTATTTCATTTAATTCATTAAAAATGTTTTCCACATCTGATTATATTTTCTTCTACAAGTGCATTGACTAATCTTATTAGTCATTGGGTTTAAAATATTTTCATCAATCTCAAGTAAAATTTTGGGTGTTTTACAAAAAAATTAATTGGTAATTTAAATGGAAATGATTATTGAATATCATATAAAAAACTTTCATTTTCTATTTGTTTTTCATCTTCATAATTTGGTAAAGAGTGTGTGTTTTCAATAGGTTAGTCATTTGGTGTAACATCTATGTTTAAATTTGGCATTGCATCATCATTCATTGAATATTCATTATTTATTGATTCAATTGGTGTTTGAGGATATGTTGCACCATCAATTTCATTTGGAAGAGATGACATACCTTCATCTCCATATGTTGATTTATTTTTTTCAAGGATTTTTGCACTCACTCCCTTGTTTTATTTTTTCTTCTTTCTTGGCTTTGTTGGATGATATACAATCTTTGGGAAAATATCTAATCTTTGGTAAAGACGTGTTCAATTTCATTTTCATGCCTTTTTTTCCTTGATCCATTTGTTTTTCCAATTTCTCGAGTGTTTGCCTTCGTGGTCTCCTCCCATAATTCTTAAATATATTTATCACCACAAGAAAATTGAAAAAAATATTAATGAGTGTTAGGAATATAAGAAATAATACAAACACACTCATATATCAAATAATGCTTAAATATTTCACAAAATAATCTCTATATAAAATAAAATATACAAAATTGTTAAGAAGAATCAAAAAGTGCAGGAATATGTAGGAGTTTGTAGACAACCCGTGACTAGTGGGGCCAAAATCACAAGTTCTTTTTTATGTGTTTGGATTTCATTTTATAGCGTGTTATAATGTGCTCACGTTTTAATGTGAGCATGTTTCATTTTATTTGGGTTTAAAATTCTCAATCCATAGGCTTGGATATCCAAACCTAAGGTTTGGACTGTGTAATCCGTGAATAAATCCATGTTTTACAAAAAAATATCAAAATATCATGTGTACACCCCAATATATCATGTGTTATAACATAATATTCCCAAAAAATTATACTACAAAATCAAGTTCGGTTTTACATTAGTGATGATATGCTTCATTATAAAATCCAATCATTTTAAGGCTTTCATCCTTAATTTATTTTACTACTACCTTCTTTTCTTTCTAAAACTTATGCATATGTTTTTGTACACAATTTATGATTTTTTCATCCAATAACTTTTAAAAAAATAGTTTCATCTAAATTCCATTATACACACATTAAAAAAACAAAAATTCAATTTTTTTCTCAAAGTTACGGGGTGTACACACAAATATTTTGTTTTTGGAATGTATGCACTTTGAAAATTGGTATATATATATATATATATATATATATATTCATCCAAAAATTATGAAAAATTAGTGGGACCTCATACATGGTCTTAGCTAACTTTCTACTAAAGGGATTTGTAAAATAATTTATAGAAATAAAAAAATTGGGGGAGGGGCACACACAGGTTGTTCTCTCTTTTACACAAAAATAGACAAATTTATGTGCGCACCACATTTGAACTTATTAATCTCCACCATTTAAAAAAATAAGTAGTTTATAAACTAGATTCCCAGCACTACGGTACTTATTCTTATCACATTGTCAATTTTTAAGCATATGCATGTCAAATTATTAGATGAAGTTTAGGTTTTGTTGATTTCAGGAAAAATATGTCCACTTTTAACCCCCTTTGGTCCCCCATTTCCATACACTTACCCATGATCCCATTTATTTAATGCAAGGACTAAATAAAACTATGGGGTAGTTGTTAGGCTCGGTACCACATAAGAATACTCCACTAAACTTGTGGATAATTGTTTGCATAGTGTATGAGGGAGGATTTTTCTTTGAAGATGGCCCATGGGTAAAGAGGATATGGGGAAATAGAGAGAGGAGGTTAATATTGTGAGTAGACTTATAGATTTCACACACATTATCCAGAGAATTTCCATAATCAATAGGAAAAAATCAACCATGTAAGCGATAAAAGTAACAATAAATTAGAGACACAAAGTTATATGTATTAATTAATCAAATAAATAAAGTTCCTTCTTGGTTTTACAATATTATAATGTTTGAAAATTTGGAAAGTAGAGAGAGTAGAAGAACATAGGCAAGGAAATATAAGAATATAGCTTATTTATTGTATTAGTAGTGAAATAAAAGTGAACAACTAACAACAACCAAAAAGTACTAACCCCTTGAAATATAAGAGCAATCCCAATTTATAGCTTACAAAATGTCTCTTCATCCCCCCATGTGACTTTTCATCCTCCCACCACTTGTGACCCTTCACATTCCCTAGGAATGAAATTAAGTCCTTTTCTTATTTTTGAAAAGGAACTTTTACAATGAAAAATTATAAGTCACTTAAGTGAATAGGAAAAAAAGCCAAAAATTACATTCCCAATGAAGAAATAGAATGTAAGAGAGATAAAGAAGAGAGAGAAGTGATAAATCTAGAGACAAAGAAGCTTCCATTGATGAAGAGCTTGTTCTTAATGAACTTCTTCATTGGTGAGATGGATGCTAAAACTAGTGGAACCTTCCTTAGATAATTTTCTGATCAAAGCTTGTGATCCTCTCCTTTCATACTCCTCATGACCATTGCTTCAATTCTTTGGATCTTTATACAGCTCTTATTGTTTCAATACCCTCATAAGATTTGTGATGTTCTTGTGTTCACCTACTAACAAGTGGAAATATTTTACACACATTAGTTCATTATGACATGCTCCTTTCCACAATGTGATTCAAATGATGTCTCTCCTCTTGAGGGATAGATAGAAACTCCCTTTCCTAAAAATATGTGGACAAAATATTGCACCTAATTATAAAAGAAGGAATTCTTAGTGTTTCATCGATAAAATATGTACACGTGAGAAAAACAGATAGGGTAAGGGTGAGGAGGAATACATGTGAATGAAGGTGGAAGGTAGAGTGTGCGCATTCTTATTTCTTGATCCAGTGCTGATTGCGAGAACTTCCTTTTTGATAGGAGGAAATACCTACGAATACAAAAAAGACCACAAGAATTAATATTAAACAATGTATGTCATTGGGTACTTTGACGACATATGCTAGATTTGTGAAGTGTGATACTTCTTAGATGGTTATCAATCTAATGTTTAAAAAAACTTAATGTAATAAATAATGTAAAAAAAAATATTCTATTGTATTTTATATGATTTAGGTGTTTCATTCAAGTACAATAAGAAAATATAATCTAATGAGAGAGGTTATGATCAGATCTATAAATTAGATAGGTGAATAAGGTGGTTAGGACAGGTCAAGGTCAAGTTTTGAGTGGTTTGGGTTATTTGGGTGAATGTTATGAGGTTATTATTACAGGTATGTTTAATAGATACGAGAGACTGACATCGGTTTGGTATGACGAATGCTGGTTGAGAGGAGAGAAATGATAGTTTAGGTCAACTTACATCGGTGGTCGGGCTGATAGAAACTTAATGAAGTTTGGTTTTGATGATTCTCTATGATTTCACAAAGAATAGATAGAGAATGGTGAGGTTGATGACAATGCTAGGAATACTCAAAGATATCTAGAGTCGGTTAAGGCGGGATGGGAGGTTGTAGGTGGTTAGGTGGAGGGATTGGCAGGAAGGTGAGAGGTGATGAGATGTAAAGGAGACTAGGAATCCCAAATAGAGATAAAGAAACTAATCTAAGTAAGTATGGAAAGATGCAAATCCAAATGTACTTACTTGTACTTACATACCTAGTGGTTGGATGGAGGTGATGGTTGATCCATGGAACTAGTGGTTAGTACAATGGTCGTGCTTCCAGAACATTACCTTGA
Organism: Taxus wallichiana var. yunnanensis; assembly: GCA_018340775.1. Taxonomy (NCBI): domain Eukaryota; kingdom Viridiplantae; phylum Streptophyta; class Pinopsida; order Cupressales; family Taxaceae; genus Taxus; species Taxus wallichiana. The sequence goes on along the minus strand of CM031235.1, from coordinate 432,915,482 downwards.
ATAATTCCCTTTAGATCGGTGCTTGAGAAATTTGGTTGGGATGTCCTGGATCTACAAGAGTGCTTTAGTATGTGCTTGCATGCAAATATCTCTTCTCAAAACTTGAATAATTCTTCCAACCTTTAGAACAAGGTTACCCAAGTGAATATATGGTAATCGATGATGTTTTAGGGTGATTGGTGTCGATTTCAGTTGGACGGTGTCAGTTAAGGCAAGATATCCTAGGTTTCTAAAATAGCATATCTTGGCTATCTTTTGGCTAGTTTTGTCCATTATTGAGGATCCAAAATGGAATTTTCCACATAATTTTTCATGTGGTTAGAGGAAGAATATCCATTTAGTGTTAGGGCTAGACTAAGTCTCGGTTATTTATGGTAAGTAGAGATTGAGTCCTAGTTAAAAGGAAACATGCTAAGAATAGGTCTATGATGAGGTGTTTAGGTGATGTGGTGGGGTGATGTGTATAGGTGAGGTGGAAATTAATTTAATTAATGTATTTATTAATGAATATTGTGAGAATGATAATTAATTTAATTATACGTAATTAAAGTAATATACATGTGAGGTGAAGGGGAAGCGTGACCCAAATTTTGTGTCTATATTTTTGCCTTTTTGTTGCATAGCTTATATTGGTAAGTGATGTTGAAAAAAGGGAAGTGATTGCCCCATGTGTGGGTGAAGGTGATCCCCTCAAACCAGGAATTGATGAGGTGTTATACGAGAATTGATAAGTGGGTTGATAAATGTGTATCTGGTGGAAGTGAAGGTGGGTGGGGAAGGGTATGAGTACTATGGGAAAGGGTGATGGAAAACTCGAGTAATGGGTAATAGGCCAGGTCACAATTGTCTAATGGGTAATGGTAATCAACATACACACACATATAGATTGTAATACGGTACAAGGTTGAAGAGCTTACAAACTCTACATTGTCCAAGGTTGATAGGTTTCTCCAAAAAGGGTGAAGTGATTCAAGTATCCAAGGCATAGGATATGGTCCATAAACACAATGTATATTAGGTGCAAGAACATTTAGTTATGTTTCGATACACTAAAGGTTTGGTCAAGATAAATGGCATGAAAATAGACAATGTATGGTTGTTAGGATAAAACAATATAGGTAACAACCTCGTATGGTATAAAAAATACATAAGGTTAATGCTCACACCAAGTAGGACGGAGTTCAAGTAAATAGGTCGGGGCATGGGTAAAGGCTGAGGTGTAGGTAAAATGAAAAGTCCCTAAACGTAATTAAGGAAATATGTAGGTAGTGTAGGCTAGTGGGTAAGGTTCAATAGGTGTTCGTAATGATAAAAGGTGTTTGAGAAATAATGGTTGTAAGAAAAAGAAGCCTAGTATGGCAAAACAACTATAAGGGTTTACCGATGTTGGTTATATGATGACCGATGTCGGTTGGCTAGGGCACAACATGAGTGACATCGGTCATGTCAATTTGGGTCTAAAATTTTTTTGCTCTTTTTATGGAATCATTTGTCTTGTAGATATTTGTGGAAAATGACAGAGGAGAAGAGGAAAGTTGGAAAACAATAGGACAAGGTGTAGAGCTGAGGTGGCAAGCTACGTGGTAGGTGATTGGCATTTGATTGGTGGGTCCACGAGATCAGTTTGAGTGATTTCATTTGTTTTGAGGTGAGGTGTTGATTTGGGCATGAAAGAGGTGGGAGAGGGATCAGGTGGGCCACTGGTGTAACAACTAGATGTACCACCATGTAGATGACATCGGGATGAGGTAGGAGACAATCCCGATCCTTTATTTGATTGAAAATATTTTTGTTGAAATTGTTTGTTTAAAATTTTGGTGGAAATGTAATTTTGAAATCATGGGTAAAATTAAATGAAATGGGGGTCAAACATGGCATAAATAGGGGTAGTAATTAAGCTAGGATAGGTTTTGGTGGGTTGGGGTAGGTATTTAGGTTATTTTTGTGAATTTTTTTTGATATTGGGGACAAGGGTTTCGGGATGGATGCCGCGAGTAGATAGGTGAAAGAAAGGCTAGGTAGGAGAGTGAAATAGGTGAGAAAGGGGTAGGTGAAGAGTTATGTAGAGGGAAAAGGGTAAAATTTTATTTGGGTGATGTGGGATAGGTAAGTAGGTGAGATGAACTGAGTTAGCAGGTAATGATGATAAGTGACAAATAGGTTTGTAAGTGGATTAGGTAAATGAGGTGAGTGGGACCGATGTGATTGGTATGGTTCGAGGGGTTAATAGGTAAGTGAAGGTTGACAAGTTGTGATAATGTTGTGGTTTGTTGGATGTAGGCTAGGGACCAGCTGCGGATGTGAGAAAGAGTACCACCTTTGTTAATAGCATTACGATCGAGCATGAGCTGCAGAGGAGTAGAGGCACATGATGGATGTTAGCTGATTGGGATCCGACGGTATAGACATATAGTTCAAGATCCTAGATTTATGTTCACACTCATTGATAGATGGTATTCAGTGACTAATACATTCCACCTACTAATGGGTGAGATCACTGTCACCCTGGAGGATGTATATAGGATGTTATAGCTAGCTATAGTGGGAGAGAAATTTTATTTGATTTCCTCATAGGAGATGATTTTGGTGGTGTTATGAGAGGGGCTAACAGAGATGAGGTACCATAGCATGAGCTGAGTTATGGGGACATGTACGTGGCCCATCCTCGGGAGATATAGTTGGTTGTTTTGATCATGGACGCGAGTGTGTTGTTTTTTTGCTAGACATGAAGGGTGGGATATGTAGTTCCCACTTCCCTTTGACACTTTTAGATACTGATTTTGATACTATTGATCATATTATGGACACTATTATGTTTGTTTTAGTATGATGGTTAGATGTTAGATCATGGATTATTATTGATCTGGATTCAGTTATTATGCTTGATGATTACTAGAGACATGTTTATATGTGGTTGATGATATACTTTTGACATGGATATATTATGGATGTTGATTTGGACTTATGACATTGGATGTTTGAGTAGACCTAGTTGGTAGATTATTGATGATGATATAGTTGATTTATTTAATTAAAAATGATAATGTTGAATTAATGATATTGTTGTGATTTGTGTGTTTAGATGATTTTGAGATATTGTTTATATCATTTTGGATGTCTGATTTGGCCCACGAGGCCGAAGGAGGTATTTGCATTTTGTAGGTTAAAAATCACAACAATGTTAGGGGACTAGAGACTAACCATATTGAAATTCCAAGTGAATTCAACAAGGTCACCATGGCAACTGTATTGTTTGTGTGTGTGTTGTGTTTTGTTAGGAATTCCCATGGGGGGATTTCCATTATATGTGACCATGGGATATGTGTTTTATTTATGTGTTCCTTTTTATTATTGTTGTATGTATTTTTATTTGTAATGTGTTCTTTTTTTTTAATTAATTTAAATGTGATGGGTTTAATGTGAGAGTCACATAGTTAAACTTTATTTAAATTTAATTGGGACATGGAATGTAGATAATAAAGTTGTTGAGCTTAAATAATAATGTTGGAAGAGTGTGTAAGTTAATTTGTAAGGATGTGTAATAAAAATGTGAGTATGTAAGGTTGATTTTGGAAGGTCAAACACTTAATCTTTTATGAAATTCGAATTTGACCTTGGAGGCCAAATTTGGAGGCTTGTGGGACAAGTTAAACTTGTCCCACACCTCTTAAAATCATCCACCAACCATGCCTATGGTTTGGAGGTTAAATTTAGGCATTTTTAATGCTTTTTGAAGTGACAATTTATAAGTTTTAATTTCACTTCCCTTACATATTTTTAATGTGGTCCTTTTGTAGTATGGGTTGAATTGGAGTATGTAAGTGATTTTTTCATGTTTAATTTATTATGATTTGTTTGTTGATGTTGATTTCCTCTTGGGGATGAGGAAAAATGATGTGGCATCCCACTTGGATCCACATCATCCTCTCTCTTTCCTTTCCTATAAAAGTGAAGCTTCTTGCTCATTTGGAGGTTGTTGAAACTTTGCTCTTTCTTCTTTGGTGGTCGAATTTTATTGCTGTGGGAGTCTTGCTTGTGGAGAGAGTTTGAAAATTCATTTGCATACTTGGTGTTACTATTCTTGGACTGATTTTTGGTCATTGAAGAGCTTGCTATTTTGGACTGTATTTTGAGCATTGAAGGAGCTTGTTGTTTTGGAAACAAACTCCATAATGGAGAGGTAGGATCTTTCCCTTTTTAAATGTTGTTTTCTCTTTCCTTGCATGAGAAAAATGGTGAATTTTATGTATTATTGGTTGGTTGGGTAGAATGCTTAGGGCATGGTGTAGGATAAGGCTATGGGGATTTCATATGGGGGCATAAGGGATTGCCAATGGCACTATTTTATTGAGGAGGGAGTTTTGGTTTGGGATCCACCTTGGAAAAGAAACTACTTGCATTTCTTACTATGGGGGCATAAGGGATAAACTTTGGGGGGCATAAGGAGGGGTTGGGAGATATAAGGTTTATGGGGTTGATATGTATATTGGTGGTATGCATTTTGGTGGATGCCCAATTCCAAATTGGGAGGCATAAGGAGTTCCCCATAGTTCTTGCTCTTGTTGGCTTGCTTGATCAAGCCTATGTTTTGTGTGAATGATTTCAAATGCAGTTGTGAACTGTTGTCCTTGTTTGGAATGTGTATCTTATTAATTTGTGCATGTGAAAAGAATGTTGCTTGTTATTGTAGAAGCCATTGTTGCCATGAGTTGTCTCTCATTCTTTATTTCAATATGGTTGGGGCTCGGGGGCCAATGAGGAAGGATGGCTTCTCCCTTCTCATTGGATGTCTTGGTTGGGTGGAGAGCATTTCCTTTCCCCCTTCCTTATTGTGATCAAAGTTGAAAAGATGGAGAAACTAGCATGCTGCTGTTTAGAGCATGAACATATACAATTTTGACAGTCCTAATCTTTTGAGAAAATTTATCATAACCTTTCCCACCTTGAGTGGATGAGTTGTATAATGTTTGTAATGAGAAAACATTTTTGTTGATGATGGAATTTTTGAATTGAATTGAGAAATGTAAAGAGATGTATTCCAGTCTTTGTTTGTAAAGAAATGAAAAGAATGTATATGTATGGTTTATTGTATTTCAAATTTAAAAGAAAGAGATAAGTTATATAGATGTTCTCTGTTTGAATTCAATAAAGAAATTTCAAGTTCATTCTTATTGACACTTTTATAATTGAAATGGGAATATCAAATGGTGATTGAGGCTGTGTTTTATTGCAATGGAAGAAAATACGTATGAGAAAGCTAAACTGTATTGTTCTCATTTGAATTGCACATAAAATTGAAATCGAACTATCATTTAATTTAGAAATGAATGGTTATCGTAATAAATTATAAGTATTTGACTAATTTTAGGAATCATATGCACATCCAAATTACAAAAATTATAAACAAATTTAAAAGAAACAACTAATTGTTTTAAAACTTAACTCTGGTAATGTACATTTTAATGAAATGAGCAGTTCAAACATATACTCAACAACAAGTTATGAACCTTGAAATTCATACTTAGGAAGACTTAAGGAACAAAAATTCAATATAACATTCAAGAATGAATCTCTAAAACTCGAGGAATTTCAAATCGAGCTTGCACGGTCATTTTTCCGTCAACTGTGTGGAAAAATTCAAACCTGCATAAATGAACAAAATGATTTCACTAAAATACTCTAAAACCTCCCTAGACTGATCCTTCATGTCTGTTTGACATGTTGAGTGAAGGAGGAGTTCTAATTTTATCAAAATTATAAGTTGAAAAACTGCCAGTTCACATATTAAAAGCCTACAGATCGATTTCATAAAATTGACCCTTTAAACTTCATCAAATTTTAAAATTGGAAACTCTTGTGTGAAGATGGCATCAAGATATTTTGAAAATTCCTCATTTTCCCAAATACAATATTCCTATCAAAAGTTATGGCCATTTGAATTTTTACTTCAATTTGGCATACAAAAAAATAATAATAAGATTTAATCTAACTATAGAAAACTTTAAATTTTGCCTTGGGAAATTTTTCGGATTTTACCCCACTAGCCGCTTTACCAATCACATGCTACCGCATGGTACGGTGGAAGGGAAGAATCTTTTCAAACTCAAATATTATTCCTTTGAACAATTTTACTTGGGAAAAATTTTCATTTTCCCTCGCTGACCTGCAACCAATCAGAGGATGCCACGTGTCCCCTTGTGCCTAGGGTGGAGGCGCAGGTTCTTTTAACCCCTTATTTTTTAAAATTTTGTTTGGGAAAATTTCCAATTTTCCATCTACCACCCGTAAATCCGCTTCCCCTTTTTTATTTGTCTTTGGTGGGTGCACGGACCTGCGCGTCCTTTCTTTCTCTTTTCGCCTTTGGGCGCTAAGCAATAAATCGGTCTCGCCACCCTACCCTTCCCTTTTCCCTTTTTCACCTTGTGCTAGGACCTAACACATGTTCCATGGGGACCCATGGGGTGCAGAGTGCAATTTGAATTTGAGGCATGCGATGGTAAAATTTCCTAGTGCTTCCCTACGACCCGCCATCCCGCCCAAGGTACACTCCTCCTCCTCTTGCCACGTGTCCCTCTAGGAAAATTTGACCCCAAAACTCCACCCACTCATAACTTGAGTTTCGCTTGGAGTTAGGAGGACTTATTTATATCACTAAAAAGGTGAGAAAATTTCCTATCCATTGGGATTGGTTTAGGAAAATTTTGAAAGCATTAAATAAGAGAAAAATCTAGTTGAAGTTCTGAGCTGATAGAAGCAGGTATGGGGTAAGATCACTCCCTGAATCTAACTAGAACAACTAACCCTAAAATTTAAACCTTATAAATGTGTTATAAGTTTGTAATGGAAACTTGTGTTTTAGTAAGTAGGTTTTTTTTTTAGAACTTATTAGTGAAAAATTGATGTCTTGCAACTTAGTTGTAGACACTTCATATCAAAAAAAAAAATTATCCTATAATTTTCTAGCTAGCCCTAGGTTGTTTCTTGGGTCTCAAGTGATTGTTTGAACGGGCACTATAGTTTTGTATCAGAGTAGTGGTTCAAAGGCTTGGACCATTGCCACAATAGTAAACTTGAGACATGAAAACTTAAACCTAGCCCACTGAAACCTAGAAAACAACTTAAAAAGAATTTATATGTTTTTAGTAAACATGGAAGTTGTTTAACTTAGCAAATGAACTGACTCTCGCTTTGGTCTATGCAAGAGGTGTAGACGGAGTGAGAGGAACCTTCACAGAGACTTAGATTCACCACCACCACCACCACTGGATCAGGGTGTAGCAGCCATTCTACCTTAGATTTCTACAGACCCTTTAGGATGTTAATGCCGCTCTACGCAGAGGATTAGGTGGAGGGTAGAAAACTAGTCATGATAGAGCTCCTTCTATCGAGGGTTAGGTACCTCCTCATTTTAGCAAAGAGCATAGAGGAGAGAACTCCCATGTGGAGTCAGCTAGAGTAGAGTCACCACCTAGGAGACAGGGTGATGGAGTTCCAGAGCATAGAGAGAGGTCTTAGAGCCGTAGGCTTAGGGATGAGCGTATAGAGAGACCTAGAGGCTGATAGACCACAACAGTGGATCACATCAGGGAAATCCTAAAGATTAGGCCCTCACATTACTCAAGTGATACAGGTGGATTTTAGGTAGAGGCCTAGCTAGTGAGCTTGAGTGGTTGCTTCAAGATTTTCCTTGTTCTAGCAACACAAAAGCTCATGTTGCAATCCATCTACTGAGGGATGGAGCAGGAGTATGGTGGAGGATAGAGGAGTAGAAGCTCCATGTAGATTCAGAGACAGTGACTTGGGAGTTGTTTGAGGAGAGATTTAGGAGCATGTACTTATCACAGAGGTTCATCCAAAGAAGGATTGACGAGTTCCATGACCTATGACAGGCTACACTTTGAGTAGCAGAGTGTGAGAGTAGATTTCTAGATCTAATTTATTATGTAGAGTATATGCAAGATGAGTAAGTGTGGATTCTGAGATTCATCCAGGCCTAAATTTGGATATTGGAGGTGCAGTGTGGATTTACTACCCATGAGACTTTAGCGGAGGCCATCGAGAAGGCCTATATTGCGAGAGGAGACTCGGGGGTAAACCCCAATAGGCTAGATACTAATTCAAGATCCACATTCAACAAATGCAGGATGATAGATCAAGAGCTTCAACACCTCTCCCTCGTGGTGGTCGAGCATTTAGCACATTCATCCTTTAGGTCACAGTGAGTAATGCAGAAGTCCCACCCACCGAGATAGACCTCCACAGAGAGTTGATGCATAGAGAGGTCAGAGCATGGGGCCTCCTCCTAGGGGTCCCATCAAGACACAAGGTGGACCTAGAGCTCAGTCAGCTAGAGCTCGCTAGCAGAGGCCACAACAAACCATAGTTGGATCATCAGGATCCACACCATAGGCTTCTAGGGCACCTACTAGAGGTGCTGCTCCTTAGAGAGGATCAGGTGGTTTCTTTGGATGTGGAGTAGCTAGAAATTTTTGGAGAGATTTCCCTCAGAACCCTAACAAGGGTAAGGCACCGGTTTCTGAGTGATAGTTGGTGACATGGGATGCAACCATAGGATCTATGCAATGGTTGAGAACCGCCAGGTAGAGCACCAGAGCATAGTCATTGAGACCACATGTAGCATTGGTGGTATTCCTACCTCTGTATTGTTTGATTCTGGTTCTTCTTATTCTTTCATTGCACCATCTTTAGTAGAGTGATACAGGCTAGTGGCAGTTAGGTAGGGTCTTAGTTGGGATGTCAAGATGGCTTCTAGAGCCAAGATCTCTATGGAATCCTTAGTTAAGGAGTGTGTAGTGGATTTGGGACCTTTCACCACTACCTCAGATCTCCGTATTCTTCCTTTGGGATCGTAAAAATTCATTTTAGGTATGGATTGACTAATTACACAGTCCAAGATGGGTTGTTATCATAAGACTATATCTTGTGCGAGATGATTTGGGAGTTGAGTTGGTGATCTTAGGAGTCAAGAGACCCATTTCTATTCACACCATTTCCACTATACATATTAAGCGGTGTGTGTAATGGGGTTGTCATATGTATGTTGTTATAGTTAGTGACAGATTAGAGGATGGATCTAGTGGACCATCGCTAGATGATAATTCCATCTTGAGAGAGTTTTTCATTGTTTTTCCATGGAAGATACTGTGGATTCCATGCCCACGTGAGATTGATTTCCATATAGACCTAGTTCCTAGAGCAAAGCCTATCTCATGGGCACCTTATCAGATGACCATCTCGGAGCTCTGTGAGCTCAAGTTTCAGCTTGAGGGCCTTTTGGAGAAGGGAATTATCCATCCTAGTGTATCCCCTTAAAGTGCAGTGCACTAGTGATCTTCATGAAGAAGAAGAAGGAAAAATCATTGCGGTTGTGTATTGATTACCACCAGTTGAACAAGTTAATGATCAAGAATCGTTATCCTCTTCCTCGCATTGATGACTTGTTTGATCAAATGAAGGGAGCCACGGTGTTCTCTAAGATTGATTTCAAGTCAATCTACCATCCGTTGAGGATTTCAGATGTGGACATTCATAAGACTGCCTTCCGCATGAGATATGGGCACTATGAGTTCACAGTGGTGCCTTTTAGTTTGACGAATGCCCCTGCAGTGTTTATGAATTTGATGAATGGGGTATTTAGAACCTTTTTAGATCACTTTGTGCTCATCTTCCTTGATGAAATTTTATATACTCATGTACATGTGAGGAGCACGAGGGGCACCTTCGATAGGTTCTTTAGTGTCTTCATGAGAAGCAACTTTACAAGAACTTAGAGAAGTGCACATTATTTCAATCAGAGGTGCAGTATTTGGGTCATATTATTTCTAGGAAGGTATCACAATCGATCCTTCCAAGATTAGAGCCATTATGGATTGGCCAACACCCACTACAGTGACCGAGGTGTGCAGCTTCATGGGTTTAGTAGGATACTACCAGAGATTTGTTCAAGATTTCTCTCGGATTGCACACCCTATCACTTCCCTTCAGAGGAAAGGGAAGAAGTTTTTTTGGATGGACAGACAGATGCGAGTAGGCCTTCAAGACATTGAAGGAGTGCCTCACTACAACACCCATTCTTGTAGTGTCGGATCCATAGGGTGAGTTATTTGTTTGCACAGATGCTTCTTTAATAGGGCTTGGAGGTGTGTTGATGCAGGATGATAGGGTTGTAGCTTTTGAGTCTCGTAAACTCAAGGATCATGAGCTTAATTATCCTACCCATGATCTTGAGATTGTGATATTTCTACATGCTTTGGTTAGATGGAGGCATTTTCTTCTTGGACAGAGATTCACACATAAGACAGATCATTTGAGTCTTCACCACCTCTTCACACAGCCCAATATAAACGCTCATTAGTGGCGTTGGATGGAGTTGGTTTGTGATTATGACATGGAGATCAAGAATGTGAAGGGAAAAGATAATGTGGTAGTAGATGCTCTTAGAAAATGGAGACATGTGGCTATGGCCACTATAATGAGCACAAATTTGTGGAGCAGGATTCTTCAGCAGCTTCCTTTTGACATCTTCTACGTTGCGGCTCGAGTAGAGATAGAGTCATAGAGATCACTTGAGGGGAAGTTTGATGGTTTCACCTTATAGGTAGATGGTCTTCTCAAACACAAAGGCTAGATATATGTTCCTAGAGATGGAGGATTGAGGTAGGACATCTTGGTAGAGGGACATCTTGCACCCTATTCAGCCCATCTCGGGGTGAAGAAGATGCACGCCACTTTGTTACTATTGTATCACTGGAGAGGACTTTGTCGAGATGTGGCTCAGTTTATGTCATGATGTTTAGAGTTGTAGAGGGTTAAGGTCGAGCATCAGCATCCAACAGATCTTCTTTATCTCATGCCATACCAGAATGGAAGTGGAACACTATTTCCATAGATTTCATTGTTGGACTACCTATGTCGAGATATCACCATGATGCCATTATGGTCACGATTGATAAATTGACAAAAGTGGCTCACTTTTCTCTGTGAAGACCACTTATATAGCTAGAGTAGTGGCATGAGTATATTTGGATGAGATCATTAGGTTACACGGGATCCCGTGGAAGATCATTTGTGACCAGTGATCCTTTGTACACTTCACATTTCTGGACTACCATGCAGTATGTCCTCGGGATGAGGATTAACTTCAGCACAACATATCACCCTGAGACAGATGGACAGACCAAGTGAGTGAATTAGATTTTGGAGGATATTCTTAGGATGTACATGATGGATCAGCAGTCTAAGTGGGAGGAGTACCTGTACTTAGTGGATTTTTCCTACAATAATAGTTTTCAGAGTTCTATAGGCATGGCTCCTTTTCAGGAATTATATGGTAGAGAGTGCAGGACACCCCTTAGTTGGGATAGGTTAGAGGACATATTATCTCTTGGAACAGCTATTTTGTAGGACATGGAGTAGTAGGTAGTGTTGATCAGGTAGAGATTACAGGAGGAACAAGATAGGTAGAAGAAGTATGCAAATTAGCATAGGATTGATGGTAGTTTTGATGTGGGCATGAAGTTTTTCCTTTGCGTTAGACCATACAAAAGCCCTATCTATTATGGAAAAGGTTCTAAGTTAGCTCCTAGATTCATTAGTCCTTTTGAGATCTTGGAGCGTATCAGCCCTTTGGCATACCATCTAGCATTGCCACCTAGCTTGTCTCGCGTACATGATGTGTTTAATATTTATATCCTTTCGAGGTACATTATAGATCCTTCTCATGTGTTGGATTAGACATCATTGTAGGTGTAGGATCAGGGGTAGGTGATGGTGGATCTTGTCCATATCATAGATCGTAGGACCTTGGGCCTTCGAGGTAGAGAGATTGATCAAGTATGGGTGCAGTGGGAAATATATGATGAGACTGCAGCCACTTGGGAGGATGCCACAAGTATTACGAGTGTAGTTTCCACACTTGTTCCAATGACTTCTAGGAGGAAGTCGAGTCTAAGGGGAGGGGGATGTAGTGCCCACTTCCCTTTGACACTTTTAGATACTAATTTTGATACTATTGATCATATTATGGACACTATTATGTTTGTTTTAGTATGATGGTTAGATGTTAGATCATGGATTATTATTGATCTAGATTCAGTTATTATTCTTGATGATTACTAGAGACATTTTTATATGTGGTTGATGATATACTGTTGTGAAAAGGACATATTATAGATGTTGATTTGGACTTATGATATTGGATATTTGAGTAGATCTCATATGGTAGATTTTGATGATGATATAGTTGATTTATTTAATTAAAAATGATAATGTTGAATTAATGATATTGTTGTGATTTGTGTGTTTAGATGATTTTGAGATATTGTTTATATCATTTTAGATGTCTGATGTGGCCACAAGGCCGAAGGAGGTATTTGCATTTTGTAGGTTAAAAATCACAACAATTTCAGGGGACTAAAGACTAACCATATTGAAATTCCAAGTGAATTCAACAAGGTCACCATGGCAACTGTATTGTTGTGTGTGTGTGTGTTGTGTTTTGCTAGGAATTCCCATGGGGGGATTTCCATTATATGTGACCATGGGATATGTGTTTTATTTATGTGTTCCTTTTTATTATTTTTGTATGTATTTTTATTTGTAATGTGTTCTTTTTTTAATTAATTTAAATGTGATGGATTTAATGTGAGAGTCACATAGTTAAACTTTATTTAAATTTAATTGGGACATGGAATGTAATTAATAAAGTTGTTGAGTTTAAATAATAATGTTGGAAGAGTGTGTAAGTTAATTTGTAAGGATGTGTAAGAAATATGTAAGAGTATGTAAGGTTGATTTTGGAAGGTCAAACACTCCATCTTTTATGAAATTCGAATTTGACCTTGGAGGCCAAATTTGGAGGCTTCTGGGACAAGTTACACTTGTCCCACACCTCTTAAAATCATCCACCAACCATGCCTATGGTCTAGAGGTTAAATTTAGGCATTTTTAATGCTTTTTAAAGTGACAACTTGTAGGTTTTAATTGCACTTCCCTTCCATATTTTTAATACGGTCCTTTTGGAGTATGGGTTGAATTGGAGTATGTAAGTGATTTTGTCATGTTTAATTTATTGTGATTTGTTTGTTTATGTTGATTTACTCTTGGGGATGTGGAAAATGATGTGGCATTCGACTTGGATCCACATCATCCTCTCTCTTTCCTTTCCTATAAAAGTGAAGCTTCTTGCTCATTTGGAGGTTGTTGAAACTTTGCTCTTTCTTCTTTGGGGGTCAAATTTTATTGCTGTGGGAGTCTTGCTTGTGGGGAGAGTTTGAAAATTCATTTGCATACTTGGTGTTGTTGTTCTTGGACTGCTTTTTGGTCATTGAAGAGCTTGTTGTTTTGGACTGTATTTTTGAGCATTGAAGGAGCTTGTTGTTTTGGAAATAAACTCCATAATGGAGAGGTAGGATCTTTCCCTTTTTAAATGTTGTTTTCTCTTTCCTTGCATGAAAAAAATGGTGAATGTGTTGTGTATTGTTGGCTGGTTGGGTAGAATGCTTAGGGAATGGTGTAGGAGAAGGCTATGGGGATTTCATATGGGGGGCATAAGGGATTGCCAATGGCACTATTTTATTGAGGAGGGAGTTTTGGTTTTGGGATCCACCTTGGAAAAGAAACTACTTGCATTTCTTACTATGGGGGCATAAGGGATAAATTTGGGGGCATAAGGAGGGGTTGGGAGATATAAGGTTTATGGGGTTGATGTGTAAATTAGCGATATGCATTTTAATGGATGCCCAATTCCAAATTGGGAGGTATAAGGAGTTCCCATAGTTATTGCTCTTGTTGGCTTACTTGATCAAGCCTATGTTCTATGTGAATGATTTCAAATTCAGTTGTGAACTATTGTCCTTTTTGGAATGTGTATCTTATTAATGCTGTGCATGTGAAAATAATGCTACTTGTTATTGTAGAAGCCATTATTTCCATGAGTTGTCTCTCATTCTTTATTTCAATATGGTTGGGAATCGGGGCCAATGAGGAAGGATGGATTCTCCTTCTCATTGGATGTCTTGGTTGGGTGGAGAGCATTTCCTTTCCCCCTTCCTTTTGCGATCAAAATTAAAAAGATGGAGAAACTAGCATGCTTTGTTGTTTTGAGCGAGAACATATACGATTTTGCAGTCCCAATCTTTTGAGAAAATTTATTGTAACCTTTCCGACCTTGAGTGGATGAGTTATATAATTTTTGTAATGAGAAACCATTCGTATTGATGATGGATGTTTTGAATTGAATTGAAAATGTCAAGAGATGTATTCTAGTCTCTGTTTGTAAAGAAATGAAAAGAATGTATATGTATGGTTTATTGTATTTCAAAGTTAAAAGAAAGAGATAAGTTGTATAGATGTTCTCTATTTGAATTCAATAAATAAATTTCCAATTCATTCTTATTCACACTATTATAATTGAAATGGGAATATTAAATGGTGATTGAGGTTGTGTTTTATTGCAATGGAAGAAAATACGTATGAGAAAGCTAAACTGTATTGTTCTCATTTGAATTGTGCATTAGAATTGAAATTTGAACTGTAATTTAATTTAGAAATGAATGGCTGTCCTAATCAATTAAATGTATTTGACTAATTTTGGAATCATATGCACATCCAAATTACAAAAATTGATAAACATATTTAAAAGAAACAACTCACTGTTTTAAAACTTAACTCTGGCAATGTACATTTTAATAAAATGAGCAGTTCAAACGTATACTCAACAATAAGTTATGAAACTTGAAATTCATACTTAGGAAGACTTAAGGAACCCAAATTCAATAAAACAATCAAGAATGAATCTCTAAAACTCAAGGAATTTCAAATCGGAGCTTGCACGATCATTTTTCCCATCAACTGTCAGAAAAATGCAAACCTATATAAATGAACAAATTGAATTCACTAAAACACTCTAAAACCTCCCTAAACTGATACTCCATGTCTATTTAACATGTTGAGAGCATATCATAGGCACGTACTAGAGTGGTTGTCAGGAGATGACATCATTTGGAGTTCATATGTTGGCTTCCCTTCTTATAGACACATGTCTGTGGAGTTGGATGATATATAGCTTCTTAGATGGATAAAGGGATGTCATTGTAACGAGTATGAGATGATACCTATTGATAGGGTCAGATGGTAGTTTGGGCTGACCTAGGATGTCCCTCCACCATTCCCACAGTACAGGAGAGACTACATGGAGAGGCCTATGCCTCTACAATAGCCGACGATGTCGATAGGGTAGGAGGAGTAGGTGGTGGATTGACGAATTGATGACATTGGGGTTATGGATAGATACATGTAATGGTGGGTAGTGAAACTTTGAGAAACACCACTAAGGCCAAGGAAGCCTTAATTAGCCAAAATTATAGTTCAGAGGGATACATTACATGGGCAGGTGGCTACCCTATTGACATAGCTAGGAGTAGTGTAGGGGAGGTGACAGATCGAGAGGCAAAGGTTGCCACATTACGGAGGTGAAAGTGGTAGCCCTACAAGCCCAAGTTACATAGGGACAAGTACTTGCATAGGGTGGGGATGGTGATGGGGATAGGTATCCACCTTATAGGCATAGGTAACAGTCTTGAGTGTCGATTGGCCACTACACAGGCTCATATTGTGGCCCTATAAGCCCAGGTCACAACACAGGCACCCTCACAAGCATAGGGATAGGGTCCCATGGTACATGGAGGAGGGAAGGGTTCACAAGTTAAGGGGCAAAGGCAATGAGTAGCAGGACAAAGCTCATAGGTTGCTATGAGACCTATGACACCACCACAGATAGTGTCGATGGTGAGATTCAAGGATGCCCTAAATGAGGCCAGATACTACTAAGATCACTTGAAAACGGTTGAGATAGATGTCCCATCCTATGTAGAGTACATATAATATTAGGCCTCGAGTGAGAGGATGAGATCTTGCACACATAGTACGAAGAGAGTACGAGGGGGCCGGTGAGCACGAGAGATATGGTTAGGGTGAGATGGTGGTAGGGTGTCAAGTGGAGGAGAGGAGGAGAGAAATGAGACTGACATGTACATTAGATGGATCAATGATTGATTTCACTTTACATTGTCATTTTGATTATTATTTTTGATATATATTAACCTATGTTCCAATGATAGTGAGGATGTATATGAGAGTTTTTGAGATTTTGATCATATACCAGCCTATGTGCCGAATATGGTGAGGTTGTATATGAGAGTTTTGAGAGAGTTATATTATTTTGTATCAGTGTATAGTTGATGGATACACAAACTTTTATCTGTAGATTGTGAGATTGATGGTTATGGATGATGCACTTGTGTTTTTGAATTTCTATTGTTATATGTATATGGATGGAAACTAGGTGGATTAGGCATGGTAGAGTCAGGTCGGCTAGGCATGGTTGAGTCAGGTTATAGGCATGGTTGAGTCAGGTATAAGGATGGTTGAGTCAAGTATGGGCATGGTTGAGTCAAGTTAGTTTAGGCATGATGGAGTCTTGTTTTTAATTTTGATTTAATGTTTAGGTTATTGGTATCCTGGGAAATAAATGATGAGTTATATGTATGTTATGATATAAATTTCCAAAATCTTTTATATTATGGAAATGTGAAATGATTGATTAGATGTTTGTAGATATGTATATTTGTATTAATTTCCAAGTGTTGTAGAAAACAAAAACTAAGGTAGAATATGAATAGTAAAATGGGGAAAATAGGTTAGGGTAAGAGTGGCCAAGATAACATTCAAGGGACCCATGCCCTTGAAGTGGTACGATACATTGCTCGAGATGAAAAGGGGCCTTAGGCCAATGTAGTTATACCAAAACCTAGGGAATAATATGACAAGGTAGAGGAGTGAGTTAGTAGATTTCAAGCATGGTTGAGTCTAGGTCATAGGAATGATTGAGTTAGGTCACTTAGGCATGGTTGAGTCTTAGGTGATAGTGGAAATATTTTAAAATGTAGGAAGGTGTATGGTAAAAGGTGGTAAAAGATATGCTTAATTGATAAGAACCCTAATGAGTCTATCATACCGAAGATTGGATTATGAATGTGAGACCCTACAGAATTTCATAATAGACTATTCTAAGGGTGAAAAAAGTCACATGATCAAGAAATTTCACAGTTATGGAAAGTCCCTTGAGCAGATAGAAAATTAGGGTGAAAAGGCAATGAGGTGAAAATGGGTGTTTTAGTGTAACTTAGTGTACAATACCATGTTTACCAAGCAAGAAACCCATGATCAAAAATAGGCAAGTCCATGACAAAAACATTATCATTTTTCTTTATGATAGACTGATCGATGCGGGAAGTCTATATGGGATGAGTATATTAACTCCTTAAGTTCTTTGTAAAGTTGATCAATACGGGAAGCTTCTAAATATTTTATTTTGTTGTTGCAATGAATTTATATAGTTGTCCTTCGAGGAGAAGTCTATTCATAGTGGAAAGAGAGAGAAGAGATGTACCTTTAAGGGAGTCATCTCATTTATGGAAGTTTGACTCAAGGATTTTAATCCTATTTTTGTGGATGTTTATGTCATGGACCAGACTATAGAGGAAAATTAGGTTCTTGTTTAGAAGACAAAGCCATAGCACACAAAGGTTAACTATGAAAGAGATGGTTTTAAGTGATGAACAAACATGGGATTCCATCTTTGAAAAATATAAAAAGTATCCATGAGAATAATACTTTGAGTAGAGCCATGGTACTCATATTGAAGATAAGGCTAAAAGGTGATAGGTAATCACATGATTCTTGTTTATTCGTTGATCCTCAAAATAGGGAACATCGAAGGTGAATGACACTCAAGGGATTATCGGTCAATAGAAAAAAGTGATATAGGACTTGATTTCAATAATAAAATGGTCTAAGATGAAAGGAATTGATGGGTTCAGGTTTGGGTTTACCTTCAAGTGAATAAAACGATAAGAACTTGATTCATATGTATAAGTAATGATATAGGGTCCAAGCCATTTAGGAAAAAAAATTCCCAGTTTACTTTTCTCTTCTTTTGTTACATGTTGATTTTCCTTTAGGACGAGGTCACCGACACTGGAAGGTTCATTCATGGACATGTTTATTTTAAGCACACTTGATACGTTTTTGGTAGATTTGGAGATGATCAAGAGCATTAAGATGATGTTCATCTAACAATGCAAGTTATTCTAAATGGTCCTGGAAAAAGGCATTATCATTGAGCATGTCTTGTAGTGAGATGCGAGGAGATGGAATTATAGAATTTGAGAGGCAAGACAACCTTAGTACCATAGACCAGAGAGAAAGGTGTGGCTGTAGTAGAAGTGTGAATACTAGTGCAGTAAGCTCACAAGGTAAAATGAATGTGCGTATGCGAATCCTTCCCAGTATTGTCAACTACTTTCATTATAATTTTTTTCAACATTTTATTGGTTGATTCTTCTTGGCCATTTGTTTGTGGGTAATAACTAATAAGGTGATGAGGCGAGTTGAATCCTAAAAGCATCGCAAAGCTTTCGTAGGGTTTTTTTTTTTGAATTGTTTGTTTTCATCGGTGATAAGGCGCGAGGACACCAAAGTGACAAATGATGTGATGATTGATGAATTCACAAATTTTCTTGGATTTTGTAGAAATGAGGGGAATGTTTTCTAACCATTCATTGTAGTATTCAATAGTTATTATAATCCATTGGTGGCATCATGAATAATGAGGATTGATCTCTCTGACAAGATCCAAACCCCATTGAGAGAAATTCCAAAGGTTGCGGGTGACCTGCAATGCATGAATAGGTGTGTGATGAATATTAGCATGTTCCTGGAATTTCATAAAATGTTTGACATATTCAAAAAAGTCACAGTTTAGGGTTGTCCAAGAATAGCCTAGGAAAAGAATGTGTTTAGCAACAGCTAACCCACTAAAGTGACCTCCACAACTTCTATCATGAACTTCCTTGATAGTATAGGGAATTTAGGAACTTGTAAGGCATCGTAAGAGAATACCATTGAAGCTACATTTATAAATGAGACCACCATGATGACATAATGAGAGAAAACTTTAAGAAATGTGTGTTATCTATTACGAGTGAGATTAGGAGGTAGAATGGAAAGGGAAAGGTAGTCTTCAAACTGATTATACCAAAGGTCACATGGGTCGTGTGCAATGGTTCGATGGATTTGACCACTCGAGATAAATAAGAGGTTGATTTTAACATTTATATTGTGATAAGGATTTTGGATTTAGAAGGCAAAGTGGGTATCTTAGAATCTAGGAAAGCCATGGTATCATCAAATTTATTAGTAGAACGTGGGGTGGTTTGAAGTTCGTAATGGTCAAAGGTAGTCAAAATTATGTCAACATGACATTTTTACTTTTGGAGTATTTCTTTACGAAATTGTTATATACTATTGATTTGGTTTATAAATAGTTGGGAATCACCAAAGATATGAATTGATTTAACATCTAGGAAATGGCGGTTTGAAGTCCTAATATGAATGCTTCATATTTTATGATGTTATTAGTGTATTCAAAATCTAGTTTTAAAGATAAAGGAATAGATTGACCATCAAGAGTAACGAGGATAACACCTACACCACCACCACGCTAACATTTGGAACCATCAAAGAATAAGGTCATCTGGTAAGTGGTATCATCCAAAGAGAGGGTAGCAATGGATTTGTATGGGAAATCAAATTTAGAGAGTTAATCCCTAGAAAGAGGTGTGTATGCTAGTTGGTCAGCGATGGCTTGGCCTTTAACACACTTTTGACAGATGAATTTGAGGTCAAGGTCTACAAGAAGCATGATCTAATGTGTATCATGTTGATGTTGGTAGGGTTTGGCGTACATGTAATGTAGGGGATTAGTGTTAGTGACAAAAAAGGTTTTGTGGTTGAGTAGGTAATGACAAAGTTTAGTGGTGATAAAAACTAGGGCTAAGAAAATTTTTTTTCGCATGGGTGTACCTAGTTTTGTAGTCCAAAATGGTACAAATTATGTAATAAACCACTTGTTCCTTGTGTTTCTTGTCACAATGAGTGAGCATGGCACCTAAGTAATGGTCAATAGTAGAAATGTATAGATAAAAGGTTTGGTCATCTTTAGGGGGAATTAGCACTGGTGGTTGAAGAAGGTATTGTGTTAAGGCATCAAAGGCTTTGTGGCATCCATCATTCCATTTGAAGGAGACGTCCTTTTTAAGGAGATGATGACATGGTTGACAACAGTTAGAAAGTTGTGAAATAAACTGGAGGATAGATTACAACTTACCTCACAAAATTCAAAGTTGATGGATATTAGTAGGCGGAGGCATTTTTAGAATAGACTCTACTTTATCAGGATTCACTTCTATCCTATGCAACGAAATGATGAAACCAAGGATTTTCCTGAAAGCATCCTAAAGACACACTTCTTAGGTTGAAGTCAAACATAATACTTGATGATGCGGTAAAAAAAGACCTTAAGGAATGTCAGGTGTTTGGCCTAATGTTTGGATTTGGCAAGAAGTTCATCCACATAATCTTCCAATATTCAATGCATTATGTCATGAAAGATATAATTCAAGGCTCACCGATATGTAGAACAAATGTTTTTAAGGCCCAAACGCATGAATCGATACTAGAAGTTCCCCCAAGGATTGATGAAGGAATTTTTGTGTTGATCTTCTAGAGTGATTAATATTTGATTATAACCCAAGAAACCATCCATGAGTGATAGCATCTCATGGCCAGCGATGAGATCAACCGGTTGGTCAATGCATGGTAGAGGACAGTCATATTTGGGGCAAGCTATGTTGAGTTCATGGAAATCCATGTAAACGTGGATTCCCCCTGTCACTTTTGTGATAGGAATGATGTTAGAAATCCATTAGGGATAGTCAATTGGTAGGATGAAGGAAACTAAGAGAAGGCATTGAAGTTCTTCTTTAACAAGAAGAAAAATGCGAGGATGCATTTTCCACATCTTTTATGTTATTGGTTTGGAATCAAGAATGGTTAGGATATTACAAACCTCAATGTTTGGGTCAATACCGAGCATATCAGCATAGAACCAAGAAAAAGTGTTGCTATGGTCCCAAAGGAAAGATGTAAAAGCTTGTGGTTCAAAGCAACATCAAAATATTTTCCTATCTTTAGAATGTGCGAGTCATTCTGAGTGTTAATGTTGATTTCAATGGTCAATTTGTTCAACATGGTTTGCGTCTTAGAAGGTAACGATTGGTGAATATAAAAATCTTCTACACCAAGGTAGGTGAGTATAGACTCATCATCCTGACATTGAACAATGTTAATAGAAGGTGTATCATCATTGATCATGTCAAGATATAAGAAGGGAAGAGAAGAGGGAGCCTCACCATCACGTTGATAAGTTAGAGGTCCCAGGGAAATCATGTTCATGAAAAAAATTTAGGAGGAATAGATTCGGGATCTATGGACTCCATGGGTGAAGGTGGTGATGTTAGTGAATGGGGTGGAGAAGGTTTGTCTTCCTTAATGAGGTCAATGCGGGCCTTCTTGGAAGATTATGCAAGTAAAGACAATGCCACTATGATCTTTATGTTTACGGGTGGTACATAGAATGACGGTATGATGGCCTTGTTTGTAAAAACCGAAGCCAAAGCCTTTCCATGTGCAATAGTGAAGGAAAGTATGGGCAAAGCAGCGGTTAGTGAGATATTGGAGGTCAGATGAAAATGGTCATGTTTGGGATGGAGGTTTGGGTGAATAAGTGGTAGTATCAATTCCCCCATACGTTAAGTTGGTGTGAAGGTGGGGAGGACCATAAGGGAAAACCTCTCCTATGTGATAGTCATAATGAGGGTGTTGGCGTAGGTTTCCATACTCTTGCAAAGTGAGGAATGTGTTAATATTGTAGAGGTGGTACTTCCCGAGTGAGGCATTGAAAAACACCTTCTCTAGGATCAGTAGTAGATATGTAAGTATTAGGGATAGATGAACCACTAGACGATTAGGCGGAAGAAGGGGTATCATTTGGGTCATTTGTAGAAGTTGTGGTTGTAGTAGGAATTGAAGAGTTACATTTAGAGAGAGGTGGTGACAATATTGGTGGGTGGGGTT
Organism: Taxus wallichiana var. yunnanensis; assembly: GCA_018340775.1. NCBI lineage: Eukaryota > Viridiplantae > Streptophyta > Pinopsida > Cupressales > Taxaceae > Taxus > Taxus wallichiana. The sequence goes on along the minus strand of CM031235.1, from coordinate 432,893,426 downwards.
GTGGGTGAAAGAGAAGTGGGTGTAATGGAAGATTCCTTGACTGGTATAAGGACATCATTTGGTTGGTACAACATGTTACAAGTTTTGAATGGTGACGGGTCAGCTGGGATGGTATAGTTATGCCCTTCATGTTCAAATTTTACACAACAGTGTAAATTTGAAGGGACATAACCCATGACATGAATCCAAGGTCTTCCAAGAAATAGGTTATACTGGAACTCTCCCTCTAAGACATATAATAATTCCATAAAAATGTGAGGGGCCACACGAATGTGAAGAATAATGGTGTCAAAGGTTGATGTGATGGAATATTGAAGGAGCACAACATAATCAAGTTATTATGCATACAATTTTAAGGGATGCACATTTTATTTTACACATGGGAGGTGATGATGTTAATGCTAACACCACCATTGATCATGACGTGTCGTACGCATATGTTATTAATATAGATGGAAAGGAAAAGGACGGGATGGGGGTCATCTAACTGGAGAGGTACAATCTCCTCATCAAAGAAACTGAGGGTGAATAATTGATGAGTGGGTATGGGGGTAGAAGAAGGATATTATTTTTTAAGAGAGGCCATGTGGTGAGGGGTGATAATTGAGACCAATCGTGTGGGGTCATTAGGTAAAAATTTGACGGATTGCAAAACCTCCTTAAGGGATTTCCAATGAGATGGAGAATTTTGGATGAGATTGTACAAAGACATATTTGGAGGGGATAGATGTAATTGTTTTATCATTTTACGATGGGTGACCCCATCAGAGATAGGGTATGTGGGTCCTCGAATGGTGATTTTGGGCGTAGGTGTAGATGGTATATTGGGTACGTGGTTAGTTGATGGGCTAGTTGATTTTTATTTTTCTTTGTACTTTTAGGTGTGGGTGGAAACTTGGAGCATGTTAACTGGGGGAGGTGGTAGCTAAATAAGGTGTGGGATGAGTAGTGTAATGTAATCGGGGAAAAAAACCTAATGGGGGAAATAACCTTGTGAAGTAAGTAGGCAATGCTAGCATTTGTGTGATGGTTTGGACAACTCATTGATATGAACCATGTTGATCATGAATTTTGGAGGTGGAAAAAAGGATTTTGGGGGTGGAGATACATGTTGTTGAAGAAGTAAGAGATGATGATGTGTGGTGATAGGCGAGGGTGGAATTTGGTCCTCATCGAAGGTCATCGTCGTCAAAATTTTATTCAAAGCGAGGATGAATTTAGAGAAGAATAGTTTTAGAGCCTTATAATTTTATACATCATGTCCTAGCACAAGGTGATAGGAACAAATCTTGGTTTCATTAAACCCTTTTGGTTTGGGTTTGAGAGGGTCGTAAGGTTAAAGTGGAGGTAATGTGATGACGGAAGTCTCTAAGAGGTTGGTTAGAATGTTGGTGTAGGACCCTTCCAATAGATCACAATGGGAAGTGAGTGTGGGTTTGGGTAAAGGTGTAGATGATTGTGAGGGAAGAGGCATTATAGGAGAGGGCATGGGTTAGACCACTAGCTTGGTAGGTGGTATTGTGTTAGGATTGAATGTCATCTCGCTTAGGTAAAGGTGTGGTAGAAGAGCTAGCAATGGAAGTTTTTGTTGGTTTAACTACCTTATTAGAGGGTAGTGGGTTCTTGTCTTTAGGTTGTACCTTCTTGGGTAAAGGTGACATGGGAGTACATGATGCAAAAGGGAAAGAAGATGGTGGAAGAGGACGGGTTACCCATGGGGACAATAGAGTTGTGGTGGAAGTGGTTGGTATATGGTTGGGTGGATGGTATGGGTTGAATTCATATAGGAAAATTTTGCGTTATAGTAATTGGTAGAGGTATAGGTGGTAAGAAATTTACGAGTGAGGGTGAGGGTGCTTGTCATGTAGGTAAATGAGGTGTAACAAAGGATTGTGATGAAGTGGTAGGTTGATTAGATTTTGACTAGACTTGGGTAGGAGCTGTTTTGTAAAGGTTGATGGGTGAGGCCCTATGATGGACAAAAGGGAGAAGATAACAAAGGTGTGGTAGGTGAGATTAGTGTATGTGGCCTAGAAGGTTGGGTCTTTATTTTAGGTGGAGAAATAAATTTGGTGAGGGTTTGGGAAGATGTGGATAAGTCCAATTTGATAGGTGGATGGGTAAGGCTTGACATTGACATGACACCCAAGGTAATGATGGGTCTAGATATAAACGAAGATATAGGTGTGGGTAGGTTCTTAGGTATTGGAATGGTTTTAGTCGTGGGTAAAGGTTCAAATGTAGATAGATGGGATGAGGAAGAAGCCATTTCAATAGGCATGGCAGGAGTTGATTGATCTAGCTGCTAGAAATACCTTTGGATAGATCATAGAGCTATTCTTAGGAAACATTTGCATTTGAATCGGAAAGGGGAGCCGAAGACGTCCCCAGAGCATGGAATTATCAATGTAATCCATGTGATCAACATTCCATGAAAATGGGATTGTTATAGGAGGAGATCCAGTTGGTTTAGTGGTAATCCCTATAAAATATTTACGTGAGATAGGGAATTAGCTAACCTTGAACTTTGTGGGTAAAAGAGTCAAGATCATATCAATGGGGTCCTAGGATGCTGAGGGAGAATTTCCCCTAATAGGTAGTGGCATGTCGAATAATCTCCCATGGGTAGGAGATATGGTAGGTGGGGTGAGGTAGACTTCTCCCTTGGTGGAGGAGAAGGTGATGATAATTCTCCTGTGGATGGGAGAGTTAATATTGTTGACTATTCGGTAGGTTACAAGGTGGAAAATGGAATGACATCAGTAAAAGATGTGGGTTCCCTCATGAGAGTAGGGGGAGATGAATGGGACTCTTCTGTGGGTGAAGGAGTAGAAGAGGTATACTCATCTATGGGTAGAGGATCTTGTGACAAAATTTCCTCGGCAGATGAAATAGGTAAAACTTGAGGAACAACCGGTATGATATTAAAGAATATGTGGACTTCACGGACATTATTGTCACTGGATGAAGGTTAACTATTTTTATTAGATGAGGGATTATGGTTAGGGAATGACTTCTTAAAGATGTGAAAATTTTGATTTGTAGGTGCTTTTAGGTTGTCCATAATGAGGTCTCCATTATCTATCATCTCCTGGATAATATTCTTAAAAGTTATTCAGTTACCGTCACTATGGCCTTTGAAGTGATGATAATTATAGTAGTCATGTTACTTATACCATGTAGACATAGGATAAGCAAGATCGAAATTAGTATGATTTATTATGGGAGGAAGTGTAATGGCTCCATCTTTAAGAATATTTTCCAAGATTGAAGAATAGATCTCTCCAATTGAAGTGTACTTTCGTTGCTCCGAGTACAACTGAAAATTCTAGATAGGGGAAAGATTAGAATAAGGTTGGGCTTGATTAGAAGGATGAGATGGACCCACTTTGAGAACTACCACATTGGCATATCCTTTGGATTTTGAATAATTATTTTGCGGTTCTAAAGATGAAGAATAATCATTTGGTTTGAACTGGGTGTTATTTTTTTGTAATTGGATTTTATTTTCTTCAATGGCATGAATTTCCAAATTTCATGCCATGGTGAATGATTCATGGAAGATTTGGAAGGTTTTTACCTACAAAGTTGGTGAGATATGTCTAGCATAAGCTCTAGTGAACAACTCAATAAGTTCAGTTTGAGGTAATTGGAACATTAATTGGTTGATAAGACTTCACCTGTGAGCATTGAAATCTACTATAGATTTTTCATCATATTGTCATGTCAAATATAGGTTGGTCATGGTGACTTTTTTGACTACATTGATCAAGAAGTGGTCCAAGAATTCTTGAGCCACTTGGTTGAAGGAGTAGATGGAATGTCTAGGTAAACTATTGTACCAATCTAAGGCGGGTCCTGTTAGGGACATGGGAAATGTTTGTAAGAGCAAAGCATTATCATGGGTGATTAGGTAGCACCCATGTTTAAATGACCACAAGTGCTATTGTGGTTCCTCTTTACTATTGAAATGGTTGAACTTGGACATTTCCCAATACACAGGGTATGGAAAAAGAGGAATGGATGGATGAATAGGATCATTACGGATTTCATCAAAAGTCAAGGAGTTATGAGAGCTAGAAACTGATGCTTCTAATGTCTACATCTTTTCCATCATCATCCTAATGAGGTCATTAGTGGGTTATGAGGAATGGGTTACATCACGTACCCAAAATTGGAAGGTCTTGTCATGGGAACAGCGTGATAAGTGCCCCAATGATGATACTGAGTCTCCTCGCAAGGTGTTAAGGATCCGAGAAAAGCCCTTAGAGTATGTGTTAACATCCCGCATGCCCCGTTTAGCCCCAGCGTCCTTTTTCCCTCTTTTCTCGGCCTTTTGACCTTGATTTATAAAACCGCCACCCTACTTGGGTGGCGGTCTCATGTTTCGCCCGCCCGATCGGGCGGCGGTCCTCAGAATCGCCACCTGCGCTCGGAGCGGCGGTCACGCGCGTTTTCCAGAACATTCTTTTGACATGACTCGCATGAAATATCAGTGTTTCACCAGCTTTCCTTGCCGACTTAAGCTTGCATTTATGTTTTTGGTCCCCTGGAATAGTGTTTTTCCTTTGTTTATTATTTAGGAGTTCAGTTTGATTTTGATCTTTGGGTGATTGAATTCCTATAAATGAATTGCTTGTGCTCAAGCAAATGGCCCTGAAGTTTGCCTCTGAATTTCTCTTTGCTGTAGATTTAATTTTCATTGTTGCTTAGAGTTCTTAGTTCAGTTCTTTGCATGCTTAGTTAGCATTGTCCAGCTGTTGGTAAGCCACATATCTAGCTTGTGCAAACAGTGTTGTTGTTCTATCTAATCCACTAGAAGTAGAATAGCTTAGGAAGCCATTAAAGTTGCAGGTTTTCTCTTCAAATAGGATAGTTTCAGGTTATGGACGCATTATGTTGCATGATTCGTAAAATCCCGCTAGGAATTGCATAAGCCAAGCTCGTACTCTTGCGCTATCCCTCTCTACTCGCATTTTCGATGCCGCATTCGAGTCGTCCTTGTCCCAATATCTATTTCTATTGATGCTTTGGCATTACACGCTTTTACGGATCCACATGAACATGAAAGAACGAGGAGATCATACTGAGGGGACAGGATCACACACACCATCAGATTCGCCACTGTTCTGTGGAATCCAGGTTCTAAGCTTTCAAAGTTCTAGTTAGAATCATATCAAATAGAGTAGTTAATCACTTTATTTCAGTAAATTCTATTCTCGATATTTCCAGGGAAGCTGTGGGGATTGATAGTTTCTGAGAAACTATGATTCACTCCTCACTTCTGAGGTAGGATCGAGAATCCCGCAAATAGATTAGTTATTTCATTGTTTAGAATAGATATACAAATTGCACAGACAAATAGCTACACTCGGCTATTTTGTTTGTTTTAAATTATTAGTTTAGTTGTCAATTCTAAATATTTTAAATAGCTGCTTTCTTAAATTCTTATAAATCATCAAAAAAAAAAAAAAAAAAGTCATATATGCTTAAATATATTTCGTATACTTAGAGTTCACTTTATTATAGTTTGTTTATATTATTACGTTTGTATGACAATTACGAGACCTAGGGAGCCTAGAGAATATGTTTTCAAGCCAATCATGCCTCGGCCCAATCTCATAACAGAAATAAGCGATATTGACAAGAATCTTAGAATCCAAGTCTTCCAAACAATAGTAGACTTCCAGTAGATCAGATCTCAGTTAGAAGGATTAAACATAGAAGACGACCAAGCACATACGTTTTGGGCAAATCAGCCACACTATAGACTACCCTAGAAAAACATCTATATGATTTGTAGAAGGGTTTGAAAGAGAAAAATATTCGGGTGTGACCCTTTAGTTCCACAACCAGACGCAGGAGACACCATCACGAGACATAGATACCGGCCTAAGAATCCAGGTTGCAAGAAGGACTGTGAGGTATTCTAAGAAGATCACACAACTATTTATTCTAAACATAGAAGCTGAGAAAGCATATGATTATTAGATACTAGGGATCAAGAATTGACTCACGCATGACCATAGCTAGCCCCCAAAACAACCATGAACCTATGGTTGTGACCCCTGAATCCCATGACCCAACGAATCCATAAGAGAATTAGATATAGATACTAGCCTACGCACACTAGTATTTCAGTCTACTCCACTTCCACCTATTATCATCGAACAATTGTCCTTACTAGATATAGCGGCTAACAAAGCTAGAGAATTCTGGACTAGGCCAGAGAATCGTCCATAGAGTCAATTGTTTCCACCATCCACCATATGACCTTATCTGGAGACATACATGAAACTATCCCAGGTCATTTCCCACGTATTCCACAACCCATAGATCGAATCACGCTAGATCTCGATATTGATTGGAACCTTCGAGTGAGTCATCCTTTCCGATCGATCTATCACACCAGTCCAGGTTAGAAGGGCCTTCTTTGCCTTAGATTTACAAATTCCACTAGTGCGTGTCAAAGACATCAGATTGCCTAACTAGTCTGTCTGTATACCACGCATATTCCATCCCCACCGGCTGTCTCGGCACGACCTCGGGAGGTCGGGTACACGGAAGAGTTACCTATAGATTCCCATGCTCGCTTGTCAATTTTCTGGCATACAAAATTGGTGAACCCGATGTGAACAAAAAGATTAGTTTCACGTAAACTTCCCATTTTCTCGTTGAGTCATAGTATCACGTGTTCTTCCACAAATCACCTTCGCTCCTTCCCATTATTCTGTGGGTATTCATATACCCCGAATATTTCGGGTTTGATGCATATGGCGAGACCCCTCTTGGGTCTCTCAAGGCATGCTATGCCCAACAGAATAGGCAATCATCACCCTCACTCTCAGTATGGGGCGACAACTATTCAACTAATCAGTTGTCAACACAAACCCCAAGAATCAGATATAATTTGTCTTTTCAAGCGGGGAGTTAGATCAACCCCCTCGAGCGCAACAAACAGAGCCTTCAGGCTCGAACAATATGAAGTTTACCGGAGAATCTAGTTCCTCTTCTCAGATGCTACTTAGACCAAAAATTAGTAGACAATCAGACCCATACCTGGTCTTAGATGATGAACGGTCAATACGTTATCCTAGGAGTGAACAACATTCTCGGGGTATGTACCCACCTATAGGAGGTTTACAAATACAACCCGAGGTCTCTTTTCAAGAAAATACCTCTATGCCACTGCATATAGGAAATACTCTCGGAGAAACTTGGCAAGATAGCGATCAGTTCATGACAGGATATCACATGCCTATACAACACCAGGGTATACAACAAACGCCGCTCAGGAAAAGCACCGTGACTTCACCAAATGAAGTCATTTCAACGTTAGTAGAAAAAGTGAGAGGGTTAGAACTTGCTCAAGCAAGTCAAAATTCTCCATTCATTCAAGCAGGGAGTTCCAACCCTCCATACCACCCTGGCTAGGTAGATCTCCTCACAGGAGTAGGCACGTTAGGCATGCCGCCTCACTATCCACAACAAACGCCAACAAGGCCTGTCATCTCTAACACTATTCCTCCCGGTCTAGTATCAAGTAACCCATTACTAGACAATACCCCGTCATACTTAAACATGTACTCCAAATCACCATAAGGAGATATGTTCTCCTCTCCCGGCATGTTTGCTCAAACACAGGGACTTCCCTATGCCCCTACCAATGCATACGTTGCACCGTATCAACAACCCATCCCACCACCACTCCCTCAGCAACCACCATCAATGGTTGAAACATATGCGATAGGGACTTACTCAGAATATTTAAAAGAGCCCTTAGATTTCTCCATATGAAGCATCATGCTTCCAAGACCCCTTCCCAATTTACCCAAGTTCAAAGGCGCTGGAGATCCAAACGCGCATATCAAAGCCTAAGCTCTGACCATTCGAGATCTACTCCCATGGGATGGGGTTGTTCTTTAAAATATTCCCCAAAACTTTGGAGGGATCGCTCTCGACTGGTATTATAGAATACCTGAAGCCTCCATCCATTCATTTAAACAACTCGTATTAGAGTTCATTAAGGCCTTCGACATGAACAAACTATTAAGAATAGGAATCAGGGAGTTCTTACACATCAAACAAGAACATAACGAATCTATCACCCATTTCATCTAAAGGTGGCGCACAGTTCTTTATTCTTCAACAAGTGCTCCAAACACGGATCAAATGGAACTATGTGATTTATTCCTTCATTCTCTCAATAGAGAGGTGAAAGAAGAATTCTAGAAGTTCCCATTAAGAACTTACGATGAAGTACTTGAGATCGCTCTTTGAATAGACCAAGCAGTGATAGATAGTGGTCATAAGACATATGGAGCAAACGGGAGGTTAATCATCTCCAGCCAGAACACTACAAATTATCCCGCTACCACAAATGTCAACCAAGGACCTAAAATCCTTAACAAAAATCGGGGTGTAACAACGGATGGAGTAACCAACCAGCCTAAGAAGGTAAATGTTGTCAATACTCCATCACAAACAAACAACCAACGAAACAATAACTTTACCCCGACAATCAATACAGTGGATTTTAACCATCCACAACAACAACAACAACAACAACGGTGAAATCCCATACAAGGGCCAAGTCAAAACTCATTTGGTTATCAAAACCAAAGCCAGAAACAACAAATGCAAAATTTTAATCCTAATAGGCAACAGTTTGATCAGAATTTTAGGCCACAATATACACCAAACCAACAAAACAGGAATTACAATCCCAATTCTTATTGTGGTTTCCACAAAATTCGGGGTCATGATACTAGAACGTGTCATGACTACAATAAATTCATGCAACGTTTACCAGAAGAACAAAGACAGTTCTTCACAGATTTGTTTTTGGCAGATCCCGTATCATCACCACCAAACACGCTATGCAGGGGTAGTTTCCCCTCAGAATGCTCCTCTCAAGATCTTTAACGATCCACTCCCAAATCATGATAGCAATAGGCTGAATCCAACTAGAACAAACAAAAGTGCAATGACGGGAAACAATGATCACGAAGCCTCGACTTCATTAAATCCATCAGTTGCGCCACAGTTAGGAAGTCAACCGAGACCCAAGATAGTCAGTTTGGTAGAATTAGACGCTGAACTACCTATCAAAGCTATAACAAGAACACGAGAATATTTCTCTCAACCGAGCCCAAGTCATCTGCCAGAAACAGATAAAAGTCAGCAAATAGTAGAAAAACCTGTGGGTGCTTATGATTTAATTAGTGACCTAACAAAGACCTTCTCGCACATCTCATTTTTAGATTTACTAAAGAACTCTCCTCCTCATGAGCTGCTCTTTTAGAAGCATTAGGTCTAGGTCATCTAATTAACATCACTCCACCTCCTGAAACACAAGTAAATCACGTATATTTTGATATCCACCCTCAGGGGGCAGCCGAGACAAGGATGTCGAATTCATATTCAAAATAAGTAAAATGCCCACAGATCTTTGAGATCGCACGCCGAGGTGATCAGCCTTACACTTAAAAGTATGGGTTTATAATAACTATGTAAAATGGGCAATGGTTGTGATGGGGCACAGTTAACATAGTCCCTTTCTCTTTCCTCCAAAAATTGGATATGGGGAAACAAAGCTGTTCCACCACTCGAAATACATTGAGAGGCTATGATAGCCTTAAAGCCACTTCGATAGGAACTATAACGCTGCCGGTCACCTTAGGGCCCAAAAACAATCCTGACTGAGTTTTATATTATAGATCGGGAAACTAATTATAATATGATACTCGGCCGACCATGGATACACCGAATGAAGGCAATCCCTTCTACTTTATTTCAAGAAGTAAGATTCTTGCATCTAGGAAAGATATTTGTAGCCAAAGGCGATCCAAAACCTTTCGATTTGCACCTAGCTGATTTAAAGAAAAGACCAGGTGTACACTCAGAATTTGAACTTCCAACAAACCAACTTAATAAACCCACTAACCCAAAACCAGAGGAAAAGTTGGTACCTATGACGGATCTTGAAACTATCAGCATAGCCAAAACAATCCCAACCCCCAAAGATAAAACTAAAGAAACAGTATCATTAGGGACTACTACGAAAATCGTTGAGTTAATAGAACAAGATTCACCAATGTTCTTACCATTTGATTCAGTAGGTATAGGATATTCCCTAGGTGTTGGTTCCCTTCCAGCAGAGGACCTCTGTATGGTAGAAGTAGAGTGCGCAAGTGCAGCAGATGCCCCAACATCTATACTCCCGACTAAGTATTGGACTCTCCATTTCGATGGAGCTAAATGCCGTTATGGAGTGGGGCAGGTATAATTCTTACTTCACCCGAGGAGAAAGTCCTCCCATTTGCCTTTAAGTTAAAATTTGAATGCACAAACAATGGCACTGAGTACGAAGCCCTCCTCCTTGGCCTCACCTTAGCCAAAAGAATTGGTATTGATGACATCAGAGTCTTAGGAGACTCGCAATTAGTGGCAAACCAAGTTTCTGAAGTATATGAAACTAAAGCCGAACACTTGCAGCTTTACAAAGAAGCCGTATTAAATTTAAGCAAGGCATTTAACTTCATATCCATTGAAGCAATCCCGTGAGAGAAAAATCTTCTCGCCGATTCAATAGCAACTTCAGCATCACGTTTTACTCCAAGTAATGAGTTAGAAGACACCCAGTTCACGGTGTCCATTCGTGATGAACCATTGATAAAAATAACGACAAATCCCCTTTCAAGCGAAAGTAAATCTACCATCTTAGACCATGCATTGATAGTGATATGGCCACTTTGGATTACTTAAACGCCTATGCGGCATTACATCTCTCCTATCATATGCTAGATTTATCCTTAATTCCACATTCGTCTTCCTATTTTGGGAATCCCATGATGGATCTCCCCTCACAAATGGAACCTAGCATATCTGTGTAGAAAATGGGGAGGATTTTGGATTTACCTCCAGCACCACCTGATTTCAAAGAGGGTAACGCCTCTTTGATCGAAGAGACAATTGATGTCAACATCGGGACAAAAGATGAACCGAGAATATTGAAACTAGGTTCTTCATTAACCCCAGAAGAAGTGGAAATACATACTCAGATCCTCAAAGAACATCAGAAGGCATTTGCATTTAATTATAAGGAGATGACAGGAGTCGCACCCCACATTGCGGTGCACAACCTCGTCACTAAATCAGATGCAAAGCCAATTAAACAAAAATCAAGACCCATGAAGCCCAAAGTAGCTCTCATGGTAAAGGAGGAGGTAATAAAACTCCTTCAGGTAGGATTCATCAAGCCAGTCGACTACTCCCAATGGGTATCTAATATCATCCCGTTCTCAAGAAGAATGGGAAGATACACATCTGCATAGATTTTCGAGATATCAACAAAGCATGTCCTAAGGACGACTTCCCGTTACCATCCATCGATGTTATTGTAGATGCATGCTAGTTTTGAAATTTTGTCTCTCATGGATGGATTCTTGGGATACAATCAAATCAGAATATCTGAGCAAGATCAAGCTAAAACCACATTTATAACTCCTTGGGGAACCTATTATTACGTTATTATGTCATTCGGTCTCAAGAATGCTGGTGCCACGTACAACGAGGCCATGACATATATATTTCACGATATAATTCATAAAATCGTGGAATCCTACGTAGATGACTTGTTGGCTAAGGCCAAGAAGCGTTGTGACCATCCCAAAGTACTCCGAGTCATTCTTTCACGCCTAATAGAATACGGAGTCACACTAAACCCAGAGAAATGTGTCTTTGGTGTAACGGGAGGGAAGCTCCTAGGTTATATCATATCGTCACGAGGGATAGATGTTGACCCAACCAAAATTCGGGTTGTCCTCGAAATGGTTCCACCTTCGGATGAACCTGGAATCAGATCATTTCTCGGAAAACTGGGTGCAATCCGAAGATTCATCCCGGACTTAAGCTTCGCCGTTCATCCAATCAAAAATTTACTCAAGAAAGACTATAGCATTGATTGGACCGAAGACTGCAATGAAGCTTTTAACGCAGTTAAGCATTTCTTGCTGTCACCACCTACACTAATGCCACCTAAGCTAGACCGCCGTTGATTCTATATTCACGAGCTACTAATGTCTCGTTAGCTTGCATGTTGGCCCAAGAAGATGATGACAAAAGAGAACGCGTGATTTATTTCATTAGCCAAACGCTGCTCGACTATGAAACATGCTATACACAGGCAGAACGAGAATGTCTCACCATAGTCTTTGCAACCAAACGCCTAAGACACTATATGCTAAATCAAGAAACAAGGGTCGTGGTAAAAACGGACCACTTACGAACCTTCCTCACACAAGGGTCCTTGTCTAAAAAGGCTGGACGTTTTATAACCTTAATGGGAGAATTCAAATTAACATTTGTAAATCAGAAGTCGGTTAAAGGAAAAATCATTGCGGATTGGTTAGCTAAGAACCCATTAGATGGAGGCAATCTAGTAGATTTAGACTTTCTAGATGAGTGTGTATACTACATCGAAACCCAACACACTATCTCTCGAGTGTCACAGTACGCTGACATCATTAACTATATCATGGACCATACATATCCAGAAGGAGCTACACCACAACAAAAAAGACGGTTATGCATAATCATAGCTAAATACGTCGATATAGATCAGGTGCTCTATCGAAAAGCATTCGATGGAATGCTCCTAAGATGTGTCGACACGAGAGGAATCCAAGAAGATTCTCCATGAATCTCACAGTGGAATATGTGGAGGCCACTTCGGTGGCCACGCCACTGCTCGAAAAATACATCGAATGGGCTATTTCTGGCCCACTCTAGAACATGATGCAATAGAGTTTGTACGCAGGTGTCGTAAGTGCCAAGAATTCTCCCATGAGATCCACATGCCGGCACAAGTCCTGCAACCAATCGCTACTCCATGGCCCTTTTCTACATGGGGCCTAGACTTAATAGGGAAATTCTCTCCCTCATCCCATGAGATGGCCATAATTTTATAATCATAGCCACTGAATATTTCACCAAATGGGTAGAGGCTATGCCTCTTACCACTGTACCTGGTTCTGTAATCGCCAAGTTCATTTTGAATCAAATCATTTGTAGGTACGGTATCCCACAAATCATTATCTCGATAATGGAACCTCTTTTAAGAATGAAGAGGTTCGTGAGCTATGCAATAAATTTAAAATAAGCCATCATACGGCTTCCTTGTATTATCCCCAAGCCAACGGGCAGGCTGAAGCAACAAACAAGACACTGAAAGCCATTCTCCTTAAAACGGTAAAAGAAAACAAATGAGATTGGCATTTGAAGTTATATCCGGCCTTGTGGGCCCACCGAACCTCAATAAGAACACCAATGGGAGCAACTCCTTTCTCGCTAGTATTCGGGGCAGAAGCAGTTCTCCCACTTGAGGTCGAAATACCCAGTCTCCGCATTTCATTACAAGGGATTCTGGATGAAGATGCTTATAGAGAAGCACGTCTTTCTCAACTAGAAAGCCTGGATGAAACTAGGTTAGATGCTGAGTAGTGACATAGAGCTTATGCTGACCGAATGTGCCGGCAGTATAACAAGAAAGTCTATGAACGTGATATATACGAAGGTGATCTAGTTCTAAGACTAGACAGCCGGATCGACAAGAAGACCGGCGAAGGAAGGAAATTCTGGCCCAAATGGTTGGGCCCATACCGAGTCATGAAGGACTACGGAAATGGTGCTTACCTCTTATGTACGCTAGAAGGTGAGGAATTTGGTGAAACAGTCAATTCCCTGCACCTCAAGTGTTTCTACGCATAAGCAACTAGCACTACTTGTATAATTATCTACATTGCATTTTCATATAGATTAGGATCATATTGTCCACTCGTTTCTTACACAAATTGTGATCAAGGAATCTATTCTCAAAGCAATTCACTACAAACTCATGATGTTGTTGGCATAAAGCTCTTTAATCATACCTCTCCATCTTCATATATCATCGAATCATCTCAGAATCTTTTATCAAATAAAGATAGACATGACAAAGTCTTAACGGTAACCATACCAAGATCTGCAAGTTTATTCTCGCTTTGATTTCTTCTTAGGATAGGTGTCTTGCCTATGGTCTGTTCTAGAAGCTTCATGGTGTCACATCTATCCCATATGCATATCTCTTTGGGAATAAGCACATACTGACATTTTACTCAAGAAAACAAGTCAACAAGTAATTAAACAGAAAATTTTAATTTTACACATTTCCTTGCCCCACCAACCTTCGGTGATGAGCTTGCATCTCTTACTAGTGACGTAGGGTTGGGAAAGGATGGAAATGCCCTTACTCGCCTATACCTTGCCCACGGTGATAAACCCATGCTTCTTACTAGTAGCATGGGGCAAAGTGTAGGGGGTCTTCTTGACAAATAAGTACAAATGGTCATACGCAAACAATTCAAATTTTCAAACTTTGAGTCAAAAACAAATGAAACAGATGTTCAAAATCCCAAAAGAGTTAAAATCCTAAAAACCCAGATTTTGTCTACTATGTGGCCATCTATGGGTCTAAGTCTGGATAAACCACAAAGCAAGTTACATCCAAAACTATGAAGTCACTCAAGTGGAGTTGGCTTGTAGCTTCCAATTTGGTTCCGCCAAAGCTTTTTCTGTCTTTCATCACTATCATTTCACCACATTTCATAACTTGCACCCTTCTTGGCTCTTGGTGATGAGCCCTCGCATCTTACTAGTTGCGTGGAGTTAGGAGTGGGGCAAGTTAATCTATTCATCATACTGGTTATTTTCATCACTTTTCCAAAACAAACATGAGGTATCCATATTGCTCACAGAAGCTAAAGATTCAAAATCACAATATATCTACATTATCATGTATCAGCATCATGAAATACAAAAAGAAAGAAAACATTTGCATCATCTGTTCTCCATTGCATACATTCTAAAAAGCATACAAACATACATCGTAGTATACATAAAGAAGCTGGAAATAGAAAAGAAACCATGAGTGCCAAGTTTTGATCCAAAATGAATGCATATATATAAATAATCAATGTTTATATACAATGCCATCATGCACTAGGCATGGTCAAAACACTCAAAGAGCTCGTGATACACAATAGTACAAAATACACAAGGGCCAAATGGCCTCTCAACCCCTACGCGACCCCTCCGAAGGTGCACGCCCTCGCCTAGGACTCCGGCTACGCCTGCGCTCTGAATGTACGGAGGGCTCAGGGTCTCGAGGGCAGCCGCGATCTCACCACAAGGATGGCTCCTCATAAGGTGCTCAGCCGTCCTGTAGCCCGCTAACTCTGTGTGTAGGGTCGACACCATCCTGGCCACGTGCCAAATGGGAGCGAAGACATCGGTATGTCTACCAGCTGTTGAGGGATCCCTAGCATCTACGGATAGCTCCGCGTGAGTCCTATCCATGGGGATCATTAGGGAATCGGTACACATACCCGTGGATCGAGATCCCACCACTCATCAACATTCTCTACAAACAAAGAAAAAAAAACGAATCAGAAACCAAGCAAGAGGCTAAAAGATACAAGATAAAACACAAGGAGAGATAGCAATTAAAACAAATCCTAAATCAAACAAACGTTAAAGAAGGAAGAAAGGATAACTTACTCGGATCACCGGGCCTCCAAGATGGGTCGCTGGGACCGGCACCTACCACGGATGCCGCTGCCGATTGAGGGGCTGCTCCTGTGGCAGGGGCAACATGTCGCCCTGCAACTGACTCATCCTCTCCACCATGGCCCTGAGAGAGTGGCTCCTCTGAAACTAGAGTGTCCTTCTCCGCGCTCTCCTCAGCCCCTCTCTACTGCGCATAATGTCCTGAGTGTCATGCCACTCAGGATCACTGTCATCAGTCTGCTCCTCCGACCCTCCCTCTGTAAGCTCCTCAGAGTCGGAGTCAATATCTATGGGGTCATCGCTACTATGAGCAGGACCCGCAGCAATCTGAAGTAAGGGTCCCGAGGTGCACCAGCTCTCCCTCTAGCACGAACTATCCTCCTGGCTGCAATGGGAATGCCAGGAGTGATCACTGTCCAACCATGGCCTCTAGGCCCCCCTCTGGCCTCACGAACTGATCTGTAAACTAGAGCCACTGGGGGAAGCATGCCCATATACGGTAGGCCAAACTGCTGAGGAACTCTGCCAAAAGGATGCACCTCCACTCATCCCACTCGATCAATGAGCTGCCCTGTGGTGGAGCAAGAGATCAGGGTAAGAGTCTCCTCTCCCCATATGCCGGCCATAAGCCGGTACGGTGTCGCCTCCATGTCTACAGTAGTAAGGGAGGAAACTGGCTGGTGAGGTGCTCTAAGCACCGACATATCTATCCATCTGGCTGCCCTCACAGCCCCAGGATCTGCC
Organism: Taxus wallichiana var. yunnanensis; assembly: GCA_018340775.1. Classification (NCBI taxonomy): domain Eukaryota; kingdom Viridiplantae; phylum Streptophyta; class Pinopsida; order Cupressales; family Taxaceae; genus Taxus; species Taxus wallichiana. The sequence continues at coordinate 432,877,076 of CM031235.1, read as the reverse complement.
ACCTCCACGCCTCTGCCATAAGGGATAAAACGCTCATACACCCAACTCATGACTAAAGTCGGGTGGCTCAATGACTGTCCCTGTAAATGGACCACCCTGTATAAATCATGGTAGGTGGTCCCCAGAATATCTGCACCCCAGGTGTATATCCGGCCATGCCCCTCTATCTGCGCAATGATGGGGGCCCAACAGTATAACAATGTATCCCCTCCCTTGTCCCCGATCAGTCTCGAGGCAAGGATCCCCATGACGGCCTGTCGAAGTACGGGGATAGGAAAAGAAGGAATGGATCGAACTCTCACTCCCTTCTTCGACCCCGTGGAGATAACTGCATCTCCCATATATGCTGCCCACTGTGCAATCTATGCCTGTGAGCCTGTTGTCTCTAATGTAAGTCTCCTCCCGATGATCGGGACCCCCAAAATATGGTAGACATCCTCGAGTGTGATGGTCCACTCACCACGGACCCCTGGCAGTCGGAAGGTGTTCCGATCTGCATCCCAGTAAGAGAATAAGTCACAAAGGATGTGACTAGATGGTGCAACATGAGGCACACGTGATATACGTAGTATACCAGCCCTCTGAAGTGTGTCCTCCTCGTCCTGCGAGAGGGCATCCAGTACTCCTGAGAGCCAATCACACTCTCTCTCTCTGCTCCATCTAATATACTCCTCTCTCGCCTGCATACACCCAAAAACACACAAAACAGAGCAAGTTAATATCTGAACAATACCAAGAAGGTCATAAAAATGCGTAGAAGTGCAAAAAAATACAAACACAATCTCAAATATAAGTTCTTTTGCATTACGTGTAGAAGAACCGCCACCACGAGCGAGGAGGCGGTGGTTTAAAGGTGTGGTCGTGCCGCCCCGCCTCGGGTGGTGGCGGTCATGGTCCGAAAACCCACGCGGGTTTTTAATCTTAAAAAGCCTAAAACAAGCAAAAAATGACCATTTGACCTAAAAATGGAGCCTACCCAGTAGGCGCCCCCCCTAGGTGGACCTTTTGAACCTAATATTTTCAAAAATAACCCCCATTACAAAAATTTAACATTTCAAATTTAAAGGGGGAAAAACACAAAATTGAAGAAAACCAACCTGTGATCTAGCAGGGCGGTGTTCCGTGTGTGGAGGCATGATCACGATCTCACTGCGGACGTTTTGACTATACTCATGCAAGAAACCGTCACCGTGGGTCCCAGAGCTCAAAAACAACCAATTCAACTCATGCAAATGAATAGGAAAATGGGCCCACTTTCATATATATAGCACCCTGATTCATTTTAAAAGACTTTTTCATAGGTTTGGAGCGCTGATGGAGGTAAGTCCCTATCCCCGCGTGAATGGTACGTTCTCATTCCCAATTATTTTAGCGTTTATTTTCCAAATTATTGTATCTATCTGCACTTGAGTTCTCCTTTCGTTTTGCAGATAGCGGGAATTTTGGATGGCGTAATTTCAACACACGGACGTGTAAGGTATAACTTCTAACTTCCCATTTTGGGACTGCCATACTTGGACCCATCGTTTTATGCCTCTTCATGGCTAAAACTCTTCTCCGAGGGGGCAATATGTACGTACCCAAAATTGTAAGGTACTGTACTGTGGAACAGCGTAATAAGTGCCCCAATGATGATACAGGTCTCTTCGCAAGGTGTTCGGGATCTGGAAAAGCCCTCGAGTATGCGTTAACATCCGCATATGCCCCACTTAGCCCCCACGTCCTTTGTTTTCCCCTTTTCCCTCTTTTCTTGGCCTTTTGCCCTTTTCTGAAACTACCGCCCGGCAGGCGGCGGTCTCGTGACCGCCCCCCTGATCGGGGCGGCGGTCTGTCGCCGCCGCCTGCTCGAGTGGCGGTCGGTCCTACACGTTTTCTAGAACGTTCTTTTAACGCAACTCGCATGAAATATCAGCATTTCACCAGCTTTCCTTTGCCGAATTAAGCTTGCATTTATGTTTTTGGTCCCCTGGAATAGTGTTTTTCCTTTGTTTATTATTTAGGAGTTCAGTTTGATTTTGATCTTTGGGTGATTGAATTCCTATAAATGAATTGCTTGTGCTCAAGCAAATGGCCCTGAAGTTTTCCTCTGAATTTCTCTTTGCTGTAGATTTAATTTTCATTGTTTTTTAGAGTTCTTAGTTCAGTTCTTTGCATGCTTAGTTAGCATTGTCCAGCTATTGGTAAGCCACATATCCAGCTTGTGCAAATAGTGTTATTGTTCTATCTAATCCATTAGAAGTAGAATAGCTTAGGAAGCCATTAAAGTTGTAGGTTTTACTCTTCAAAAAGGGATAGTTTTAGGGTTACGGACGCATTATGTTGCATGATTCATAAAATCCCGCTAGGAATTGCATAAGCCAAGCTCTGTACTCTTGCGCTATCCCTCTCCTACTCGCATTTTCAGTCTGCATTCTGAGTCGTCCTTGTCCCAATATCTATTTTTATCGATGCTTTGGCACTACACGCTTTTACGGATCCACGTGAATATGAAGGAACAAGGAGATCATACTGAGGGGATAGGATCACACACACTATTGGATTCGCCACTGTTCTGCGGAATCCAGGTTCTAAGCTTTCAAAGTTCTAGTTAGAATCATATCAAATAGAGTAGTTAATCACTTTATTTCAGTAAATTCTATTCTTGATATTGCCAGGGAAGCTGTGGGGATTGATAGTTTCTAAGAAACTATGATTCACTCCTCACTTCTGAGGTAGGATCGAGAATCCTGCAAATAGATTAGTTATTTCATTGTTTAGAATAGATATACAAACTACACAAACAAATAGCTACACTCGGCTATTTTGTTTGTTTTAAATTATTAGTTTAGTTGTCAATTCTAAATATTTTAAATAGCTACTTTCTTAAATTCTTATAAATCATCAAAAAATACAAAAAAGAAGTCATATATGTTTAAATATATTTCGTATACTTAGAGTTCACTTTATTATAGTTTGTTTATATTATTGCGTTTGTATGACAATTACGGGACCTAGGGAGCCCAGAGAATACATTTTCGAGCCAATCATGCCTCAGCCCAATCTCATAACAGAAATAACTGATATTGACCAGAATCTTAAAATCCAAGTCTTCCAAAAAATAGCAGAGACTTCCAAGCAGATCAGATCTCAGTTAGAAGGATTAAACATAGAAGATGACCAAGCACATACGTTTTGGTCAAATCATCCAAACTACAGACTACCCTAGAAAAACATCTATATGACTGTAGAAGGGTTTGAAAGAGAACAAACATTCGGGTGTGACCCTTTAGTTCCACAACCAGACACAGGAGACACCATCACAGACATAGATACCGGCCTAAGAATCCAGGTTGCAAGAATGCCTGTGAGGTATTATGAGAAGATCGCACAACTATTGATTCTAAACATAGAAGCTGAGAAATCATATGATTATTAGATACTAGGGATCAGGACTTGACTCCACGCATGACCATAGCTAGCCCACAACAACCACGAACCTATGGTTGTGACACACAGATCCTGCAATCCAACGAATCCATAAGAGAATTAGATATAGATACTGGCCTACGCACACTAGTATTTCAGTCTACTCCACTTCCACCTATTATCATTGAACAATTGTTCTTACTAGATATAGCGGCTAACGAAGCTAGAGAATTTTGGACTAGGCCAGAGAATCGTCCATAGAGTCAATTGTTTCCACCATCCACCATATGACCTTATCTGGAGACATACACTAAACTATCCCAGGTCATTTCCCACGTATTCCACAACCCATAGATCGAATCACACCAGAGATTGATATTGATTGGAGCCTTCGGTGGTCATCCTTGCGATCAATCTATCACACCCAGTCCACGTTAGAAGGGCCTTCTTTTCCTTAGATTTGCAAATTCCACTAGTGCGTGTCGAAGACATCAGATTGCCTAACTAGTCTATCTGTATACCACACATATTCCATCCCCACTGGCTGTCTCGGCACAACCTTTGGAGGTCGGAGTACGCGGAAGGGTTACATGTAGATTCCCACGCTCGCTTGTCACTTTTCCGGCATACAGTTCCTCTTGCAGCAAAGGGAGGTTGATGATGGGCATATGATGTGGATGGCATTTGAATACATGTGGGTGCGACTATGAAAATTACAAAGGGGGCATAGATACAGGTGGAATTTACCCTGAATAAGTGATAGACATGATTAGGGGTTACTGATGATGTGTGTAAATAGGTGGAGTAGTTGCAACGACTCTTATGGTAATGGGTGGTAGAGACTGAGGGATGGAAATAACCAGGTTTTGGAACAAGGTGTGGGTTGCCGACACTAGAGGTGGTTGTGATGCAATTGGTATATATGAGGAAAAGGGGGTAGATGGGGCCATGTTCAAAGTGGTTGGTGAAGGAACGGTTGACACCATGGGTGTAATAGACATCATTGGGGAAGTAGTTATAGAAGAGGTGGGACCTAATTGAGAGACCACATGGGGTAATGTGGATGAGGTACTTGTTGAGCTAGTGATAGATGATGCACAAGTGGGTGTGAGGGTAGGAGCAATAGATATAGGCATGCCATATATTAAATATTCGAGGAGTCCTAGGTATATGAGATGGTGAGATAATATTGTAAGGTGCGGGATTCTGATCAAGGAGTCTTGCAAACTCCTCATCTCTCGGTAGAAATATAGAAAGGCTGATTTTGATCCATAGGCGATAGGATGGATGGCGGTGATGGACTAGGTGGGAGTGGTTGAAGAATAACATGAAATATAAGGGCATTGGTTTGGTTATGAGTTAACACCATGTGAATTAGTGTTGACCTAGTAAAACTGTATTCTGTAAATGACACAGAAAACAATGAAGTAAAGAAGGATGAAGTTCGGGGGTAAATTTGGTCAGTGTTTTGATTAAAAATCAAACACAAGGGAACTAATGATGGTTATGATAACTGATACCAGTCATTGTGGGAAATACCAATTTTAGCAAATGAAATAGAATTGATGAATGTGAAATGGGGAAACTATATCTAACAGAGATATCAAAATTTTGGGGATATGATGGTGTCTTGAGGACCAAAAATAGAAAATAATAGGTGATGAAGGTTGTTTCAGGTAAAATAACCAAAAGAGCCAAAAGCCGACACCGGTTAGGTAAATCGACAATGGTCAGATGTAAACCGACGATGGTCACTAGATCAATGTCGATTACTGTGAAATTAGAAGAAATGAAGAAAAATGGATTTTTGGTGAATTAAACTAGATGAAGGATCAACCCATAAATCGAGAATGATAAGATGAGGTCCTGAAACACTTAGAAATAGTTAGAATACTCCAACTATGATGGGGAGTGTGAAAGGAAGAAGAAAATGAAGAAACGTAATCCTCACAACTCAAAACACAAGTCAAGAACAAAGCTAAGAAAAACATGCAATCCTAAAAGTGAATTTATGTTTGTTTTATCTTATGCTATTTAAGACTGACTTGTGAATTTAAAACTGAGTTTTTGGTTGGGAAGGCCTCCTATGAAGAAGGAAATTCTGAAAGGGTGATTTAAGGTTATGTTATGGTAGGGGAGTCCTTTCTCCGAGGTGATGACTAGACATAGATAACTATTTGGGTGCCCACCGTCAATCCTTTGATCGTGTGATTGTTGTGATATCTTTGGGGTGGGATGTTTTTAAGAAGATGTGTAAATTCAAATTTGTGTAGTTTAGCAAAGAGAGAGAGAGACAAGAAAGTTATTTCTACTGATTCAATTGTATCAATTATCGGTTGGGCATGAATTCTAGCATATAGGTTTCCCTCATTTTTAAATGTGAGATAATAATGTAGCATACAAGGATGAAATGCAAAAAAATTATAACCCAAATAGAGAATTATAATTGTTGAAGCAAATGATGAATAGGTCAAGAACTTGCTCTTTCACTACTATGCAAATGCAAAAAGAAAGAATTGGTTCATTTTAAGCACCAAATCACAAATCTTGTTTAGAAAAATAGAAGAAAATAATAATAACAGGGAGAAGATTAAATGTGTATTTTTCAAAAGGAAAGCAACACACAAAAAGTTTCCCTATATAAATAAAATGCAATAAACCTAGGAGAGGGTCCCACCGGGCATGCCAAAATGTTTTTCCAATAAGTTACGTGCATATGAGAAAAATAGATAGGGTAAGGGTGAGAAGGAATACCTGTGAATGAAAGTGGAAGGTAAAGTGCATGTTCTGATTTCTTGATCCAATGTTGATTGTGAGAACTTAATTTTTATAGGAGGAACTACCTGTGAATATAAAACAAGACCACAAGAAGAATATTAAACAATATATGTTAGTGGACTGCCTAGCATATGCTAGATCCAGGAAGTGTGATACTTCCTAGATGGTTGTCAATCCACTATTTAACACAACTTAATGCAAGAAATAATGTAAACCAATAATATCCTATTATATTTGATATGATTTAGGTGTCTCATTCAAGTACAATAAGAAAATATAATCTAACAGGCTAGGTTATGATCAGATCTGGAAGTTAGACAGGTGAATAAGGTGGTTGGGATAGGTCAGGGTCAAGTTTTGAGTGGTTTGGGTTATTTGGGTGAATGTTATGAGGTTGCTGTTATAGTTGGGGTTTAATAGATACAAAGACCGATGCCGATCTAGTATGACCGATGCCAATTAAGATGATATCGACAATGTTTAGATTAACCGGTGTCGGTAGGGTTGGGATGATAGAAACTTAATGAAGTTTAGTTTTGATGAATCTCTATGATTGCACATAGAATAGACAGAGAAGGGTGAGGTTGATGATAGTGCTGGGAATACTCAGAGATATCTGGATTCAGGTATGGAAGGTTGGGATGTTGTAGGTGGTTAGGTGGAGGGATTGGAAAGAAGGTGAGATGGTGATGATGATATGCAAAGGAGACTAGGACTCCTAAACAGAGATAAAGAAACTAATCTAAGTATGGAAAGATGTAGATCCAAATGTACTTACTTGTACTTGTAGACCTAGTGGTTAGATGGAGGTGATGTTTGATCTATGGAACTAGTGGTCAATTCCATGGCCGTGCTTCTCATAACATTACCATGAATGCTTTCCCTTTAGATCAGTTCTTGGTGTTGGTTCAGGATGTCTGGATGTGAAAGAGTGCTTTGGTGTGTGCTTGCATGCAGATCTCTTTTCTCCAAACTCAAATAATTCTTCCAACCTCTATAACAAGGTTACCAAAGTCAATATATGGTAACCGATGATGGTTTAGGGTGACCGGCATTGGTTTCTAGGTGATCGGCATCGGTTAAGGTGAGATATTCTAGGTTGCTAAAATTGTAGATATTGGGTATCTTTTGGCCAGTTTTGTTCATTGTTGCGGATCCAAAATGGCATTTTCCGTGTAAGTAAATTTTCATGTGGTTAAAGGAAGAATATGCATTTAGTGTTAGGGCTAGACTAATTCTTAGTTAGTAATGGTAAGTAGAGAGATTGAGTCCTAGTTAAAAGGAAACATGCTAAGAATAGGTCTATGATGAGGCGTCTAGGTGATGTGGTGGGGTGATGTGCCTAGGTGAGGTGGAAATTAATTTAATTAAGGTATTTATCAATGAATATTGTGAGAATGGGAATTAATTTAATTGTAAGTAATTAAATTAATATACATATGGGGTGAAGGGGAAGCATGACCCAAATTTGGTGTCTATACTTGGCTAGGTTTCCATAAACATGGTGGTCCCTTAAACACTATAATACTTGAAAAAGGTGGTGATCATCATGTTATTCTAGAATGCATGAGAAAATTATAGTATTATTAAGGAACACAAGGAAAACATATTCTATAAAAGTCCTAAAGACTCATTTATAATACTCATTAAGAATTTTGAGGTGTTGGTTAGCTCAAAGGGTACCAATGTGAACATATAGTGGTTGTACCTCATACAAATAGATTATATGTTTAAATTTCTTGATAATGCATGACTAGTGATCGTTTGGTTTTAGGACAACATTTAAGATTATGGTTACACCACATATTTGGTATAATATCTCATCAATTCAAGGAATTAGATAATGGTTATTCACCATCACCTTATTCAATTATATGTATTCAATATAGCCTCAAATTTCCATCCTTCTTGTTAACAAAAATGATAGGTACACCCCAAGGGGACACACTAGGATATATCAATCGTGTCCTTATAATGATATCTAACTACATATTGATCTTTTAGATCTCCAAAGTTGTCAAACTATAGGGTTCTCATGAAATAATCTCTACTCCAAGTATTAGCCCCATTTGAAAATTAATCTCCATCTATCGAGTAATACCTAATTTCTTGCTAGGAAAAACAATTGTGCACTCCTAAAGGATGTGATCTTCATCCAATGAGAGTCCTAGTGACTCATCATATGATATATCACTAACAATGATTGTAACACCCTCAAAAAAATTTATATTCCTCCTTTGCATTTCAAGTGTTGACATGTGATTTTCTTGATAAAGATGTGTTCTTTTGACTGTTGAAGATCATGCTTGATATGGATAAATCATTTTTGTTCTTAAAAATCATTAGACTAAAATAGTATGGCTTTCAAGAATTTATTTTCACTTTGGAAAGGTAAGCTACAATCTGGTTTTAAGAGTTGCAGACTTATTCCTATTTCTGACTCATCCTTGGATCAATTTCAGTGATCCAAGGAATGTTTTAAATCTTCTTCATAGACTAAATGGTAAATTGACATTTAGTAGTTGGAGGGACATAGTGGACTGAACTTTGTATTTTATGAATTCCTTGGTCTTATGTGAACATGTTTTCGTTCAGATGTATGTTTGTGCTCCGGTCTTTGGTGATTGATCTTGACAAGGCATTACAAACATAAGCAAAGTTCAATTTATTTCATGATAGAGGAGGAGTTTGGAGTCCTAAAACCTAAGAATTATCCTAATAGTATCCTCTTATCCAAAATTCACCCCTCAAGGTAATTTTGATAACATGCATCAAATTATTCAGTCCTAAGCAAGTAAGATTGATTCGAGGCCCAAAATCATGTTTTTCGGGGTCCCCTCGGCCCTTTTCTAACTCTCCCATCCAAGAAGAAATCCCAACGAGTTAGAAAAATGGAAAAAATGCAAAAAATAAGGTTACAGGATTGTTTTAAAGCATTTCGGGTTGTACCAGTTTGGGTTGTACTAAGGTTCATTGTACCAAGCTTGGGGCCGAAAAAGTAAGAAAATCGGCTAAGTCAGACATTTTTGTCCCAGGTGGTCCATGGGACAGTTGGGATGTCGAGACACGAGGGACGCGAAAATCTGAAATGGCCGAAAGCAAGGAAAAATCACCTAAGTCTCTGTTTTGCATGGTTTGGGATAGCCGGGACAAAAGTACGCGTGGGACGTGAATCGGCCAATTCGCCAATGCAGTCCATTTCGGGAAGTTCGAGATATTTGTCCCCTGCATTCAGCGGGATAGTTGGGATGAAAGTACGTGAGGGACGATGGGATGCGAAAAGGTGAAAAAGTCACAAACAGAACAAGGAAGCCCGAATCACCAAGGCAGGAGATTTTTGTCCGGGACATCCGGGCCAAAAGTACGCGAGAGACGCGAACCGGCCGATTCGCTGAAAGACGGTCCATTTCGGGAAGTTCGGAGATTTTTGTTCGGGACATCTGGGAAAAAGTGCGTAAGGTATGCAAGGATCAGCGGGGGTGCAAAGAGGTAATTTTTTCCCGAAGGCCCAGACGAATAGGGAGTGCCACGTGTTCGGAGTGGTAGGGTGGGGAGATTTTTGGGAAATTTTCCCAAGAAAAAAAAAAGAAAAATTCAAAGGGAAAGCCCTCCCCCTTTTCTGGGAGCCAATAAAATCTCACCAAATGTCTAGCGGCACCAAAAATTCAAGGCAGCTCAGCCCAATCAGAGCGTGCCACGTGTCCTCAGTAGGCCCGGTGCAGAAAATTTTGGAAAATTTTCCAAAGGCAAAAACAAAAGAAAAATAGTCAGGAAGGGCCCACACCCAATAGAAACGTGCCACGTGGCACCTGGAGTGGTGGAGCATGGGGAAAATTTGAAAAATCTTCCAAAGACCAAACGGGTAAATAATTCAAACTTTTTTCCCGCCAATCCGTTCTGGGCCTGTTTTTGCTCTAAATCTTCAAATGGCCATAACTTTCGATCCAAAGCTCAAATTTTCACGTTCTTTATATCAAAGGAAACTTAGTGAAATTATCTACATGATTTTGGTGTCAATTTTTCATTTTGGTTTAGTTTGGAGAGATAAAATTAAGAAACGTCTTTGCACGTGGTAATGGCGAAATGACTTTTCAACAACTAGTTTTAATGCAAAATGGGTCGCATTCTTCTCCAAAGATGGCCAAAAATGTCGTGGCATGGGTCCTGTAAGGATGCCCATCCTATTCTAATGTATCTTCATTCAATGAGGAATGGCTCCCACATGTTTTACACGTTTTCTCTCTCCTGGGCTCGTCCCATGCACTGTAAAAAGCTAGATTTGGCTCATTTTTCAAAGGGTTGTTCATCTTTTCTACTTTTCTCTCCTTTCTTTTCTTCCCTAGGGTTGAAAATGGAGTTTGAACCTCCTCCCCTACTCTGTAATGGAATTTTTACCTTTTACCATTAAAATGATGTTCTGTGCAAACTTTTGGAGCAACAAAAACGTGTTTTGTGATGCATCTGTCCATCCTTGCTCGTTTTTTTGCTTGTTTTCTTCTTACCTCTCTTCATTGCAGGTATTTGTGCACGTTTAAATGTTCATTGCAAGGTTGGAGCTATGTTCATAGTAGTTTTGATAGATGTTCAACATTTTCCTTCTCTGGTGTATCACCGTTTTAGTGTAGGATTTTGTTTTTTTCTCTTTTCTCTCTCCCTGTCTCCTTGGAGGTTAGATTAGGATTATATTAGCTTGCCTACACTGGAACAACTTGTGGCAAGTAGTTTAGGAGCAAGAACCAAGTTTATCTGGAGGTCTATCTCAAGTAGCAAGTCCCACAACTTGGAGACAAGACCCATGTTATCCAATCACACCGTGAGTTCAAGTATATGCACTTGTATAAACATTAGGTACCTTGTGATTCGGTGATAATAGTTTTGGCATGCCGGTGGGACATTAGAGGTCTTCCATTTTATCTTTGACAGGTTGGTGTGTTCCTATTAAGGATTCAGCCTTTGGGAGGCACTTTCAAAAGCACATCCGACGACTCCATCCGGTAAATAACTCATTCTCCGAGTTACTGCACCCATTTTCCATCCATCTTTCTTTCCATCTCTTTCATTCTTTTCCATTACATGAAGTTGTGCAATCATGACTTCATTTCCATCATGGAATTCACATTTTACAACAACAAAGTATGTCACACCTTCAACGTGTTTTACAAATCCTCTAAATCAATAGTTTGATCAAACTCAAAATCAGCATATCTACCGATATGAGCAGCAGTGCCAAAGTCAGTTTGGTTGTGAAGAACATCGAGAGCAAGGGTACACATGCAATGAAGACAATCAAATGGAAGATGCAGATTTTGTGGAAAAAATCCAAAAGATGGACGCAAAGATGGTGCAATCAAGAGCAAATGAGATCAAATGAAAGCTTTCAAAATTGGTTATAGGACTCCTTTTCCATGGGGAGGCCCTTTTCCAAGGCATTACAGCCCTCAAGAGAAGCTTGACTTCATGATTGCAATGCTGCCATTACTTGCAAAGTGGATTGAAGGAGTAGAGGTGTATGAGAGGATTATTCGAGAACCCTTTTCAATGGGTAAGCACGCCATCTCATGCCTTTCTTTTTCCTCTTTCCCAATCTGTTTTATCTCAGCAGTGTCAAGTTTTAAACTCTCCATCTATTGTCCCAAGTGTTGAATCCATTTCTCCACCCCCTAGTCTTCCACCTCATCTCAATTCTTTTGTCCCTTTTCCTTCCAAACAGTCATCCCCTCCACAAGAGCTAACAAAAATACCCCCTCCTCCAAAGAAACAAGAGTTTCTACCTCCTCCACCACCACGAAAAATTTCCAAGCCATTTGAGTTACAATCCACTTCTCCTCTTGCATTCCCAAATCCATGTTGGGAGGATAAAAATCAGAATTCTAGTCAAGGAAAACAACAGCAAAAAGAAAAGCCAAACAAGGATGAAGAAATTCAAAGTCTGAAGAGTTGGGCTCTTAAATTTGGGATGAAAAAGATCCCCTTGATGGTTAAGCCTTCAGAAGAGGTTGGAGTTGGAGAACAGGTGGTGGTTAAGACTGATTTTGTGGCAGCAGAAGAAGAGCAAAAAGAAGAAGCAGATCAGCAGTCAGTTTTCTTAGAAAGTAGTGTCCATGTTGGCACTCTATTTGAAGGGAATGCTGATTCAATTCAAGTTACACAATCAGCCATAGAGGAAGAAAGCTCAAAAGAAGATCTTGCAGTCCCAACTTGTCCTCTAGAGTAGCAGATTGAAGAGTTTGACTTGACAAACTTCATGCTAGAAGAAGAGTTCTATCAAGAGTAGGATTGCCTTCAAGTAGTAGAGGAGGAAGAAGCTACTCTAAATCTAAAATAAAAGGAGCACATTCTAGTTGTGGAGGAGAAAATTACAGATCCAAGGGCTTTGAGCACAAAGCAGGCTACAGGAGAACCTTCAGTTCTTCTTTCTACTTCATCCCTCTCAAGTTCTAGTGCTGAAGAAGAGTTTGATCTCTTAGACTCAATGTTAGAGGATGAAAGAAACCATGATGATCAAGTTACGAGATAAAGAGGACACCATGGAGGAAGTTGAGCATTTGCAGCGGGACAACTATGAGGTAGTGTATCTGGTGATTTGGAGGACTATTTTGATAAAGAAGAACCGGTTGAGTTTCCACCATTCTCTCTTTCATCTTCCATGTCCCAAATACTTGAGCCTATTATCATGAAGGAGAGCATTCATTTGCAGCAGCCTGCATCTTATACCATCTCTTTGGAACCAAAATTGGAAGATTTTAATCTTTCATGTTCTTCATTGGAGGAAGAGAAAGGGTAGAAAGGTTCTACCATTGCTTCCACACCATCCATTCAAGAGGGTCTACAACATAACTCCATTCTTGGAGTTGAAAATTAGGGAAATGGGCATACTCAAAGGACCATACCTTGCCCAATCAGGTATTTGGCTTCATTAGAACCAAAGGAGAAGTCACAACCAGTCATGCTTGCTTCTAAGCATAAGGATGAGTTACAAAGAACCAAGGATCAGCTATCATACCTCTCCAATCCAAATGCAGAACAACTAAAAGAGGTATTGAATTTGCCTTCACCGATACCTTGATGATTTGGGTGGAAGACTAGCTTCTTGTTGATTTTCCATTCATCCAATCAGCCATGTTCAATGCCAAATCAGTTGCATGGTTGCCAATTTTGAAGAAAGGAAGCTATTTTACACAACCAGTTGTAGGGTTTGTTTAGCTTACCTTTGCTTCCAGTTAGAATAGAGTAGGTAGGTTTGCTTTCAGTAAAATAAGTGCTTGTGCACACTCTGCATGTTCCATTTGGAGCATGTATGAATTTCAATTTTGTACATAGTTTTTGGTGCTGGTTTTGCTTCTTGCATGATACCCATTTCAATGGGTTTCCAAGTGGCTCGAGAGGAGGTTTTCAAAGTTCAGATTAGTTTACAGACTACAACTCATGACTCCATGCCCAATGGATGCTTCAGGAAGCTAGCCATTCTTCATTCAGTAGGAAGATGACCCTTCGAGTCGCCAAAATTGTTATCCAAAATTCACCCCTCAAGGCAATTTTGATAACATGCATCAAATTATTCAAATCCGAGCAAGTAAGATTGATTCGAGGCACAAAATCATGTTTTTCGGGGTCCCCTCGGCCCTTTTCTAACTCTCCCATCCAAGAAGAAATCCCAACAAGTTATAAAAAATGGAAAAAAGGTAAAAAATAAGGTTGTAGGACTATTTTAAAGCATTTTGGGTTGTACCAGTTCTGGTCGTACTAAGGTTGGTCGTACCAAGCTTGGGGCCTAAAAAGCAAGAAAATCGGCTAAGTTGGACATTTTTGTCCAAGGCGGTCCGCAAGATAGTTGGGACGTCGGGACGCAAATGATGCAAAAATTTGAAATGGCCGAAAGTAAGGAAAAATCACCTAAGTCGTTGTTTCACTCGGTTTGGGACAACGGGACAAAAGTACGCGTGGGATGCGAATCGGCCGATTCGCCGACAAACAAGCGATCCATTTCGGGGCGATTCGGAGATATTTGTCTGTGCATCCATGGGACAGCAGTTGGGATGAAAGTATGTGAGGGACGCGTGGGATGCAAAAAGGATAAAAATCCACAAACATGAACAAGGAAGCCCTGAATCGCCAAGCAAGAGATTTTCGCAGGGACGTCCGGGTCAAAAGTACATGGGGACGCCAACCGATCGATTCGCCAAAAGATGGTCCATTTTGGGAAGTTTGGAGATTTTTGTCTAGGACAGCCAGGACAAAAGTGCATAAGGTATGCAAGGGCTCAGCGGGGGCGCAAAGAGGTAAATTTTTCCCGAAGGCCCACGGACGAATAGGGGAGCGCCACGTGTCCTGGAGTGGCGGGCTGGGGGAGATTTTTGGGAAATTTTCCCAAGAAAAAAAAAAAAGCAAAATTCAAAGGGAAATCCCGCCCCCTTTTCTGCGAGCCAATAGAATCTCACCACGTGTCCAGCTAGCACCAAAAAATTCAAGGCAATCCCGTAGCCAATCAGAGCGTGCCATGTGTCCCAGCTTGTCCGCCCGGCGGAAAATTTTTGGAAAATTTTCCAAAGGAAAAAACAAAAGAAAAATATTTAGGAAGGGCCCATGCCCAATAGAAACATGCCACATGGAACCTAGAGTGGCGGAGTGTGGGGAAAATTTGAAAAAATTTCCAAAGACCAAACGGGTAAAAAATTCAAACTTTTTTCCCCCGATCCGTTTTTTGCTGTTTTTGCCCTAAATCTTCAAATGGCCATAACTTTCGATCCAGAGCTCATATTTTAACGTTCTTCATATAAATGGAAAGCTAGTGAAATTCTCTACATGATTATGGGGTAAATTTTGCATTTTTGTTTAGTTTAGAGAGATAAAATTAAGAAACGTCTCTGGCACGTGGTAATGGCCAGAAATGACGTTTCAACAACCAGTTTTAATGTAAAATGGGTCGTATTCTTCTCCAGATGGTCAAAATGTCGTGGCATGGGTGCAGTAAGGATGCCCATGCTATTTTAATGCATCTTCACTCAATGAGGAATGGCTCCCATGTTTTTTACATGTTTTCTCTCTCCTGGGCTCGTCCCTTGCATTGTAAAAAGCTAGATTTGGCTCATTTTTCAAAGTGTTGTTCATCTTTTCTGCTTTGCTCTCCTTTCTTTTCTTCCCTGTGGTTTAAACCTCCTCCCTTGCTCTGTAATGGAATTTTTACCTTTTACCATTAAAATGATGTTCTGTGCAAACTTCTGGAGCAACAAAAACATGTTTTGTGATGCATCTATCCATCCTTGCTCGTTTTTTGCTTGTTTTCTTCTTTCCTCTCTTCATTGTAGGTATTTGTGCATGTTTAAATGTTCATTGCAAGGTTGGAGCTATGTTCATAGCAGTTTTGATAGATGTTCAACATTTTCCTTCTCTGGTGTATCACCGTTTTAGTGTAGGCTTTTGTTTTTTTCTCTTTTCTCTCTCTCCCTGTCTCCTTGGAGGTTAGATTAGGATTAGATTAGCTTGCCTGCACTAGAACAGCTTGTGGCAGGTAGTTTAGGAGCAAGAACCATTTTCTCTGGAGGTCTATCTCAAGTAGCAAGTCCCACAACTTGGAGATAGTACCCATGTTATCCAATCACACCGTGAGTTCAATTATATGCACTTGTATAAACATTAGGGTGTTGTGATTCGGTGATAACATATCCTAAGCTAGGTAAGAACACCTATGCTCTAGCTACATCTACTTATTTGATTTTCATCTAATCTAAGCCTCTTATTCTACTTTGTTGGGTTGGCATCCTAACCTAATGTTTGTGCTAAATATATAAGGGAAAGATTACTAAAGTAATGATAGGCTATTTTAACTAATACCTAATACTAATTGGTTATGAAATTAATCTAACCTAAGGTGGGCATTACTATTGATAATGTCTTAAGACCTAAGGTGGTTATTGTTAGACTAACCTAAGTTCTAATGGGACCCATCATAAACTATTAAAAGGGAACCTAAGGGGTCGCATGTCTCTAAGGTGACGGTTCCAATGGTATTTAAGTGAGTTGATAGCGTTTAATGGATGGTGGTACTTGTAAGTTTTAAAGCAGGGGCTAGTTGACTTAGTGGAGGCATACGTGGAAGCTCCACTAAAGATGGAATTGCATGTTTGGATGGAATTGGCATTCGCGATTTAGGAGGTGGTGGCAAGGAAAGTTAAGGAAGAAATTTTGAATTAATGACATTGATGGGCCTTGGTTTTTATGTGAAAACTGTCTTAGAAACTTGGAAGGTGGGTTTGTAGGAGGTTATTTGTAGGAGATTTTTATCAACATGGAGCTATCTAGTTCTTTCAAACCAAAAGAGTTCGAACTTCAATTCAAATATATTTTTTGTTTCTATGGTCTATTTTTGATCGAAGGAAAGTATATGAGGCATAGGAAGAAAATATGTTTGATTGTTTATCTTTCGTGGAGGAGAAAAAGAGTTGGAAGCTCAGTTAGAAGTCTCCTTCGATTTGGCAGAAGCACTATTAGGCATGATAGGCTCTATCCATTAAGATTTCATGCTTTCTTCTAAATGATTCATTAGAATAACTCTACTTTTATGCTTATTAATAATTGCAAGTTTTTTATGGTTGATTACTTGCATGTTTTAATGAATCTCTATGATTTTTTTGATATGAATGCATGGAAAAGTAATGTTGTTTTGGGAAACTTTCTCTCTCAGGTGCAAGTTTAGTGATAACATGCATGTGATGCTTATATGTGAAACTTGTTCTCTGTAGTTTTGTTCTTCTTACTGGAACTTGCATTCGAGGTTGTGTTTTGGAAAAGGACTTCATTGCCTTATATGGTTCTAAACTTATATGGAACCTTGAGTTTGTTTGATCTTGTCTTTGGGCTTGTGTGTTGATATAAAACTTGTGTTGGAGCTTCGTATTGTTCTAAACCAGTGTTTGGAAACTTATGCAATGTTGAACAGTTGCTTGAAGATTGTATTTGGCACTATATTTGTATTTTAATTACTTGTGAAGTTCTAAACTTTTATGTGAAGCTCGTGTTCAACACTATACTCATATTTGGTACTTGAGTGTTAAGAATTTTTATTTGAATTGAAAAATTTGATCTGTTCTGGTATTTTTGTGTTGGGTTTCACTTGTATTAAAATCTTTAAGCTTATAATTCTTTTATTGAGCAACTTACTCACCGAAAACTGGGTGATAGTTTGATTGAGTCATTTTGTAATCCCTTTGAGATTTGGAACTGGAAATTTCTTGTTTAAAAGAATGTGGTACTTCTATTTTTATGACTATCATCTTCTTTGAGATGGTAATGGCGTGAGATTTGGGGGTGTTCTTTTCCCCCTGTCTTGAGGAAACCCATGTTCTAGGTTGACTATTTTGTTTGGAAACTAAGTCTCCTCTGTTGCAATTTAGTGGTTGTGAAAGTCTTGTTTTGGATTTCTATTTCAGTTGCATTGGAGATAAGAATGGGACATCTTCTGACTTAAACATTTTTGGGTTTCTTGCTCCCTCTTAGATCCTTTAAAATAAGTTTGGGTCTCATTGGAAAGTTGATTTATTACCCTTATACACTAAATTTATAAGGGAAGGATACTTTCTCCATTTAGTTGTTTTGTGTATAGTTATTTTGAATCATGAACTACTTACTCTTCGTATTAAGTTGTGAAGCATTTAAGAGTCTTCAGTCTTGAGTTTGTGGATAATTATAAACTTGTTAGCTTACTGTTTCAGGATTCTATTCTTGTAGGATACAATGAATAAGTTTTTGAGTTTCTTTTAAAGAGAGAAAATAAATATTCTCTTGGGATTAGTATGTTGTTTTGGGACTGTAATGTGTCTTTCATTCTGAACTGAATTGAAATAGGAAATTCATTTGTTAAGTTAATGAAATGATTAATTATATGGACCTTACCTAATAGAGATATCTTTTCTCTGATGTTTGATAAGTTCATTACTTAACTCCTCTGTACTTGATTTTCTTTTGAGGTGGTGATTTCCTTACGGTATGATGGTCTACCTTGTTTGAATCATTTGTTGTAATGATGCTTAAAGGATAGTAGTTAAGTCACTTTATGTTGATAAGTGAATGCATACTTATTTATCGATGTTTTTATCTAAGCCTTGCTTTATTCGGATGGATAGGAATAGGTTTTATCTCTTGTACTCTATCTTTTTGGGTGAACTTGAGTAGAGATTAACTTCCATATGGGACTACTTTGATTAGTAAATGTTGGTTTCAGATCCTAGATGATAACTTATAATATGTAGAA
This sequence comes from Taxus wallichiana var. yunnanensis, assembly GCA_018340775.1. Classification (NCBI taxonomy): domain Eukaryota; kingdom Viridiplantae; phylum Streptophyta; class Pinopsida; order Cupressales; family Taxaceae; genus Taxus; species Taxus wallichiana. Next base: position 432,858,646 of record CM031235.1, on the reverse strand, counting down.
GTAGAACTATAATCAGTTAGATTGTTTTGATTCTCTATATTTTCTTGGATTGATATGGAATTTTGCTTAGATGTATATCTTAAATGTTGAATTTATTAGTTGTTATCCCTAAAAGGAGATAGTTAATTTAAGTTATGAACTTGATTTTTCTTCGAGATGGTTTGAGTTTGAGTATGGTATGTAATAGTTCTTCATATTCTTTTCTTAACATTTAGATGGAACATCCTAAAATGAACCATGTTGTAAACACTTCTTTTGTCTTATAGAAAAGATAAATGTTGTATTCTATTAGGATAGAAGTATGAAATAATGGGATGGTAAGATCTATTGTTTGTTTAAAGTTAATTGATATAATTAATTAAACTTTGAGTTTTAAGACAGATGTTGTGGATTATATTTGCTCTTCTCTTAAAAGTGGATCTAGATCTATTATTGTACTTCTTTTCTATTTGGTATCACTTATGTTATTGTATGATATATTAATTGTCTCATTAAAGCATAGTTGTTTTAATGAAACAATTAGTGGAATGCACTTCATTTTAATGCTTAGTTCTTATCATGCTCAGTTCATTAAACTGACTCATGCTAGCAATTTTTGTAGATGGACATCGTAAGTGATAAAATAATGCCAAAAATTTATTTGATGAATTGGTGATAAAGTTTGATTCCTTGTAAAGAATTCTGATTCATTCTTTAGTTATATCAAAAAGAAAAGTTGTATTCTTTTTTAATGAAGGCTATTGTTATGCAGAATGCCTAAAGTGCATAGTATTGTAAATATATAAGTTTATAATGATGAATTGTGAGTTCAGATTTACTTGCATTGGTTTTGTAAATTATCTTGTACTTTTATAAAGGAGATGGAAGTTCTATCTTGTTGATATTCTTCATATTGTTATATGCTTATCTTGTTATCCTTTGATAAGATGGATAAAGGGAACTAGTTTAGTTTCCCTTATAATGATGCAACTTGTTAAGTTTAATAGATGATGTTTATTATCTAAACAATATAACATAGTAATGTGATGCGTAATGAACATACAATATGAACTATGGATATTGTGAATGATAAATCCTAACACTTAAACATTTAGAGGAAGACTCTTCCTCTCTTAAATGAATGTAAACCAAAAGGGATTGGTGATATGATTGTAAATCATAGGACTTCATTTAGTATGAAGTCTACTTTGGTTGGACCTATGTGGTTGTTAAACCTCCTGAATGTGAAATTACAATATTTTGGAACTTATGTTATTGAGGTCCTATTTTGGTTAACTGCTTGTTATACTAAGTAAGTGAACATTAAAAGAAATCATGAGTTAAAGGAAGTTCTTTAATACTTAATTGATACAAATATAGAATAAGAACTTAAGGAGAGTTGGATTAGGGTTTAACAGGGTTACTGTAACCATTGTATTAATCCAAATTAATAATTTATTAATAACCTCCTAGGGGTATGTACATCTCGATGAGGTAGTTTCTGTAGGATGTTGGCACATGCCAACTGCAAGGTTGTACTTTTAGAAGACTTGGGTCTTCTCAAGAATACAGTGTTGCAGTTGACATGTGGCAACACCCTTCTACATTGATCATCTAGATCTACACACAAATAAGGACTTGAACTTAGTTTCTCTCTAGGTCAAGTTAGTGGCATGTTAGGATAGGTAGTAGCTTTCAATGGCTCAGGGTACCTTGGCACACCCGGTTGACTTAGGTCAACCGAGTATGCCCATATACCCTAAGTCATTGTGAGCATCTTCCTATAATAATTTATGTTTCTAACTAGGGCTAGGGTTAAACCTTGGGAAAGTGGACTGATGGTAGTCAGTAAAGACCATTCTTGATAATAGAGGAGTGAGGTGAAGGACGTATTCAAAATGATGAGTATGTCATCTAGGAATAGTGACATACATAGTATGTTGGAAATATTTGGCCAAAGTATCACAAGTTGTTGGTTGCATTGTCCTATGTCACCAAGTTTGAAGCAATGTGATATCAGATGAATATTGGTAACAAATATTCAGATATGTTATTTAAACAGATCACTCAGTACCTGGTTTAGGGTAGGAAAACCAAGTATACAAAGTATACGATAAGTATTCAATACTTAAAGTTAACATAAATAGATTGGTAGTTCACCGAGTTATGAAATGAATAGATTAGTGGATCACCGAGTCATTTATAGCTACATATGGTTATCTATTTGAGATTGATTGGCATTGAATGTTTGTTCTAAATAATGCTTATTTAGAACAATGAACATTATGTAAAAAAATAATTTTTTTTTCCTTGTTTCTAAAGTCTTAAAATGGGAATGTTACATCTTGGTATCAGAGCTGAAGGTTATAGCTCTTGGACCTACTATGTCCATAATCTGATGAAACTTAAATTTTCTCTGAAACAAAAATGGTTAGAACAAGAGGAAATGTTGGAAATAATCCTCCGCCAGAGGAAGGAGCAACAACTTCCCAGAAACTAGATGAGATCCTTGCTGCCCTGTTGGACACAAGAGATCATTTGGCTATACTTGAACAACAAGTAATGGGTAATGAGGAGGAAGAAGATGCTAACAACAATAATCAACCACCTCCTGGGGACAACACCAATGTAGGTGTTGATAATAACAATGTGAACATACTGTTCAGCTTGAGAACAAAAAGGCTAGGCTGATAGTTGAACTCACTAATGATATAAAAAGGATAAGTCCACCCAAGTTTGATGGCACCACATTAGGAGATGGGGCTGAGAATTGGCTCAAGCAAAATGGAGAAATACTTTGCAATAAGGAATTTCTCAGAAGAAACAAAGGCGATATGGGGAGCATATCAGCTTTCTCATGAAGCATCTTCATGGTGGGACAAGCCGTAAGGATGAGTTGAATATTGATGAAGCTAATATCACTTGGGATCAATTTAAAGGATACTTTATGCAATGATGGATTGCCTGTAACTTTACTATGATCAGAAAATGACTGAATTCCAAAACTTAGCTCAAGGAAAGCTAATTGTAATTGAGTACTGGGAGTGGTTTACAAAACTTCTTAAGTATGTACCTCAAGTACCAAACTGATGAGAAGTTTAGGATACAAAATTCATCATGGGATTGAATCCTGTTATAGGAGGAGAGGTGGACGTTCACAGCCCAACCACGATGGAAGGGGTTATTGAAAAAGCCATAAGGTAGGAATAAAAATTAAAGGCAATTTATGCTCATAAGGAGGAAGTAAGGAAGAAATCTCCCAACTACTCTTCATCATCTCTTACACCTAGGAAAGGACCGTGGAAGAAGTTTGGTAATAAAAACAAGTTTTAAGTTGATAATAATAAGAAAACTACCATAAACAAGTCTACTGGTAATGCATGGAACAACTTTGCTAAGAACAATAATAACAAACATAAGTCCTATGGGGGTCAGAATGATAACTCTAAGGATGAAATAAACCCGAGCCTAGGAAGGGACCTGTAGGAGGATGTTATAACTATGGAAAAGATCATTACACAAATCAATGCACTTTGAAAAAGGATGATCATAATCAATAGCACAAGATACACACTGTAGTAGCTGATAAGCAGGCTGAGAAATAGGCCACGCCTATAGAAGTTTGGGTAAGTTATTTGGTTTACCTATAACTATTCTTTTTGATATCATAGCTATTGAATGTTTTATTTCTAATAAATAACATCAAAATTAAAAAGAAAACTGGAAACATGGTAAAACATGGACTGTATAGTATGGAAACAATGTTGTTCATATGGTTAGTATGTGTCTTTTTGGAGAAGTCCTTGATTTACCTAACTTTTCCACTGAAGTTGATCTTTATGTTGCACCTTTGGGGTCTTATGACGTAATCATAGGTGTTAATTGGTTAGCAAGAACATAAGGCTAAAGTGGACTATTTTGAAAAACACATTAGTTGTTTAGACGATCTATAGAAAACAATAGAGATTTAGGGTGTGAAACGTGAGATTTCTGTTAGAAAACTGTATCTATGCAACTTAAAAAGGCCAAAAATAAAGGTTGTACCTTATATGTAGTGAAAATTATTGAAACAATGAAGAGAACAATGATGTTATGGAACGATATCTATTGTTATGAGACTTCAGTGATGTATTTCAAAGGAATTTAGGTCTTCCACCCAAAAGGGAGTTTGATTTCATGATTGAGATCAATCCTGGAACTGAACCTATTTCTAAAGCACCATATCTAATGACTACTATGAATTAGTAGAGCTTAAGGCTCATTTGTAAGAAATTTTTCTAAAGGTTTGATTAGACCAAGTGTTTCACCTTGGGGAGCACCTGTAATTTTTGTGAAAAAGAAGGATGGAACACTTAGATTGTGCATTGATTACAAAATGTTAAACAAAGCAACAATCAAGAATAGATACCCACTCCCTAGGATTGATGATTTATTTGATCAGATGCATGGAGAATCGGTATATTATAAGATAGATATTTGATCTAGATATCATCAATTGTGAATTAAGGATGAGGATATTCATAAAACAACTTTTAGAACAAGGTATGGACATTATGAGTTCATGGTTTTACCTTTTGGATTAACTAATGCACCTACAACATTTATGAATTTAATGAATAATATCTTTCAAGAATACTTGGACAAATTTGTGTCTCGTATTCTTGGATGACATTCTCATATATTCTAAAAGTATTGAGGAACACCATGAGCATTTGAAGATAGTTTTGGAAATATTAAGAAAGAGATGGTTATTTGGTAAGTTGTCTAAATGTTCTTTCTATGACACAAAAGTACACTATTTGGGACATGTAATAAGTAAGAATGGAATTGTTGTAGATCCTTAAAAAATTGTAGCTATAATTAAGTGGCCTGCACCAAAGAATGTACATGAAGTTAGAAGCTTCATGGGACTTGGTAGCTACTATAGAAAATTTGTAAAAGACTTCTCTAAGGTGGCTGCACCAATAAATTCTTTACAAAAGAAGGATAAAAAGTTTGTTTGGAGTGAGAAATGTGAAATTACATTCAAAACTTTGAAGGAACAGTTAACTTCAACACCTATTCTTGCAGTACCAGATCCTAATGGAGATTTTATGGTGGTAACTGATGCTTCTGGTGAAGGTTTAGGAGGCATTTTGTTACAAAATAATCATGTCATACATTACGAAAGTAGAAAACTTAAGTTACATGAGTTGAATTATGCTCCACATGATTTAGAGCTTTCTGCCATTGTTCATGCACTACAAGTTTGGAGGCATTACCTGCTTGGTAAACCTTTTGAATTGAAAACTGATCACCTTGGACTAAATTATATCTTCACTCAGCCAAATCTTAATGCAAGACAACGAAGGTGGTTAGAGTTTTTGTCTCAATATGATTTTGACATCAGTTATATAAAGGGTAAAGAAAATAGAGTGGCTGATGCTCTAAGTCGTAGGAAGCACATTTCTGCTCTTATAACGTTAAGAACTCAGTTTAAGGATGAAGTAAAAAGTGTTATGGAATCTGACTCTTACTTTCAGCAAGTAAAAGCAGTGCTTGCTATAGATTTGAATGATTTGAGGTATAAAGGTTTTCACTTTGATAATGAAGGAATCTTATGATTTGAAAATAGAGTATATGTACCTTCGCTAAATGATTTGAGAAAGAAATTGTTAGTAGAATTTCACAATTCACCTTTTTTTGGACACCCTGGCATTACAAAAATGCTTGCTGATATAAAACAACAATATTTCTAGAAAGGAATGAAAAAGGATGTTATAGACTTTGTGACACATTGCCTTGAATGTCAACATGTTAAAGCGGAACATATGCACCTAGCTGGTTTGTTGTATCCTCATAGCATACCACAGTACAAATGGAAAGTGATAAGCATGGACTTTGTATAAGGGTTACCTATGTCAAGAAATAAACATGATGTTATTTTAGTAGTTGTGGATAAACTAACAAAGGTAGCACATTTTATTGCTGGAAATTTGAAGGATGATTCTCCTATTTTGGCTAAAATATTTATACATGAGATTTTCAGATTACATGGAGTACCTGAACTAATCATATCTGATAGAGATCCTAGAATGACGTCAAGGTTTTGGAAAATGCTTAATGCAACTCTAGGAACTAAGCTAAATTTTAGTTCTATGTATCATCCGGAAATGGATGGATAGACTGAAAGAGTAAATCAAGTTTTAGAAGATATGTTACGAATGTATTGTATGGATCAAAGTATAAGTGGGAAGAGTATCTTCCATTAGTTGAATTTGCATACAATAATACATATCATGCTTCTCTTAAGATGACACCTTTCAAAGCATTATATGGAAGAAAATGTAGAACCCTATTAGTTGGGACAACATGGAGGATAGAGAGGTAATTGGACCTGAAATTCTTACTGAAATGGAACAACAAGTTAAATTGATTCGTGAATGCTTGAAAGAAGCAGCAGATAGGAAAAAGAGTTATGCTGACTTAAAGAGGGTTGATAGGAAATTTGAACTTGGTGAGAAAGTCTTTCTTCGAGTTAAACCAAAAAAGAGTTCTATAACTTTTGGCAAGGCTGCCAAGTTATCACCTCATTATGTGGGACCTTTTGAGATAGTTGAAGTAATCAACCCTATAGCTTATCATTTAGCATTACCTCCTGCTTTGTCACGAATGCATGATGTTTTCCATATTTCTTTGCTTAAGAAATATGTATCAGATTTATCACATGTGTTAAATTGGAATTCATTGCAGGTCCAGGACCTAGGAATAATCATGGTTAAACCCACACGAGTGTTGGAAACTTGCTAGTTGCATTTAAGAAATCATGAAATAAGACAATGTAAGGTCCAGTGGGACCAATTTAATGAAGAGAGTGCAACTTGGGAAAAACTTGAGGATATGAAAACTAATTTTCCATATCTATTTGAATAGAATTGATTTTGTTGACTGATAAAAATTTGTGATTTTATCTTTATATTACAATAAGTATGCTAGTTTTGGGCAGATATTTATTTGTTTTGAATAAACAACTATGTAATGTTGATTTATGGAACTTAAAAAAAAGATATGTTTTTGACATATGGTAAGAAAAGTGAATAAGTTGATTTTCCTTGATGCAAACTGTTAAAAAAATGAGATAATCATCGAGATGATGATTCTTTTTAGGAGGGAAGCATGTAACACCCTCGACAATTGTTATATTCCTCCTTTGCATTTCAAGTGTTGACATGTGATTTTCTTGATAAAGATGTGTTCTTTTGACTGCTAAAGATCATGCTTGATATGGATAAATCATTTCTATTCTTAAAAATCATTAGACTAAAATAGTATGGCTTTCAAGAATTTATTTTCACTTTGGAAAGGTAAGTTACAATCTGGCTTTAAGAGTTGCAGACTTATTCCTATTTTGACTCATCCTTGGATCAATTTCAGTGATCCAAGGAATGTTTTAAATCTTCTTCATAGACTGAATGGTAAATTGACATTTAGTAGTTTGAGGGACATAGTGGACTGAACTTTGTATGTTATGAATTCCTTGGTCTTATGTGAACGTGTTTTCATTCAGTTGTATGTTTGTGCTTGGGTCTTTGGTGATTGATCTTGATAGGGCATTATGGACGTAAGAAAAGTTCAATTTATTTCATGACAGAGGAGGAGTTCGAGTCCTAAAACCTAAGAATTATCCTAATAGTATCCTAAGCTAGGTAAGAACACCTATGCTCTAGCTACATCTACTTATTTGAATTTCATCTAATCTAAGCCTCTTATTCTACTTTGTTGGGTTGGCATCCTAACCTAAGCTTTGTGCTAAATGTATAAGGGAGAGATTACTAAAGTAATGATAGGCTATTTTAACTAATACCTAATACTAATTGGTTATGAAATTAATCTAACCTAAGGTGGGCATTACTATTGATAATGTCTTAAGACCTAAGGTGGTTATTGCTAGACTAACCTAAGTTTTAATGGGATCCATCCTAAACTATTAAAAGGGAACCTAATGGGTCACATGTCTCTAAGGTGATGGTTCAATGGAATTTAAGTGAGTTGATAGGGTTTAATGGATGGTGGTACTACTAGTTTTGGCAAGGGCTAGTTGACTTAGTGGAGGCATACGTGGAAGCTCCATTAAAGATGGAATTGCATGTTTGGATGGAATTGGCATTCACCAGATTTAGGAGGCATGAAAGGAAAGATAAGTGGGAAATTTGGAATTAATGGCATTGATGGGCCTCATTTTTTGTGTGCAAACCATCTTAGAAACTTGGAAGGTGGGTTTGTAGGAGGTTATTTGGTTTTGCATGCATTGTGGATTTTTCTCTACATGGAGCTATCTGGTTCTTCGAACCAACAGTTTGACCTTCACTTCAAAGCTATTTTTGGTTTCTATGGTCTATTTTTGATCGAAGGAAATTATATGAGGCATAGGAAGAAAAGATGTTTGATTGTTGATCTTTCGTAGAGGAGAAAAAGAGTTGGAAATCGATGGAAGTCTCCTTTGATTTGGCAGAAGCACTATCAGGCATGATAGGATCTACCCATTAATATTTTTGCTTTCTTCTAAATGATTCATTAGAATAACTCTACTCTTATGCTTATTAATAATTCAAGTTTTTCCCGATTGATTACTTGCATGTTTTTATGAATCTCTGTGATTTTTGGATATGAATACATGGAAAAAATAATGTTGTTTTGGAAACTTTCTCTTTGTGCAAGTTCAATGATAGCATGCATGTGATGCTTATATGTGAAACTTGTCTCTGTAGCTCTGTTTTCATTCTGGAACTTGTATTCAAGGTTGTTGTGTTTTGGACAGGCCTTCGTTGCATTATAGGGTTCTGAACTTTATGGGAACCTTGAGTTCCATTTGATCTTGTTTTTGGGCTTCGTGTTTTGATATAAAACTTGTGTTGGAGCTTCGTATTGTTTTGAACTAGTGTTTGGAAACTTATGCAATGCTAAATAGTTTCTTAAAGATCATATTTGGCACTGTATTTGTATTTTAATTACTTGTGAAGTTCTGAAATTTTATGTGAAGCTCGTGTTTGACACTGTACTCATATTTGGTACTTGAGTGTTAAGAAATTTTATTTGAATCGATGAATTTGATTATGTTCTGGTATTTTTGTGTTGGGTTTCACTTGTATTAAAATTTTAAGCTTATAATTCTTTTATGGAGAAACTTACTCACCAGAAACTGGGTGATAGTTTGATTGAGTCATTTTGTAATCCCTTCAAGATTTGGAACTGGAAACATCTTGTTTAAAAGAATGTGGTACTTTTATTTTATGACTGCATCATCTTCTCTGAGATGGCAATGGTGTGAGATTTGGGGGGTGTTCTTTTTCCCCTATGTCTTGAGGAAACTACATTTTGGGTTGACTTTTTGTTTGAAACTAAGTCTCCTCTATCACAATTTTGTGGTTGTGAAAGTCTTGTTTCAGATTTTTGTTTCAGTTGCATTAGAGATAAGAATGGGACATCTTCTGACTTAAACATTTTTGGGTTTCTTTCTCTCTCTTTATATCCTTTAAAATAAGTTTGGGTCTCTTTAGAAGGTTGATTTATTACCCTTATACACTGAATTTATAAGGGAAGGATACTTTCTCATTTATTTGTTTTGTGTATAGTTCTTTTGAATCACGAACTACTTACTCTTCGTATTAAGTTGTGAAGCATTTAAGAGTCTTTAGTCTTGAGTTCGTGGATAATTTTGAACTTGTTAGCTTACTATTTCGGGATTCTATTCTTGTAGGATACAATGAATAAGTTATTGGGTTTCTTTTAAAGAGAGAAAATAAATATTCTCTTGGGATCAGTATGTTGTTTTTGGGATTGTAATGTGTCTTTCATTCTAAATGTAATTGAAACAGGAAATTCATTTGTTAAGTTAATGAAATGATTAATTATATGGACCTTACCTAATAGAGATATCTTTTCTCTGACGTTTGGATAAGTTCATGACTGAACTCCTGTACTTGATTTTCTTTTGAGGTGGTGATTTCCTTATGGTATGATGGTCTACCTTGTTAGAATCATTTGTTGTAATGATGCAAAAGGATAGTAGTTAAGTTGGTTATGCTTTGATAAGTGAATGCATACTTGTTGATCGACTATTTTTTCTAAGCCTTGCTTTATTTGGATGGATAGGAGTAGGTTTTGTCTCTTGTACTCTATCTTTTTGGGTGAACTCGAGTAGAGATTAACTTCTATATGGGACTACTTTGATTAGTGAACGTTGGTTTCAGATCCTTGGATGATAACTTATAATATGCAGAAGTAGAACTAGAATTGCAGTTAGTGTGTTTTGATTCTCTATATATTCTTGGATTGATATGGAATTTTTCTTAGATGTATATCTTAAATGTTGAATTTATAAGTTGTTATCCCTGAAAGGACATGATTAATTCAAGTTATGAACCTGATCTCTTCTTTAGATGTTTTGAGTTTTAGTATGGTACGTAATAGTTCTTCTTATTATTTGCTTAAGATTTAGATGGAACATCCTAAAATGAACCATGTTGTAAACACTTCTTTTGTCTTATATAAAAGATAAATGTTGTATTCTATTAGGATAGAAGTATGAAATAATGGGATGGTAAGATCTATTGTTTTTTTAAATTTAATTGATAGAATTAATTAAACTTTGAGTTTTAAGACGAATGTTGTGGATTATATTATGCTCTTCTCTTAAAAGTGGATCTAGATTTATTATTGTACTTCTTTTCTATTTGGTATCACTTATGTTATTGTATGATATATTAATTGTCTCATTAAATCAAAGTTGTTTTAATGAAACAATTAGTGGAATGCACTTCATTTTAATGCTTAGTGCTTATCATGCTCAGTTCATTGGACTCATGCTAGCAATTTTTGCAGATGGACATCGTAAGTGATAAAAGAAGGCAAAAAATTATTTGATGCATTGGCTGATATAAGTTTGATTCCTTGTAAAGAATTTTGATTCATTCTTTAGTTGTATCGAAAAAGAAAAGTTGTTTTCTTTTTAGAATGAAGGCTATTGTTATGCAGAATGCCTAAAGTGCATAGTATTGTAAATATATTAGTTTATAATGATGAATTGTGAGTTCATATTTACTTGCATTGGTTTTGTAAATTATCTCGTACTTTTATAAAGGAGATGGAAGTTCTATCTTGTTGATATTCTTCATATTGTTATATGCTTATCTGGTTATCCTTTAATAAGATGGATAAAGGGAACTAGTTAGTTTCCCTTATAATGATGCAACTTGTTAAGTTGCAATAGATGATGTTTATTATCTAAACAATATAACATAGTAATGTGATGCGTAATGAACATACAATATGAACTATGGATATTGTGAATGATAAATCCTAACACTTAAACATTTAGAGGAAGACTCTTCCTCTCTTAAATGAATGTAAACCAAAAGGGATTGGTGATAAGATTGTAATTCATAGGACTTCATTTAGTATGAAGTCTACTTTGGTTGGACCTATGTGGTTGCTAAACTTCCCTGAATGTGAAATTACAATATTTTGGAACTTATGTTATTGTTGTCCTGTTTTGGTTAACTGCTTGTTATACTAAGTAAGCGAACATTAAAAGCAATCATGAGTTAAAGGAAGTTCTTTAATACTTAATTGATACAAGTATAGAATAAGAACTTAAGGAGAGTTAGATTAGGGTTTAGCAGGGTTACTATAACCAGTGTATTAATCCAAATTAATAATTTATTAATAACCTCCTAGGGGTATGTACATCTCGATGAGGTAGTTTTTGTAGGATGTTGGCACACACCAACTATAGGGCTATACTTTTGAGAAGACTTGGGTCTTCTCGAGAATACAACGTTGTAGTTGACATGTGGCAACACCCTTCTGCATTGATCATCTAGATCTACACACAAATAAGGACTTGAACTTAGTTTCTCTCTAGGTCAAGTTAGTGGCATGTTAGGATAGGTAGTAGCTTTCAATGGCTCAGGGTACCTTGGCACACCTAGTTGACTTAGGTCAACTAAGTATGCCCATATACCCTAAGTCATTATGAGCGTCTTCCTATAATAATTTATGTTTCTAACCAGGGCTAGGGTTAAACCTTGGACAAGTGGACTAACGGTAGTCAGTAAAGACCATTCTTGATAATAGAGGAGTGAGGTGAAGGACATATTTCGAAATGACGAGTATGTTGTCTAGGAATAGTGACATACATAGTATGTTGGAAATATTTGGCCAAAGTATCGCAAGCTATTGGTTATGTTGTCCTATGTCACCAAGTTTTAAGCAACGTGATATCGGATGAATATTGGTAACAAATATTTAGATATGTTATTTAAACATATCACTTGGTACCCGGTTTAGGGTAGGAAAAACCAAGTATACAAAGTATATGATAAGTATTCAATACTTAAAGTTAACATAACTAGATCAATAGTTCACTAAGTTATGAAATGAATAAATCAATGGATCACCAAGTCATTTACAACTACATACGGTTATCTATTTGAGATTTATTGGCATGGAATTTTGTTCTAAATAATACTTATTTAGAATAGTGAACATTATGTAAAAAAATCCCTTCTTTCTAAAGTCTTAAAAGGGAATGTTACAATGATAAAAACATATCTCATATCTTTCATATCATCCACTTAAAATGTATAGTTGAGATAGTATTAATGGTAATGGGTTTTTGAATTCATAGCTAATTTACCTCTACAATAATTTCATCACTACAGTCAATGACTTTGTAATAACAATCCACTCTAGCTTGGTGAGATGATATACATTCTAATCCCAAAATAATATCATAAGTAACCTAGGGAAGGATGTGCAGATCTACCATAGTAGTGAATTCTCCTAAATTGGGCACAAACTATGTTACCGCTGAGCTCACAAGAAACTTGGCCCATAAGACCAACTAAACATATTATTGAACATCTTTAATAACTTTCACTAGCCTCTATCATTCCACTAACAAAGGGTATACAAAAGACTAAAGAACTAGAATCAAACAAAATAGAAGTAGAGACACCCCCAATACTAGTTTAAGCCTCTATAATAGTGTTTTGTTGTTGTACCTAGAGATTATCTATTATTTCATATACCCTTTGTGATTTAACTATATCATCCACTATAATCTCATATGTAGGGATTTTCCTTTCTCAAAGTTATAAATCCTCATGGAAAATTCCTAAAATAATGACTTGGGTCACCATAAGTAAAACATACCCACATTAATCACTTTGAATAAAATATACACCTCATTTTTGTGAATTAGAATGTGTAGGACCTTGATGTATGTTTACTATGAATGAGAAGGTCTTAACTACTATCTCTAAAAAAATTGGACCCTAAAACTATGAACCAAAGACTCTTACCTCTCTACACACCTTTTTGAGGATCAAATGTCTATCATTACTAATTTTTTCTTGGAGGAGAATATATTGGGGTTTTAAGCCCACCCCTAAGAGGAGTAGGTGTTCCCTTGAACGTTTATCTTGTATTGCTTAAATATTATCTATAATTATCCCAATCATGTTAGGATATATCCCGATTCTCCTCTATTATGTATTCCTTCTCCAAAAACTTAGTAAGAGTCTACATCCAATGCATATGAATGGATCTACCAATATCCACATTGAGACCCCAAATAAAGTGGTGTATCCACACATGCTCATCTTACATATAGTAGATATATGGGATTAGATCCAAAACATTCCCCCCATACTCTACCACTATACTTTTCAATTAACTCAGTCATGAAACTCATCAATATTTTTGTGAACAAAGTGCCAAGAGATGTACAAATAATTTAAACACTCACCAAAGAGATCCTAAATGACTATATTTGAATATAATTAGGGCTTATAATACTTTATGCACCATTGAACCCATACTTGATCTTGTAGTAAGTTTATGGATACATGATCCTCAAAGTGTTTCTCTTATAAGGGAAAATTTTGAAGCATCCAATCAAACTAACTATCCATGAATCAACTTGAAATTTAGTATTGTTTCTAAAATAGGTTGGTGGGTAGAGTTTAAAAATGTCTTGAATTGTGGTAATTTTCTTCCATCAAGTATCATGCCTCTCCTCTTACATATTCATATCCTATCATCACTAGTGTGGAGGGGGACTCCTATTCCTCTCTCTATCTCTTAAATAATATTCTATGTCATCAAGAAAAGGATACCCAAAACCCTTTTATGAAAGGTGTGGTGAACACTCCCTATGGTCTAGGGTTCTTTCAAGAAAACTCTCTAAGTGTTGTAACTATGTCTTGAAGGGCATGTAAAAGTCATGGTACTAATGCTCCATGATTATTCTTAGCTGGTGTCAATGGTCCATTATGAGGGTCTCATTTTTAACTAGCATGCACTAATATTGCGTAGACAACTAGAAAAGTTTAGAAAATTATGGAAGCAATAATAAAGAAAATTATATTAAAATATTTACTCCCAGAGCTCACAATATTGCAAATGGGATTTAAAACCAAGTGTAATGCCCAAAAATTAATCCCTAAAGTAAAATAGTTTAATGTAATATTATGAAAATATTGGTTTTAAAAGAGCAAACGAGAAATTATCTTTATGAAAAATTATTTAAAATTCATTTTGGTGTACAACTACAATACACATATTAACATGTGCTCTTCTCATCCATTTAGTGTTTACAATATCATGATTAGATTTTTGAGTTATACAACTTTACCTATTAACCCCATAAACTAAGTAATTAATTTAATGTGTTTGGCATGGTTTAATCTTGTTTAAGGATACACAATTATCTCCTTTATTTTGGCCATTAATATGCGCAGGAAAATTTCTAGTTAATTGTAGTAACCCATTAATCAAAATCCATTATAATTAAGTATAAAACACACCACTTCAAATTATTAAGTGAAATCAACTTGTTAAAGGGAAATAATATTAAATTAATGAGATAATTAGGAAAGTGCACTCTCCTTAAGTGGAAAGTAGGATTTTTACCATAAGATCAAATTCATCTCAACCATCGGAGTTTTAGGTTTTCCAAAACTTGACCTAATTTTTGTATGGGAAGAATAAATATTTTATTTTCCTCCATTTGGTTTCATTTTATTTTTTTGATTTTGCATGTTTTTAGATGTAACTCTTATTGATACATTTATATTAAAGTTTGGGTGTATATACATGCATATATATGCCCATATATTTTACATATTATTTTAATTTTTGTTAAGTCTATTTGTTAGTTTTTCAACCCTTGGGTGTATATATATTTATATATACACCCAAACAATTTTAGGTATATAGATATGTGTATGTGTATATGTATACCCTAGGAATATGTGTATATACATAAATATATAATAATATATATTGTATAATTTTTATATATTTACACATACATGTATATGCATACATATATACATATATGTATGTGTGTGTGTATTATACACACATGTGTGTGCCCACATATACATACACATACTTGTGAATGTATACATATACACACAAATATGTGTATGTGTTTGTTTCGTGAATTTTGGTTAAGTGATATAAATGTTAAAAATACCAAAAACTCAAATAAAGTAGGGTTTATGATACCTATGTCGATAATCACAATGTCGGGATGATTGGATATGAATAGTGAAAAAGAATCCCCCTTTAGTGAAGTGAAGAGACTGTGTATGAAGATAACTAAAAAAATATTAGACAAATATGTAACAAATTTTTCAGTGAATGTCGATCCTAAGAATCAAAAGAAATAT
Organism: Taxus wallichiana var. yunnanensis; assembly: GCA_018340775.1. Classification (NCBI taxonomy): domain Eukaryota; kingdom Viridiplantae; phylum Streptophyta; class Pinopsida; order Cupressales; family Taxaceae; genus Taxus; species Taxus wallichiana. Next base: position 432,842,948 of record CM031235.1, on the reverse strand, counting down.
TTTAAAGGGTGTCAACTCATTTGATAAAATCAAGTGATGTAATATGATAAGATAAATGAAAATGATATTTAGAACTCAAGAGGGATATGAAGGTCTTGCTCTGCGTCACAAGAGTGCAACCTAGGAAAGGGTCGTGGAAATATTGAAGTCATAGAAGTAGTCAAACCAAAACTTCTTTACAGCTTCACCTTTTTCTTATATGATCTCAAGATGATCCTCATTGTCTTCAACTTCGGTGTGACGGTGATGGAGCACATAATCACCTTGTATATGATATTGAATAGTTCCCACACAAATGGTTGTTGAATGACTAGAACGTTGTATATGCTAGTTATAGGATGTGAAGGACATAGAATAGTCATCTACATAACATACATATTAAAAGTAAATCGATTAGACTAGAACCAGGTTGATATAAATGTGATATTGCAAAAATTACTAAAAATGGGGATCAACAAAGTGATCAAGAATCTACGATGGATGATTGGGGTGAAAATGCTAATTTCGACAAAAGACTAATAAATTAGATATTGATTTATACCATATAGAAATGGTAGTCCTGATATAAACTATAAGGACTCCAAAAACTTATGAGATTTGGTAAACAGATATTCAAATGTATTTGGGTGGCTAATGAAGGAAAATAAGATCAAGGGACCAATCGATGGTTATCAAGGATCGATGGTGATAACTTTAGAAAATGTATATATTGTAAAAGTTAGAACAAATGAGAAAATGATGTAATGAAAGTAAAATCGGTGCAAAGGATGGTGTATACGACTAATGACATGTTATATTTGAAATAAAAAAATATTGAAAAGATAAATAAAATCAATGTACTAACCTTGTTAGCTATGTGCAAGGGTGGCGAGCTCCAAGAAGATTGATTGATGATCGGATGGGGTTCTTCAATATTTTTTCAACAGGTGCTTGATGGTATTAAGCATAATGACATTATATAGATGTCTAGTAATATGTTCTCCAATCTAGCTTCCGACTAAATTGATTGGGTAATTGAGAAACCAGTAAATATGGTGATTTAAGTAGAATTGACAACGTCCATGATGATCGTCGGTGATCACGGATCACCTTCAATTTGTCCAGAGAGGTTATAAACCAAATAGGAAAAAGATAGCAAATGGTTAAAACCACTTACCATCCGAGGGATAGTTTTTTTGTAAATGGTGGGAGGTTAGGGACTCGGGTAGGAATAGGTTAGGGTTGGTAGTGTTGGTGCTCAATTTAATCTCACCCCATTTTCTCTCAAAATTATTCAATCTGTGGGCTCTGTCGTATTTTCTATTTCCCGAATGGATGCGTGAAAGGTTTTCTTCATTTGTATGTTGTTGAAGATCCTTCTCCATGGTTATGGATCACATTTGGGCCTTGTATCATTTCCAAATTATTTTTCCTTGAAGAAAGATTCAATTCTAGGCACAAATGGTGAAGTTCCCTTGCATCTTCTTACTTGACATTCAATGGACATGTTTTCCCCTGCCAAATTATATCTCAGATCTTGACTACATGGTCTCTTTTGATTAGATGAGGTACGTCGGGTCTATTTTATATCTTGTAACTTTTTGCAATGTTTTCAAAAATATGAATTTGGCCTCACGGCCTGTTGGGTTCGATTGGTGGTCAAATTTATAAAGGGGAAAAATTTCTCTTTTTTTCCGAAGGTGTATACATGTTCATTTTTAATTGGCTGCAGCATAATGGGTCTTTTTGGTGAAATTTTCCACTTTTCTCACATTTGTAAAAAATACCAAATTGGCCTCATGGAATTGATAGTCTCTGATTAGCTATTCAGAAAATATGAAGCGAGAAGGAAAAAGTCTTACTTTGACCCCGAAGAAGGATGCGTGGTAGTTTTTCATGTTACAAGCAAGAAAGCAGTCCGTAGAACATTTGGAAGTTTTTGCCTCTTTTTACAAGGGAGAAAAGTTATGAAATAACCCACAACTCTGCTGGGGTCCACATCAAAAGTTATAACTAGGAAGGTGGGTCAGCAAGGAAAATTGGAAAATTTTCCTTTTTGTTAAAAAGGGTAAAATTACATAAATGAGCTGCGACTCCATCAAAGGCCCAGATTAAGCCATGTGTCAAGCTTGTATTTCAAAGGCGGAGGGGCTGGGAAAATGTGAAAATTGTGCATTTTCTCCAAAATTCATAAAATGCAAAAGGAAACCCTAGGCCCACTTTGAATCAGATTTTTCCATGTGGATGGCTCTAATCTAAAGTTGAGAAAGGGCAGAATCAACGGTTTGTGCATTACATCTGATTTTGCCACCATTTTTTCTCCAAGACTCTTAGAGATGTGAATACACATTGTTTTTCATTGTTTTTGATGAAATTCCTTTTCATTTTTGTCTACAAAGTGCAATTGAATGGATTTAGAGCTTAATTTGTGAGTCCAAGGAATGTAAAGGTTGATATTTTGAAGTTGGAATTGCTCGGGCACTTGCAAAAAAATGTGAATTACCAGAGAAGCTAGATGTAGAGAAAAGTTGCAGAGGAAAGAATGGGAAAAGGATGAAATGATGGAGGTTTCATGCATGAATGATGAAAACATGCTCCCAGTTAAAACAATGATGGAGATATTTGTAATGATTCACCTTTTTGAACAATGTGACTTTTTTGTTGCAAACCTGTTAAACATCATTTTCTAGAAATCATGATCAAACATGTAACAAACAAAGGTTCCTCGAATATTATTTTCTTGGGGGAAATCTTGGATGTAAATTGAGTGTTATAAAAAGCATGCTTTAGTCATGCAAATGGTCGGGGGTTGAATTCTATGAGAAAATTTGAGAAATCCCATCTTCCTAAGAGACCATATGAGAAACCTATTAATCTCTTATGTTTTAGATTTTATCATGTCAAGTTGGTTGTAAGTGTACAACCATTGAAAAGCTCTAAGATTGTTCAAGAAACCTTCCCCTGCTAATGAATCTAATCAACTTTGAATTAATCTGTGTTAATCTTGGGAAAAATTATGTCTTCTTTTATTTCAGAATGTTTTCAAATGGTTTTGATGTTTCCTGTTGCAATATTGTGTTAAAATCCTCTCGAATCACATAGGATCTCATCCCTGTGATAGTTTAGTGGCATTTACAATTTCATTATGAGAAGAGCCTTCATCCTGTAATGAGATAAACAATTTAAAATCACTTTACTGTCATTTTGTTGATAAATATTGTTTGTAAGCCTTTGAGTGTATACTAGGTGTGAGGAACCAAGGGTCTTTAATGTTTAATTGAGTATTTTAGCCGAGCCTTCATGTTGAATTCTCAAATATTGTGTGAAACTGAGCAGATCTAGGCCTCCATTGATGCACACCTTCTAGTTGAAGGAATATTTTAGCTATTTTGAAGCATTCTGTCATTTATTTTTCCAAATTTTCTAAAGGTTCTCAAAGATCTATCAAAATCAAGTTTATCCTACTTAATCTCCCACCAAAAATTATTCAAAACAATGAATCCTACCTGAACTACCCATGTTTTCCTTGTATGTCCACAAATGAATAAATTCTACTGCCAAAATATGCAGAAGCAATTAGGATTCCATAATGTCTTTAGTAACCTTAACCTTGTTTAGAAAATATCACCATTCTTTAGAAGTGACAACTCGTGAGAGTTAAATTGTGGTGCATTGATCATATTTTCTCAAGGTTTCCTTTCAAATTTGTGCAAATAAGGATATCTTCATTCTCCTTCACCAACAGAGGTTACAAAATGGGTCCTCTCACCCTATTTGAAAGGCATGACCTAAATTAGTGAGGATAGATCAAATCCTTTTGAAGGTGTTATCCATTTCTCCAACATCTGAGTGACAAAGAGCCAGCTGAATCACCTCCCTAGCTACAAAATGACATACATGATGATTTATCTGTCTCTAGGCTTCTTGTTAAATCTTTGATGTTTCTCAGCTTGCAAAGGAGAATCAATTTGGATACCAACACCAGATTGGCATCGTTTCCGGGACATGATGGTGTGCACAAAGTTTGAACACCATCAACAATGCGTATAGACCCTAGTAAACTCTTCTTACAAATTTTAAATTGCAAATACATTGTTGAAACGTCATCCTGTGTCCAGATTTTTAAGAATTGAGCAAAGTTACAAGTTTTGCATGCAATATTTCTAGTTTCTATTTGTTTTTGCACTAAGTTTACATCATCAATGTTAAATATGGGTAAAGGAAGGTCATATCTATGAATCTTTACATGAATTTAGTGTTGAAATAAATTTGATAGATCAATTTTAGTGTATTTACACAACTAAGGTGAAAATCCTTAGTGGCGACTCCATGTTGAATTAATTTTTGATAAATTCCAGTGTCTTAACCTCTGTCAATTGAAATTTATCACTAATCTTTGCAAATCTGGAAGGAAGAATATATTTCTTTGTTAAATACCCTACTAGAAGGTTGTTTCTAGAATTAGGAAAGACAAATTCTGAAGGAAAAAGAATATAGAAAGTTATTGGAGATCAGAAATCAAGAAAAGAGTTATCAATTATGGAAACTGATCAACTGTCATTGAAGATTTCCATACTTCCTCAAGTGCTTCTGAATCAGGTAGTATTTTTGTAGATTGGAATTCTCCATCTGGAGAGGGGCCTTCATTTGTATTTGAAAATTTTACGTCTCATTTTGTCCCTATGTTTTCCAAAGCTGATAGGATCTTCCAAGAAATAGAGTTTTTAGAGGACATTCATTTTGAAAATTATACTCCTATGTTCCAAAGACCCCTTATCCCTCATCATTTTGTTTCTCCTGTAAGATCACCCCCTCAAAACAATATGGCCCAACCTCCACCTAGACCTCTATTTGTTGTCAACACTTTTGGACCTATAGATTTTAGAGGTATGGTTGGATATCCAAATGTAGTGCCACAAGATGTTAGAAATAGACTACCTAAATTTCAAGGAAATAATGCTATTACATTGGTGATCAACACTTAAAGATTTTTTTCAATATGATGGAAGAATTTGAGATCTAATTTCAGGATGTTTACATAATAATTTTTATTCATACTCTAGAGGAGGACGACGGACTCGGTATAAATATTTTCCAGACAACTCCATTAATTCATGGATAAAAATGAAGAATGCTTTTAAATTGTAGTATGGAGATAAAAATATCCCAAGTTACTTTTGTCCGAATTTGAAAATATTAAGAAGAACCCTAATGAATCTTTTCATGAATTCAATACTCAGTTTAATAAGACCCTAGATAGGCTACCTGTAATCCCGAGGCCAAGTGATGTTTCTTATCCGATAAAATACTCCGATTCTTTTGATAAGAAGGTTTCCTATTATTTGAGGGATAAGAACCCAGCAACATTAAGGTAGGCCTTCTCCATGGCTTTGCAGATTGAAAACAATATCAAAGCAATTGGTAAGCCTCCTAAGAGGGAAGGTATCAAGTTGATCAATCCAGAGAATCCTCAGTCAAGTAAGTCTGTGGATCTAGAAGAGGTTGTAAAAACTTTGGTGGATCTGTTAAAGAAATATCTTACAAACTGGCTAGAGCAGAGAGAAGGGGATTGGACAAGGTTCCTAAGGTCAACACAAGCCACAAGGTCAAGAAATATTTGCAAATCATCCCAGAGGTGATCATAGATCAGATGACAAGGGTAAAGGGCCTGTGGGATTAGGAAATAGACAGCCCTAACCTCGGGAAAATAGATTGGTTCTGATCCTTTAGCTACAAGAGTTGGTGCTATGGAAGAGGTCCATGATATGGAGTGGTGTGATAGATGTTTCATACCTTATTCTTCATGCAATGAAGATAAAGAAGTTGAGGAATTTGATGATGATGAGATAGATGATGATGCATGCATGATTGATTTCTCTACATGTTCACAATAGGGGGCAACTTCAACTAAGCTCATAAGTGCTAGAATTACTATTGACTTCTCTGATTGCATTCATCGGGTGTTACCTCTTCCTCCCACTCATACTTTCGAAATTGATATGGTACAAGATTTTGAATCACCTAATAATGATTTTGAATACTTAAGGGCATTAATAATTAAAAATTATGATGGAGGAATCCCTTTAGAGAAATATAGGTAGTTGTAAATGAATATTTTGGTTACCCAAGAAAAAGAATATAACACTAGTAGTAACGTTGTCAAAGGGATAGGGCCTCGTGCCAAACCAAAAACTCCAATTCTTACCAATATCCCAAAAGAAACTCCTAAGAAAGATACATCTGGCAAAGGCCTTGTTTCCCAAATAGAACTAGTATCCCTACTCATGCTCGGACCATGCAAAATGAAAAATCTATTGTCGATGAGTTTTTCAAGTATTCCTCCAAATGTTGCCTTGCCAAAATGCATTCCTTATGGCATTTCCAAAGTCTTGAGTTAGATCAAGATTTATGTTCCAATTGTTGAGATGCTTAGGATTCCTAAGAACAAGAAAAGGGCCTTTAAGTATTTAGGATTGAAAGAAGAAAAGATTACCCAAGGAAGAAATGTAAACAATATTGAGACTCCTCCTACCATTGTAGAGTTGGAAAAAACCCAAGTACCAGAAGAACTAGGTGAGCCACCTGAAGTATATTTGGGAACATCCTTGGTTGAGGCCCAGCTAAATGTAGATCCATTTTTCACTACTCTGATTATTAGGGATAGGCTTTTACACAACTGTATGTTTGATTTTGGAGCATCATACAATGTTATGCCTCTTGAGGCCATGAATGAACTAGATATCAAAGTGACAACAACTTATGGGAAGTGCACTGCCATGGATTCTAGAGAAGTTCCAGTGGTTGGATGTGTTAAGGGTTTGATAGTGCAACTTGTAACCTACTTAGGCAAGAACTTAAAACTATATGTTGTTATTGTTAATTTCTGTACAAAATGGGGAATGTTGTTATCAAGAAAATGGGCTACTAGTGTGGGTGGGAGTGTGCAAATGGATATGTATTTTTCCACTATACCTATTGAGGGCATCCTTGTAAAGTTGTATGGTGAAAAGAAGATGCTACATCTCATTGAGGATCTGTTGATAGCAAATAAGAACACCCCCTGAATGTATGCAACTCGATGGGTTGAGACTCTTAATAAGATTGCATAACATGGAGCTTTTCCCAAGTGTGGGACCTTGTAGATTGGGAAAGCTCTCCGGATAAAGGCGCCTCCTATTCCTCTGTTCGATGCACACATAAAAATGTATCACCATGGTTTACTAAAAACCTAATCTAACTTGCCAAGGAGATAGGGGAAGAAGATGAGCATAAAAATAAACCTAGACTAACAAAGGTGATGCACCGAGGAATGAAGAACACCTGTCTTGCCAATAAACACAAACCATTAAAATGTAATGCAAGATCATGCACAGATAACCAAATTTGTAGTGAAAGATCAGGAGGATGCAAATGAACATAGAGAGGGTTGAGAATCATCCACAAACATGCATTATTTGCTCCAAAGATTGATACAATACACTACAAAATGCCAAGAGGAAAAGTTCCATTACAATTTTGAATGGGAGGTTTTAATTCCACAAATTCACCTACCAAAGAGAAGAAGGGAGGGGAAAAACAAGAATGTCCAACCTTTAGAAAGAAGCCCCTCCTTACAATTTATAGGAAGAATGAGAGAGGGAAGAGAGAGGAAATCCAAATCTACCCCAACCACCTCCAAGTTGTATTTAATTCATCTCATTATGGTAGTAGGTGAGAACCCTAACAAACCCAAAAAATGGTGAACTGTATTTTAAATTTTTGAAGAACTTTTTCTCACACAATTAAATATATCCAGTCATAGTTGGATAGAGGACCTTTTAATCTTTCTGAAAAGTCCAACCTTGCATGAATCCGAGCTCCCTGTGAAAATTTATGGCCATCTGAATATTTCCCACGTCAGGGTCTTCTTCCTGTCGGGTTCGGGGTTCTCCTCTGCATTTACATCAGGTTTGGAGGATGCCTCGACATGTGTTTGATGCTTGTGTTTTCCCAAAACCCACTTCCACTACTATTGCCAAGATTTCCTTTGTTTGAGTTCGGAAATATGACTTGCATATGCATCGGGTTTGGAAGGTGGCTCGACATGTGTTTGATGCTTGTGTTTTCCCGAAACCCACTTCCGCCGTTATTGCCAAGATTTCCTTTGTTTCGGGTTCAGAAATATGATTTGCATATGCATTGGGTTTGGAAGGTGACTTGACATGTGTTTGATGCTTGTGTTTTCCCAAAACCCACTTCCGCCGCTATTGCCAAGATTTCCTTTGTTTCGGGTTTGGAAATTTGACTTGCATATGCATCAGGTTTGGAAGGTGGCTCGACATGTGTTTGATGCTTGTGTTTTCCCGAAACCTGCTTCCACCACTATTGCCAAGATTTCCTTTGTTTCAAGTTCAAAAATTTGACTTGCATATGCATCGAGTTTGGAAGGTGGCTCGACATGTGTTTTATGCTTGTGTTTTCCTGAAACCCACTTCCACCACTATTTCCAATATTTCCTTTGTTTCAGTTCGAAATATGACTTGCATATATGCATCGGGTTTGGAAGGTGGCTCGACATGTTTCTCCCCCATGCTTTCCTGACTCCAAAACCTGATTTTTTTAGGTAGTGTTTCAGGTTCTCGGAACTCCCAAGCATCAAGACATGCCTTGCGATTTTCATGCTTCATGTCTCATGTTTCCCGAAACCCGAAACCCAAAATCCTTTTGTCAGGTTTTTGGACCTCTCCGACATATTTTCCTTGTGTCAGGTTTTTGGACCTCTCCGACATATTTTCCTTGTGTCGGGTTTTTGGACCTCTCTCGACATATTTTCCTTGTGTTAGGTTTTTGGACCTCTCCAACATATTTTCCTTGTGTCATTGTCTATATTTACCCGGGGTAGATATATACAACAAGATCCCAATAATGCTTCCTATGAAGTGATATACACCGACATTGATGCTGATAACTTTGTTGGATTTACTAATGGTAAATAGCACAAAATTGATTAATGCAAGTCTCGTAAACAAGTAGGTTCTCCTTAGACTTTGTTGTTTGATGGGGCTTGCTCTAAATTTGGAAATGGTGCTGGTATTGTTTTGATATCTCCAGGCCAGGAAGAGTTTGTTTTTTCTTTTAAACTCAACTTTGAGTGCACTAACAATATTGTAGAATATGAAGCACTATTATTGGGTTTAAGAATTTATTTAAAATATGGTTTTAGAGACATCATTTTTAAAGGAGATTCAGAGATAATTGTCAAGTAGGTTAGAAAATTGTATGCAACAAAAAATTAGAGAATGAAGCATTATAAGCATGCAGTCTAGGATTTCATTAAAAATATTTACTCCTTCAACATAATACATCACGATAGGAAGTATAATATTCAGAAAGCATAAATTGGCCGTATTGGGGTCTAGATTTGAAAATTGTATTGTATCCCCCAATTTTGAGTATAATATTGAGATATTAACTAAGCCATTTGTTCTTAACAATGTTAAACATTAGAAAGTGTACAAAGACAACACCCATGTGTAAAGGTTTTTGTAGAACCAAGGAGAATTTGTTGATCAATGTATAGATTAGGAGCCAATGGTTTGTGCGGTGATGGAAAGGAGACTTTATTTTTAAAGACATCATTCAGTTGAAGACTAATACTATTCCTAGAGGTTTGGTAGCACTTGAATCAAAATTTGATAATGTTGATTGCATTATCAACAAACACATGTCAGCCTCGAGGGATGTTGAAGAACACACCTTGGGCATGAAGGATAAACCACGTAAGATCTAGCTAGGTAGTAATCTGAGAAAGGAAGAAAAGCAATCATATGTCTAATTGTTGAAGAAATACTAGGACTTATTAGCATGGTCTTATGTTGAACTAAAATCATACAGAGAGGATCTTTTTCTAGTATGAAATTCCCTTGGAAGCTTCTGCCAAGCTTTTTAGGCAAAAACAAAGGTCGATCAATCCACTCCTTTCCCTGAAGATGCAAGAATAATTAAAAATTTAAGGGATGGAGGGATCATAAAACCCACAAGGTACTCATCCTGGTACCTATCATAAAGAATAATGAAGATATAAGGTTGTGTGTGGACTTTAGAAACTTTAATAGAGCATCAATGAAGGATAAATGCCCTCTCGCCAAATATGGAAAATATGTTATAATTGGTTACTAGTTTAGAATTGTTATCCACCTTGGATGGTTTTTCTTGATATAACTAGGTAGTTGTGAAGGAATCAGAGTGAGTGAAGAATGCCCGTACCACTCCTTGGGAATATATGTATATGTCGAATGCATTTTGGTCTAGTGAATGTTGGAGCCACATTCCAAAGAGCAATGGATGTAGCTTTCTTTAGCTATATTAATTATTTCACCGCTATATATCAAGATGATGTGACTATTTTTTCCAAGAAAAGGAGTGATAACATACAACACTTAGAAAAAATGTTGTTAAGATGCAAGGAATATGGTATTTCACTAAATCACAAGAAGTGCCATTTTGGAGTTCAAAAACAAAGCCGCTTGGACACATTCTATTAAAGGAAGGGGTCATGATTGATCCCTGAAAGGGTAGAAGCCATTAGTAAAGTCCATATTCCAAGAACCAAGAAGGGAATTCAATCATTTTTTGGGAAGATTATTTTATTATTATATTTATCTCCAACTTTGTGGAACTAACTATCCCAATCACTAAAGATGCTTTCAAGAAAGAACAAAGTATCAAATGGGAAGAAACAACTATTCAATATTTTGTTGGGATCAAAGAAGCATTAAAGAATTCCCTGTTTTAGCATCTCTCAATTATAAGAAGGATTTCCAAATATTTTATTTTTCTTCATAAAGTACTATTGCATCGTGTTGTTGCAGAAGGATGATGAGGGAGCTGAGAGACCAATTGGCTTTTTCAGTAAGGCATTAAAAGGACTTGAGCTAAAGTATACTATCATGGAGAATCAGGTATTTTCTTTGGTAAAAGCAAAAAAGGTCTTCAGGACATATATTCTAAGTTCCAAGGTCATTTCTTATGTTCCCCATACCATGGTGAAAGATATCCTATCAGAAATGGAGGTTTCAAGAAAGAGATGTCAATGGGTAAATAAATTACAAGAGTATGATATGGACATCCAAAAAAAACATTGGTAAAAGGTTTAGGCCTAGAAAAACTTATGGAAGAGAGAAATCTGTAGATAATTGAGGTAAATGAAGTTAAAGAAGAAAGGCTGAAGGTCCTTGAAAAACTAATAAATTTTGAATGGTAAAAGGACATAATTTTTATCTCAAACATCTATAATGACTGAACATTTGAGAAAGAATCGAAAAGATAACTTAAGTAAGCTTCCTAAAAATATGTCATTACTTATTTTGGTTAGCTTAGAAGAACCATGAGGGAGTTCTCTTAAGATGCATTGCTGAAGATGAAGCCCCTAAAATAATTGTTGATCTCCATGGAGGAGTTTATGGGGGAATTTTTTTGGAAGATTCATAGCTCATAAGATATTAAGGGCTTGTTATTGTTGGCCAACTCTTTTCAAAGATACAACTCTGTTGGTAAGAAAATGTGAAATTTTCCAATGCTTTTCTAAAGACTTAAAGCTTCAAGTTCCCTTCCTTTGCAACTTGTATCAATTGAAGCTCCATTTAGGCAATGGGGAATGGAATTCATTGGTGAGATTTCAGATCCTTCAAGTGCTGGCCATAAGTGGATTTTAGTAGCCACTAATTACTTCACCAAGTGGGTGGAGGCAATCCCCACCAAGAAAGCAACTCACCAAATTGTCATGGATTTCATTTTGAATCATATCATTTTATAGTTTGGAGTTCCTACAAAGATAGTTGCTAATAATGCCATGAACTTCTGGGATAAACCTTTGGTGGCCATGTTCCATTAATATGGGATTAGTTTGACATATGCTTCCAATTATAATCCCTAAGGAAATGTACAAGCAGAGTCCAAGAATAAAAATATGTTGAAGATAATTAGAAGAAATTTGGATTTAAACAAAAGGAAGTGGGGTGAGCAGTTGAAGTTTGTTGTTTGGGCTGATCGAATCACTATTAAACGAGCTACTAGAAAAATCCCATTTGAGTTGGTGTATGGAACTCAAGCTCTGTTTCCCCTGCATATGCAATTATCTTCATTTTAATTTCTTCAACAACTGGAAGATCAAGAGGTTAGTCCCTATGATGCTCGCATCAATTAGATTATTGAGTTAGACAAAAAAAGAAGGTCATCCCATCGAGAGGCATGTAAAATTAAGATAGAAATAGATGAATTTGTTTGATAAGAAGGTGAGTCCAAGATATTTGAGTGTGGGAGATCCTGTGCTTTATTGTGGGATAACATGCACAAGGATAAGTGTGTAGTTATTTTTACCCCTATTATAAAAGAAAGGAACCCCATGTGTGCAACCTATCACCCAACAGGGGTTGGATGCTCACCCAAGGCACGTGCAGGTGCCAAGTCTCTCTTTATGTGAGTTTAGTTTGAAACATCATATATGATCCATATTTAAGACATTTGAAAGGAAGTAAATCATATAAGCACCATAGAGCTTTAGAACGGCTTCTAGGTCCTTTGCAGTCATTTCGCATGACAGTAAAGAGCTTAACAAATTTTATAACTATACCAAAATAGAAATAATTTGTACAAGAATCCATACATAATCATAAACCTAAATTAAAAGAAACTATGAGAAAGATGTATGCATCAGAATCATCAATATTCATATTCATGTAAGCTAGTAACCTCATTACATTCATGGAGCCATTACAAAATGTCATAGAGAAGTAGACTACAATCATGCATTATAACTAGAATTATGTGGCTAGGCTCTCAAAATAAGGTTTATACCACCCCCATACCCTTGTTACATCCTTCCCTAAGCACAATTACCCAAACTAATGAGTTCTTGCAGTATTTCTATAGAGCTCCACCCTCTATCTATTTATCTCTCTTTACTTCTGTAGGTGCTTGTATATATAGGCTTTCTAGACTACCAACTCATCCTCTAGTGGCCTCAGATCTGATGCCAAGTGTCTGAATGTGGTCCTCCATGTGAGCATGCTCCTCTAGGTCTGATATTTCCACTTTTACCATGATGTGTTTCTAGGAGCCTCTACCACAGGCATGCTCCTTGTTGGGCCAACCTATCATTAAGGTGGAACCTTATCGACTCCACATGTATAGTTGGGTCATGCTTTTCATGTGTTCTACCCAAAACACCCAATATGGCTAAGTCCTAAACCCTTGGTTCTATCCACACACGTGCCATGGGTTTCCTTAAAGCCTTCCTTAAACCTTGCCCTGCGTGCTTTATCCTTGTGCACCTTTCTTCAACTAGGCCTTGTGTGCCTATGCACCTTTTTGTACTTAGCCAATATTTTAGGGGCCCAACATCACCCCACACTATGCCTATTCTCTATTTGTGAGAACACTTCTCCAATGAAGAGAAAGAATACAATAGACTTATGCCTTGGGAAAAGAATAAGGGGATGAAAGAATAGGGAAAGAAGAAAGAATGGGGAAGTGATGGAATCATTACAATAAGCTAGGAAAAACCTTTTGTAAGTCGGTCTCCAACTTGTTCTAGGCATCCAATTCATTCTCGCTCTCTATGACAGAGGTCGGCATCTAGGGTGATCACCTCCTCAAAACTTAGTCCATTTCCTTGTGTGTTTATGGTGTTATAATTTTTCTCTTACTCCTTGCCTACATCATCAAGTGCATCCATTCTTCGTGTAATCTACGGGTACAATTCCTTCAACTGATTTTTAGTTGAACCCCTTAAGGTTGTAATGGCTTCATATTTTCTTTCAACCTTGGCAAGGATTTTGTCCCTTTCTGCCCTATTTCCCTTATTCTTTTCTTGAAACTCCTTGATTTCTACTTCATGAGTGGTGACCAAGATGCCTGCCACTTTGTCTCTGTCATGAAATTATCATACATGGCCTCAGTAGTTTGGGAAGAAACTTTTATATCAGCAAGAACCTTGCTGTACTTAGCTATGAATGCCACAAATTTCAATTTATCTTCTTTCTCCAAGCGCATGACCACTTCTTCTATAGATTCCAAGGCTAACAATACCTCTCCATGGTGAGGAATCTTGTTAAATCCTCTAGGCATCCCAAGGCAGATCCATACTTTTATGTGGGAGGTGCTAGGTCTGGATGCTTCAACACTATAGCATTGTTAATGGAATCCACCTTTTTGTATACTATGCATACTTTAGCCTTCTCATCTTTTAACTCACGCTGTAACTGGGCACTGATTAGTTTCTCTTGACTTAGCTCCTTTGTCCTTGTAGCTAGCTCTTCCTCTTTCTTCTTTAGGTCCTCCTCCAGATATTTGATTCTATCATTCCACCTGAAGAGTCTAGCTTCGACCTCAATAGAGACCTTGTTGAGCACATTGCACAGTTGTTCATCCGAGAGATGCTAAGCATTCACCACTAGGTTGTCTTATCTTGGTCTTGGTAATGTTATTATTGCCCTATGGCTTACTTCAAATTTTGGCTCATCAAGATGGGACTCAATTTCCCATGAGAGAATCTTCCTTGTCCACAGGTATATAGCCTCCTTATCAAAATATGACATTGTCATGAGTTCTTCAGCTGAAATCATGATTTGGAACCATGTGTAAAACAATTTGTTAGGGTTGTCAATATAACCCATCCCCGACATCTCCTCTCATGCATGCTTTCCTACTGTGCGCGTGCCCTTAGAAATACTTATAGTTAAAATGGGGCCTACAGTGCTGTCATGGTCCCTTTTTACGCTCTCCTCCTTATCCTTGGTCAACACCAGCTCAGCGCTACATTCTAACTTCTCCTCCACCAAGGTCTCAATATTATTTGTTTCTTCTCTCTCTACCACCTCTGTTATTTATTCCAACGTAAGGCTTAGGGCCTTCTATTTATGTGTGCAAACCTCCTCACTTTCCACGTTGGGTGCCTTCCCCTTGGTAGCTATCCTTGTACCACAATAAAATGAACCCTGTTCCTCTTCTTCACCTTCTTCCTCTGAATCATGCACATTAAAAACAAGTGGCTCTTGATATTTTTCAATTTCATCTTCCCTAATAACATCTTCTTCACTATCATCTTCTTCACCTATGTATTTTTCCAAACTCCTAGTTTCTTCCGAGGCGGTCTCCTCTTCTATCCTCTACTTCTTCCTAACCAGGGATTCTAGTGTAGGTGACTTTGTTTCTTCTTCTCCCGAGGACTCCTTGTCTGATGGATTTTCTAGCTTTGGAGTCTTTTCTTTGACTATGGGCCTCTTCTTGTGCAAATACATACTTGTTCTAGCGCTTGTCCCAGGGGAACCTATTACCTATGTATCCACCACACTTGGTATTTTCTTCTTTGGCTCTTTTTCCTCCCATTTGGGTGTGGGTCTCTTCCTACTAGTTAGGTCCTTAGGTATAGGCACCTCATTCTCTAGATATGTGCCCTTTTTAGATTTAGGTCTTATGTAGAGGTATACCTTTTCTGCAAATCCTCTGTAATGGGAAAATTCATGGGCCTTGTCATTTGAACTTCATGTGACACATACCTATCCATGTATGCACGCTTGCGAGGATAGACCAACCCTTTATGCAATTCACTATGGTCCCGGTCTATATTACCAAGGTCTAGTTTCAAATTCTTGGATTCTTTGAACCTGTTTACTCCGCTTGGAACTATTGAGCTATGAAGGTAAAGGGGAGCTTGCACCATGGGTTCCATGTCTCGTCCATTAGTCTAAATCTACCTAGGCATAAATGTTGGTACACAAAGAAATTCAACTTCTCCTTTGGTGGCCACTAGTAGTTGTTTAGGAATCCTCCATTCCACCCCGAATGCATTCCTCAAGCATGCATACCATTTCTCCAGTGCACCTTATACATGGTCATCATAAGTGTCACAGAAGAATTTTTCAAATCTCTTTTCAAGCAAAGGGTCCTCACAGGTACTCCCACACATTTTTCTCGATGCATCATGTACTTTAATCTCTAAAAACACAATGGTTAGTAGGAAATTACCAAAAAGGATCTTGTCACCTTCCTTCACGTAAGCTGACAATCTCATCTGCAATGAATGTAGACAAGTTGTAGATGGTGCCCTTTGAAATTTTCCTACAAACATGTAACCATGGCTTATTAACCTAGGTCCATCTCTCTGGCCATTTAACTTTTTCATCAGGTGCATGGCCATCTTCATTACCAAGTCCTCGATGTCTATGATATCATAGTACCTTGACCCCTTTTTGTATGCATAGCGGTGACTGTCTCCTTAATTGCCTCTTTGTCGCTTAGGTCATCCTCCAAACTATCTTCTTCACATATGAGGCCTATGAAATGTGAAATGAGCTAAGGGGTAATGTTCATTTTGTGCCCTACGAAGTGGAAGTATTCTTCATGCATGCATGACATCAGCCATTGATATAGGCGCTCAGGCTTCCCAAAGTAGGGAAACTCGAAGAGTTGTAATAACCCTACCTTTTCCAACTTGACCTTCACATAATCATTATAGATGGGAAAACCCTCTGGTGTCCTTTTATTTTTTGGCACACTAACTTCAGTGCCATCTCCTTCTCGATTGTGCTCATACGATGATTGTAGTCATTTACAGACATGTTTCTTAGATGGGACTCCCACTCCTTCCCTAGCAACACTCCATCTGGGTACTACATTTCTGTATACCACTCTTCATTTGTATGTGCATCAGTTTCTTTTTGTTTTCTCTTTCCCTTGCCCTTTCCCTTCTTAGGTGTGCTAACTGGTTTCTTGGGTGCCATTTTTTAGGTCCTCTTCTTACTTCAATCACTTCTTGTAACTCTATTTTTCCACTCTTTCCCACCTTAGATCTCAAATTTGTGAAGAAAAATCCTTAAACCCATGCCCTAGTTCTTCAAACCCTAACTAGGATAATCCCTTCACAAGACGACACCTTCTCACCACTTCTCTTACACCCGTGAAATCCCTTCCTTCTGGTTCGTAGATCCAAACTAGTTACTCATGCTCAATCTCTTCAAAATTTTCTTCACACGGATCAGTTTTTTGGAAGCCCTAGTTTGCAAAGATGCAAAAGTGCTTCTTTCTCCTTATATGCAAAGTGAATAATGAAATTCCTTGACCCTTTATTTATAGTTTTTCCCTTTTTAAGCATTAAATGCTACTTCACCTACCACTATACTTTTCACGTTTAATGTGGATTTTTCAAACAAAGTCTAACTTTAGCGCTTTAACTCATGCACCCAAACCTGCGTGGGAAATATTTCAACATTGCATGGGTAATATTATAACCTTCTAGTGTGTGCAACCAATCCATATAGACATGAGACTCTTGTGCACATGTCACCATAGCTGAAGGAACTTCTTCTATCCTAATTTTTTCTCTCACCTACCTCATGTTGCTTATGCACTTTTTCCTCCTTTGTATGTGGGATCTGAAAGTAGCCTTATCTTGACACCAACCATCCTTTTCCATATTTTATTTCCATGCACCTCTTTCAACAGGGCCATTCAACCAGGCTTTTCAACACAAAATTCCTTGGCACTTTACCCATGCTCTCCTTCACATCACTCCACCCCACACTAAAATGATGTGTGGTCCTCTACGCACTCAAAAATCCTCAAAGTAATAAGGTTACAGAACCCAAGGCACAAAAAAACAACAACATGAAAGGGGAACACAAGAAAATAAATGCATAAAGGAAATTCTAAATTAACTGGAAAAACTACCTTATTTACAAACACCAAGAAGACTTATTTATAGTAGGGCTTCAACCTACTCCTATTGAAGTGTCTAGTAAATTTCGTTTCATCCAGTCTTGTAATCGACACGTGCTCAAATCAAGGATGCACGAGATTTTATAGGGACCTAACCAAAGGAACTTAAACTTCCCAGGATTGCATAAAAGCTTAGAATCATATAGTAAGACCATTTTCCTAACCTCAAACTTCTTGTTTCTAATGTGACGATCATGCCATGCTTTTTACTTTACTTTTTTTGTTGTTTGGCTTCACCTGGTGAGTGATCATCTTTCATCCAACTTCATTAATTCATCAATTCTTTCTTCTAGCACTTGTTCATCACCCACCCCTCCTATGCATTCTATTTGTAGAGAAGGTAACATGAATTCAACTAGCAAAACCGCTTCTGTGCCAAACACCAATTGAAATGGAGTGGCTTTGTTCAACCTTTTATAATTTGTCCTGTAATCCCATAATACGGTTGATACCTTGTTATCCCAATCTTTTCATCTGAAATCACAAATTTTGGTCGGGTGTGACTCAGTATTTTGTTAAATGCTTTCGTGGTTCCATTTGCTTGTGGGTGATAAGGGGTAGTCTTGTGATGAGCTACCATGAACTCTGCTAACAAGATCCTCACAGTCTCATTCAAGAAATGTGTACCCCTATTATTGGTTAAACTTAAAGGACATCCATACCTTGTGATAATGTTCTCCCACAAAAATCTTGCCACTGTGGCTACTGTGTAGTATTTAGTTGGGGCCACCTTTTCCCACCTTGTCAGATAGTCCATGCAAGTGATTACATAGCATGATCCAGTCCTACGTGCTACTAGTGCAATAGGGCCTACAAAGTCTATTGCCCATTTCTCAAAAGGTTTAGCACTAGGGATAGGGTGTAAAGGCATTTCATCTCTCTTTCCTGGTTTTCCAATGCATTGACAATGGTCACACACTTTACAATAGTCCTTGCAATCCTTATACAGAGTTTCCCACCACAATCTTGCCATTAAAATTTTACACGTGGTGGTATCACCTACATAATGTCCACCTGCACTTCCTCCATGTGCTTCCTCTATGATGGTGAGGTGCTCATGCTCTAGTACACACCTATGCAAAACTTCATCACACCCTAACTTGTATAAGTCCCCACTAATCAACATGTAGGGCACAACACATATGGCTAGTTGCTTTCTTTCTAATGCCTTCATCCCTTCCAATGACCACACCTTCCTTTAGGAATACTGCAATCTCCTCCAAATCCAAGGGCACATGCCACAACCTAAATAGTTATGCATCTAGCATAGTCTCTTTAATACTCTATGTGTCCTCCCCTGAATCAATTCTTGACAGATGATCAGGTCCACAATTACTCTTTCCAGGCTTCACAACTACCATAAACTCAAACTCTTGAAATAATAGCACCCACCAACATATGTGCCCTTGTAGAATAGGCTTGTTCACCAAGTACTTTAACTCAACATGGTCAGTGTAAAATATAAAGGGTGTTTCTAATAGATACTATCTGAACTTGAAAAGAACGTAGATCATTGGAAATGCTTCGCGCTCAGTCGTAGTGTAATTGTAATCTGCTAGTGTAAATTTCCTACTTGTAAAACACATAGGATGATCAACAATTCCTTCACCCAGTTGTGCAAGCACGCTCTAATGGTGGTTCCTAAGGAATCTACATGAACATGAAAGGGCTTGTCCTAAGAGTGAAAATGTAATATAACACGATGAAAAGCTTATCCTTTAATGTTTCAAACACCTTCTATTGTGCCTCTCCCCAATGAAAGGCACTTTTATGTATAATAAATTATTCTAGAGGCATGGTGATCTTGGCATACCCCTTGATGAATTTCCTGTAATAACCTGTATGCCCAAGAAATCCATGTACTACGCTCTAGCTAGTAGGCTCCCCCAATCCCACAATAACTACAACCTTGGCAGGATCTACTAGCAATCCCTCCTTACATATGATATGCCCCAATAAAGTCCCAAAGGGTGTAGCAAAGACACACTTTTTAATGTTGAGGGATATCCTTAACTACTGACACCTCTCAAACATCAGCCTCAAATTATCACAATGGTCTTTCACTAGCCCATACACTGTCCAATCATCCAGATAGACCTGAAGAAATTTGTGGATGAAATCCTGGAATACCTGTACCACTATGTGTGAGAAAACAACATGCACATTATTCAACCCAAAGGGCATGACCATAGATGCAAAAACTCTCCATTCAAAGTGGCAAAATTCATCTTCTCCTGGTCTTCCTTTGTAATCCAGACTTGGTGGTACCCCAAAAATCCATCCGTAAAGGAATAGATTTTATGCCCAACGATTCCCTCTAAAATTTCCTTAGTAAAGGGCGTTGGAAAAGGATTGATGACAGAGACTACATTTAGCTCCCTATAATCCACATAGATCCTGATCCACCCATCCATCTTGATGTTTATTACCATTGGACTTATCCATTCCAATTCTTCCACAACTTCAATGATCCTAGAATCTATCATTTTTCTCTCTTCCTTTACCTTTACGCACAAATTTGGATTCATTCGGTAGGTTCTCTTCCTGAAAGGGAATATATACCATCCATCAAATTTATCCTCATCTCCCCAAGGAATGGTGGATGTTTTTGTCATGAAAATGTGTGTGGAAATTGAAAATTTCCAAGCACGACAACTATACCCCTATGCCAAATTTTTCATGCTTTATCATTCCTAGGAAACCCCAGCTCTATCTAGTTAGTCCAAATTACCTCCCAACCAATTTTATATCATCCCCCTAGGTGATTTAGGAAATTCCATTCATTCCCCTAGGTGATTTTAGGACTTCATTGAAAATGTAAATTTTGGGGAGTCACGGGAAGGGTTGTCGCTGGCCTTCCCAAGACTGGATTGACCCCCTAGAGTAGAACGGAAGGGAAAAATTCAACATGGAGGTGAATGGAATACCTTATGACATCAAAGAAATGATTTTTGAAGGTTTAGAGAAGTTTTTCAAGACTTGGAGCAGTCTGAGTGAAAAACAGGGTTCACAAGCCTAGACAATAAAAACATGGCCTAAAACATCCACTTGGGCTTTAGAATTCGAGAGCTCTGAATGGAGTTGGAAGTAAAAAAACATATTTGGAAATAGGATTACAAGACCTACATGATGGTGAAATAATATTTTTCACAACACCTTGGTGCATATGATTGGAAGGTAGTTTTTCTCAGGCACAAGTGGAGTCCCAGATCAAAAATCTGATTTTTAAGGGATAATATGATCTAATTAAGAATGATACCCACATCATTTGATTAAAAATTAAATTTCCATTCAGGATCATATAAAATTTCACCAATAAATTATATCGGGAGCTTAAGTAATCTGCATTCCAAGTTACCCTCTCAAAGGCAGTTCAGGACTTAGTCATTTTTTTGAGAGGACACGTGTCGCCACCAGGATCCTAGCGGGATTTCATGTCCCCAACATCCATGAGGTCAGGTACATCAGACCTTTGAAAATTTTCACAGCTCCCGGTTGACCTGCAGGGCACTCATATGACCTTGAGTTGATGATTCGGCCCCAGTGTGCATTCTTAGAGCATTCATCCCCTGTCGTTGGATCGGGCACCACGTGTCATGCTCTTGACCACCGTGGAATTTGATGCCCCTTATGCACATGATGTGGGCAACATCAGACCTTGAAAAATTTTCCCATTTCCCATAGGGAGTCATTTGGACACCCATGTGACCTCCTTTCAGCTCCCAGTGCTTTAAATCAGCTTTTTCCTCCTTCATTCCCTATTGTTGGATCTAGTGCCACGTGTTGCCGTATTGCTCATTGTGGAAATTGATTTACCTCATGTCCTTGAGGTTAGGGACATCAAGCATTGAAAAATTTTCCTAAGCCCTACTGTGCATATCTTTTTGAAATTTTTCCAAGTGTCGCTTTTTCCCGCTTCTAACTTCTAACACTTATGTGCACTCCATTCCTCCATTCTTCCTCTACAACATTCTACCATCACTCCGCCATTGAAAATTCTCAGACCAGCTTGACCCAAGCTCTAAAAAAAACTCCCACGGTGAAGTGCAGGTCTCGAAGGATTTTTCACAAAAACAAGAAGGAGAAATGAAGAACAAGAGGAAAAAAATGGTGAAAATCTCCATAACCTAAAAACAAAGATCTGAAGAAATATTGCGAGCTGTTGCATGAATATAAGAACCATTTGTTGCTGTTAATTCCTCTAACCAAGACCATAAAAAATAAACCTTCAAACTCCCCCATGTGCAACAGAGCATCCATAATGAAGAAATCTCCTTTCCGGCTCAACGAAGAAAGAAGTGGGATTTCCCATCAAACCGGTTGTCGGATTGAAGTAAGATTGCACATGAAACACCAGAAGAAAAAACACACATCAAAAATATAATTTTCTTCACAAATAGAGGAGAAAACCAAACCTGCAATTTTGAGGTCCATTAATGGCTGTCGTGCCCAGAAGCACTACTAGGTCGAAAAATTAATACTTTAAAATCTCCTAGATTATTAAGTGGGTGGGCCCGAAATTACAGAGGGAGGATATTGGGAAAAAACCCATATAAAAAAACTTCATTCCACATCAATCCGACTCCCAGAGGCCAACTTTCTAAAAATAGCAGGTCTACTACATAAGAACTACTATTTTGGGAAAGTTAGCAATAGAAGAAGCTGTAAAGATGACAAAGACATTGGAGGTGCACTACAACTAAGAATCCACTAAAACGAACATTTTTGGCACTTGCTAAAAATAGTAAGTGTGCCCTTGAGCACCTGCTAAAAATAAAAATTTGATCCAAAGGAGTGAGGAACACAGGGAGAAAGGGGAATCAAGGTCACAACACTCAGCAAAGGATTGAGAGATTTACTTTATTCACACTTACTAAAAATAGTATGTTACACTCAAAGAGAAGTTTTGGCACAATGGGATGTACAAGGCTAATAATTTAGGGGGACATCATTGTTCAGGAGTATCCTAGCCATTTTTCACAAGGAATTCGAGATCCACCTTAGTTCATTCAATTGGGTGAGCGTTCGAGAGCTGATTTGGAGGATTTTCACAATGTGTAAGGAGTTCGAAGATTCAAAGTTTCACTACATTTGAGCTTTCCATGAACGAGGATCAATGAACTTCATCAGGTGACATCTACTCTTTTTCTTCTCTCTCTCTATCTATTTCTCTCTCCTCTTCCCCTCAACTTTCTCTCACTTTTAAATATTCTAATTCTTCATTGGATTTTTCACTTTTTGATATGCCTTTAAGTCACTTAAAAGTGACTTTAGAAACATAATGTAAATTAAGTCACCTTGCTATTATAAAAGGGACTTAAATATTTAAAGTGGAATATGAATAGTCTTAAGTCATATTAAGGTATTTGAAAGGTCATGAGGAAGATGAAGAGTCATATTCTATTCTATAAATTGTAAATCCATTCCCATTTCAAAGGGTTGGTAATTGATCTTGTAGACTCAAGAGTGCATTGTACCTAGAGAAAGCAAAGGAGATAGCCATT
Source organism: Taxus wallichiana var. yunnanensis (assembly GCA_018340775.1). Taxonomy (NCBI): domain Eukaryota; kingdom Viridiplantae; phylum Streptophyta; class Pinopsida; order Cupressales; family Taxaceae; genus Taxus; species Taxus wallichiana. The sequence continues at coordinate 432,819,711 of CM031235.1, read as the reverse complement.
TTCTTCTACTCTCTTCCCCTCTCAAATTTCTTCCATTCCCACATTATGTACAACTTTGATTTGAGCAATCAATACAAGAAGAAGGAGTTTCTAGCTTTCTTTGACTAAGGGGTTTCTTGATACTTGGTGATCGGTGAATTCTATTTGGTCTTGTTTCTATTCGCAGAGTTGTTTCTTCCGATAAATGCATGTGTTGAAGTTTCTAACTAGTGTGTGTGCAGGAATATGATTTTCTACCTGCAACATTAGTTATCCTACCTCTTTTCTCACTCCCCTTTCCTGCTCTATAGACAAAGACTTCCCTAGCAAGAGATTGCTAGCTTTATCGTAGGGTCAGTGGAGTAACCCTATTGGATCCCGGTCAAAAACCAACACATAAATCCACACTCTCTTGCACATGTGCATACGATGCCTACACTTTGGTTAAGTAGAGGGACCAAGATTCCTAGAGCATTGGCAAGAAATCTACAAGTTTGTCTACCCAACAAATTTTCTCACCAACAAACACCTTTGAGCTCATGGTACTCGCGTGGGAATAAATCCTCAAATTCATGTAAAAGATCAATGATCTTAGCAACCTCATTCTTTGACCAGTAATATCTAATAATAACTTCCTTAGGTTCTTCTCTTGAGCTTATGTTAACCTTTTTGTCTTTAAGGTTTCATGGTAGGCATGTGTGCAAGCATCAGCACTGTTCACTACCTCACGCATCCCTACAGAATGGTTAACATCCAAGCTCTCTACTTCCTCCCCATCAATAACATATACTAATTTCCCTTTCTCCTTTTCCAAGCACACACGCTCAAGTTGGATCTCTTCTACTTCTTCTACCTCTTCTTCAAAGTGCACCTCCAAACCTAGTCCACCTAGCAGTTCCAACAGCCTATCTTCTGCCATGGCACTATCCCCCATGGTAAGGCTCTTAACAACCTACAATACATTATCAACTAATGGTTTGGTACTTCGATACCCAAACATTTGAATGAGGTCAACTGCTAGCTCATTCCAATTTCCTGTTTAGCCGTATGTCTCAGAATGTATGTACCATGTGTGCATGTAACCCTGTAGTGTAGAATACGACTTGTTTACCCAGAGGGATGATGGAAAATCTTGAGTGTCTTCTCTCCAAACCATCTCACAAACTTGGATTTGGAAAGAGGTAATTTCCTTACCATGGTATTCCTTGATGGTGGTGGACACGTTGCCTCTAGAAAACCTAATAGAGAGAGCAATTCTCACTTCACGTAATTCTAAAAGGATCTCCTGATGTGTAGCTCACCACCATGCCATTATGCCAAGTAGGACATAACTTAACATCCCCCTTTATTCCTTCTCCTCCTTCCACTGAGCTTCCATCTCCTACAAAAAGATCTCAGGGAAGGCCCCTCCTGAATACTTAGGTATCTCTTTTCCTCCTAGGCACTAGACTGTATGCACCTTTGTTACTTTTGTTACCAATCCTCTCAACTACTATCCGATCAATTCATATGTCCCATGTGCCCAATTATCACATGCTATATTGGTGGTGTCACTTACTGATTGAGCATCCTCAAACTAGATAACTCCATCGGTAGGATGGATTATCTCTGGATCCCTAATTGAGTGCACATATATCCTATCTAGGACCTCTTCCCCAAAGGTTCAGTATAGGGTGTTGAATTCCCATCAGCCAGGGGTATAATGACCCATTCCTCCTTATTTTCAAAGCTGATGTACCCCTTGTTGAACCAAAGGTCTGCATTATTCTTATAACACCATGGGCACCCAAGTAGTGCTGGGAAATTGTCTGCCTCGGCGAGTGCCAAGACTTCAAAGTCCCTAGTAAACTTAGCTCCCTAGATAGTGATAGTTGCATCCTTTAAGACACCAATGGGCATTGCCTTCGTCTTGTTTTCCATATATAATACATTTGAAGAGGGTTGTAACATAGGTCTCCCCATCTGATGCCATGCATCCAAAGTGAGAACATTGACCTTTGTGCCTGTGTCAATGAGGATATTACTAAGGATCCATTCTTCCATGTTGCATCCAATGTGCTTTCCTTGTCATAGACAGTCAAGGTTGTGAGGGGTAAGGTTTGTATGCGAGGCCTACCTCCCACGCTCTCTTCGGTGCGTGGTACCTTCTCCCTCAACCATGCCCCTACCAAGGGAATAACATTCTCTTGCATTAGCATTTTACATACTTCCCTGGCCTCATCTAGGTCATCTCTTGGTGCCTAGACCTTCCTCCTTTGCTCCTCCCTCTTGTACTACTCCTTTAGACACTTCATTTATCCTTGTAAAATCTGAATGTAGATCTTACAGTAGCAAGACACATTCTTCCAAATTACATGTTGTAATAAGGGGCATCTACTTACATCATGGTCCCCATGAAAAATTTCAGTCCATTATCATGGCACATACTATCCTCTAGGGGAAACTATCTTTGGCATGCCCCTCCACCTCACAATTTGTACACCATAATTCACTTTGTGAGTCTCATGGGTTGATTTCATAGACAACTTCTCCAGCTACTTATCCATAGCAACAATTTGATCCTCCAGGAAAGGGCTAACACCGGTATTAACACTTATAACTACCTCGACACATAGAGAAACTTCTAATGTCTCACGCAGCTTCTATGAAATTTCTAAGAGTTAAGGCCCTTCTAAAAGGTGTGATCAACCATCCAACAAACCATTGAGCATGATGCAAAGGGTGAATATCATATGATAACTTAGACAAGAGAGTTTTAAATTATGCATCATACTCCCACACACTCTGCACCATTCATTGTTAAATCTCTTTTAGGGTGCTGATGCTCTTCTGTTCAAACTTAGGGATGTGAAATTATGCCAAGAAGGTATTATTTAAAGAAGTATAATCCACCACCATTTGATGAGGGTCATATTTCCTATACTAGCTATTTGCTTACCCCTGTAACATTGTTATAAATTGACTAGCCTTCCACTCGAGGTTGTGACCCCTTTACACACCATAGTAGATCACATGTATGAACATGTTCTACAACATCTTTAATACCTCTATAATCCACCAAATATAAAGACATCTCAAAGAAGACTTGAGGGGGTGGTTGGGGCCCTTATCCTCCTGAACCAGAGCCTTGGTTTCCTCTGATGTTTCCTCTGCCACTAGATCCAAAAGGTCCACTAAATCCTATGCCTCCTAAGCCACCAGGTCTTGTCCCTCCTAGCCAAGTAGATCCACTAGAACCACCAGGTCCTGTAGTAGTTGTGCCAAGTGTCCCCAAGGTTCCATTGAACTATGCACCAATGGTCTGTGATAATGCCCCACTACCACTATTGTACCCCACGCCACTCCCAGACGTGAGACTAAAGGCTTGTATATTTTCTCCTTATCTAAAGACTCCTCTGAATACTGGAATATGTGTAGCCATAGAAGTGGGAATTGATAAATTATTCCTCATAGGTGTAGATTTGTCACTTCCATTGATACCAACTGAGTCAATGATACTCCACCCTTGATCTAGAAAACCAAGTGCCAGAGTTTGGTCAATGGGTGGGTTCAAATACATGCCAATGAATCTTCTCTCTCTACGTGATTAAATCTCATCAAAATTTGAAGGGGTATCTCTTACGCGCTTTCCAATATGGGGTAGCATGATTTCTTAGGTTCCACGTCCTCCATGTGAACCTAAACTCTTTCCCACAACATCTACCTTCATAGATCCATCACACTTGTAGCTTCATGTCATCTAGCAATCTCCCTTTCATGTGCTTCACTATACTTGAGTCATCTCTCCTCTCTTTATTTCTCCATTGTAATATCTCTGTCATCTTCCTCCACCCTAGATCCCTTTCCCGAGTGCTCGAGAATGGTTTAGCTAACCATTAGAAATGCCTCTAAACTTACATTAATGGTTAAGATATTCATTTCGAGAGGGATATCATGTAGATATGATCCTCTGGGATCCCAAAAAAATTCAAACTCAACAAATTCTAGGCAATAATATATGGAAATAACATACTCCAGGTGTAGCTAGCAAACACGCCCTCCCACTAGTGATCCACAACACGAGTCCACATCATATCTACATCCTGTAGCCTCGGTATTCTTCATGGGTCCACATGTATAATCTAGAATACCAGCTTGATCTATACGTGTATGGTGAGAGCCATTCATATAGTTTTATTGGGAAGCAAGCGAAAGAAGTTTCATTCAAATCATGTAGATGTTCTCTTCTACCCATCTACATGCATCAAAATCAGGTCTAGTGCTAAATATCTAAGAAAACTCATCCTCTGTGCTCTTGAGCCATGATTCAACACTTTCCAAAGTTAAATGTTCTATCATTACTCATTATGCATATCATGATGTATTCCATTTCCCACTACAACTTCGAAAAGAGGTGCCAGAACGGAACTAAGATGTAGTAATTTTTACCTCTATTACAAAAGAAAGGAACCCCAGTGCATAGGCCTATCACCCGGTAGTGCTAGGAACTCACCGAGGCATGCATGGATGTGAAGTATCTCTTTTATGTGAGTTTAGCATCATCTATGATCCATGTTTAAGAGATTTGAAAGGAATTAAAACTTACAAGCACCATAGAGCTTCAAAATGGCTTCTAGATCCTTGCAGTCATTTTAGATAGAAAGAGCTTAATAGATTTTATAACTTATACCAAAATAGAAAGAGTTATAAAATCATCCATACTTAATCATAAATATATATGAAAAGGAACTATGAGAAAGATTTATGCATCAAAATCATCAATATTCATATTCATGTAAGTTGGTAACCTCATTACATTCATGGAGCCATTACAAAATGTCATAGAGAAGTAGACCGCAATCATGCATTATAACTGGACTTATGTGGCTAGGATCTCAAAAGAAGGTTTATACCACCCCCATACCCTTGTTACATCCTTCCCTAAGCATAATTACCCAAACTAATAGAGTTCTTGCAATATTTCTGCAGAGCTCCACCCTCTATCTATTTCTCTTTTTCTTTACTTCTGTAGGCGCTTGTATATATAGGATTTTGGATTGCCAACTCATCCTCCAGCGGCCTCAGATCTGATGCCAAGTGTTGAATGTGGTCTTCCATGTGAGCATGCTCCTCTATGACTGAGCTTTCCACTTTTTACCATAATGTGTTTCTAGAAGCTTATACCACAGGCATGCTCCTTCTTGGGCCAACCTGTCTCCAGGCTAGCACCTTATCTACTCTGCATGCGCAGTCAGGTCATGCTTTTCATGTGTTCTACCCAAAACGACCAATCTGGCTAAGTCATGAACCCTTGGTTTTTTTCGTGCACACCACGAGTTTCCTTAAAGCCTTCCTTAAACCCTGCCCTGTGTGCTTTATCCTTGCACACCTTTCTTCAACTAGGCCTTGCACAACTATGCACCTTTTTGTACTTATCCAATATTTTAGGGGCCCAACATTAAGTCTCCTTTATGGACCTCTATTGATGCACACCTTCTAGTTGAAGGAATATTTTAACTATTTTGAAGCATTCTGTCATTTAGTTTTCCAATTTTTATGAAGGTTCTCAAAGATCTGGAAAAATCAAGTTTATCCTACTTAATCTCTCTCCAAAAATTATTAAAAAAATGAATCCTACATAAACTACCCATGTTTTCCCTGTATGTCCACAAATGAATAAATTCTATTGCTAAAATATGTAGAAGCAATCAGGATTCCATAATGTCTTTAGTGACCTTAACCTTGTTTAGAAAATATCACCATTCTTTAGAAGTGACAACTCGTGAGAGTTAAATTGTGGTGCATTGATCATATTTTCTCAAGGTTTCCTTTCAAATTTGTGCAAAGAAGGATATCTTCATTCTCCTTCACCAAAAAGGTTACAAAATGGGTCCTCTCACCCTGTTTGAAAGGAACAACCTAAAGTAGTGAGGATAGATCAAATCCTTTTGAAGGTGCTATCCATTTCTCCAACATCTGAGTGACAAAGATCTAATTGAATCACCTCCTTGGCTACAAAATGACATACATGATGATTTATCTGTCTCTAGGCTTCTTGTTAAATCTGTGATGCTACTCCTCTTGCAAAGGAGTATCAATTTAGATACCAAAACCAGATTGGTGCTTTGCATCAAGGATGATTTGTTGATTTGTTTCTGGTTCATCTCCATTTGGCTGTCAACAACACCCAGTTGGCACCGTTTTGGGGACGATTTGTTGATTTTTTGTTAGTTCATATCCATTTGGCCCATCAACAACACAGATTGGCATCATTGCAGGGGATATGAATGTGTTTGAAAATTTTGAACACCATCAAAAAAATATAGACCCTAGTAAATTCTTCTTACAAATTTTAAAGTGTAAATACGTTGTTGAAACATCATCATGTGTCTAGATTTGTAATAATCAAGCAAAGTTACAAGTTCTGCGTTTAATATTTCTAGTTTATGTTGGTTTTTGCACTAAGTTTACATCATCAATGTTAAATACGGGTAAATGAAGGTTAGATATATGAATATTTGCATGAATTTAGTGTTGAAAAACATTTGACAGATCAATTTTAGTGCATTTGCACAACTAAGGTGAAAATCCTTAGTGGTGACTCCGTGTTGAATTAATTTTTGATAAATTCCAGTGTCTTAACCTCTGTCAATTGAAATTTATCACTAATCTTTACAAAGATGGAAGGAAGAAGATCTTTATTCATTAAAGACCCTGTTAGAAGGTTATTTCCAGAATTGGGAAAGAAAAAATTTGAAGGAAGAAGAATCTAGAAAGTTATTAGAGATAGGAAATCAAGAAAAGAGTTATCAATTATGGAAAATGATCAGCCTATCATTGAATATTGTCTTACTTCCTCAAGTGCTTATGAATCAAGTAGTCTTTTTGTAGATTAGAATTATCCATCTAGAGAGGGGCATTCATTTGTATTTGAAAAGTTTGTGTCCCATTCTGTCCCTGTGTTTTCCAAAGATGATAGGATATTCCAAGAAACAAAGTTTTTAGAGGACATTCATTTTGAAAATTATACTCCTGTGTTCCAAATACCTCTTATCCCTCATCATTTTGTTTCTCCTGTAAGATCACCCCCTCAAGAAAATATGGCCCAACCTCCACCTAGACCTCCATTTGTTTTCAACACTTTTGGACCTATAGATTTTAGAGGTATGGCTGGATATCCAAATGTAGTGCCACAAGATGTTAGAAATAGACTGCCTAAATTTCAAGGAAATAATGCTATTACTGGTGATCAACACTTAAATTTTTTTCAATATGATGGAAGACTTTGAGATTGAATTTGAGGATGTGTACATAAAATTGTTTATTCATACTCTAGAGGAGGACACACGGGACTGGTATAAATATTTTCCAGACAACTCCATTGATTCATGGACATAAGCGAAGAATGCTTTTAGATTGAAGTATGGTGATAAAATAGATCCCGGAGTTTCTTTTGTCTAAATTTTAAAATATTAAGAAGAATCCTAATAAATCTATTCATGACTTCAATACTCGGTTCAATAAGACCCTGAATGGGATACCTGTAATCCTAAGGCCAAGTGGACGTTTCTTGTTTAATAAAATACTTGATAATTCATATAAGAAGGTTTCCTATTATTTGAGGGATAAGAACCCAACAAAATTGAGGAGACCTTCAATATGGTTTTGTAGATTGAAAACAATATCAAATCAGTTGGTAATCCTCTTAGGAGGGAAGGTATCAAGTTGATCAATCCAGAGAAGCCATAGTCAAGTAAGTCAATGGATCTAGAAGAGGTTGTAAAAAAATTTGGCTGGAGTTTTTAAAGAAATATCTTATGAACTAGACGAGAGAGAATAAAAGGGATTGGACAAGGTTCCCAAGGTCAACATAAGCCACAAGGTCAAGAAATATTTTCAAATCATCCTAGAGGTGATCATAGATCAGATGATAGGGGTAAAGGGCCTATGGGATCAGGAAATAGATAGCCCTAACCCTAGGAGAATAGATTGGTGCCTAATCCTTTATCTGCTAGAGTTCTTTCTTGTGGAAGAGGTTTATGATATGGAGTGGTGTGATAGATGTTTCCTACCCCATTCCCCATGTGATGAAGAAAAATAAGTTGAGGAAGCTAATGATGATGAGACAGATGATGATGCATGCATGATGGATTGCTCTACAAGTTCAAAACAGGGGGAAAATTCAACTGAGATGATAAGTGCTAGAACTACTACGACTTACGGAATTGTATTCACCGGGTGTTACCTCTTCCTCCCACTCATAATTTTTAAATTGATATGGTACAAGATTTTGAATTTCCTAATAATGATTTTGAATACTTAAGGGAATTAATGATTAAAAAGTATGATGGAGGAATCCCTTATGAGGAGGATAGGCAGTTGTTAATGAATGTTTTGGTTTCCCATGAAAAATAATATAACTCTAGGAGTAAAGTTCTCAAAGGGGCAAGGCCTCAGGACAAACCAAAAAAATCTAGTTTCTCACCAATATCCCAAAAGAAACTCTAAAGAAAGATAAATCTGGAAAAGGCCTTGTTTCCCCAAAAAAAACTGGTATCCTTGCCCATGCTCAGGTCGTGAAGAATCCTTTGTTGTCAAATGATTTTGTCTATCTTCCTCAAAATTCTACCTTTCCCAAATACGTTCCTTATGACATTTCCCAAGTCTTGAGTCAGATCAAGATTTTTATTCTAATTGTTGAGTTTCCTAGGATTCCTGAGCACAAGAAAAGGCCTTTGAGTATTTGGGATTGAAAGAAGAAAATATTACCCAAGGAAGAAATGTAAACAATGTTGAGACTCCTCCTACCATTTTAGAGTTGGAAATACCCCAAGTCGTTGGAAGAACTAGGTGAGCCACCTGAAGTATATTTGGGAACATCCTTAGTTGAGTCCCAACTGAATGTAGATCCATTTTTCACTACTCTGATTATTAGGGATAGGTACATACACAACCGTGTATTTTTATTCGGAGTATCATGCAATGTTATGCCTCTTGAGGTCATGAATGAATTAGATATCAAAGTGACAATAGCTTATGGGAAGTGCACTACCATGGATTCCAGAGAGGTGTCAGTGGTTGGATGTGTCAAGGGTTTGATAGTGTAACTTGCAGCCTACCCAGGCAAGAACTTAAAACTAGATGTTTTTATTGTTGATTCCCCTACCAAATGGAGAATTTTTATCAAAAAAATGGGCTGCCATGTGGGTGGGAATGTGAAAATGGATATTTCTTTTGTCACTATACCTATTGAGGTAATCCTTGTAAATTTTTATGGTGAAAAGAAGATGCTACATCTAATTGAGGATCCCAATAATGATTCCTATGAAGTGTTATTATAACATTCCCATTTTAAGACTTAAGAAACAAGGGAATTTTTTTGTTACACAATGTTCTCTCATTCTAAATAAAACATCACTTAGAACACACATTCCATGTCAATAAATCTCATAATAGATAACCATATGCAACTATAATGACTTGGTAAGATACTCGATCTCTCATTCCATGACTCGATTAAACCGATCTCTCATGTTTGTCTTAAAGTATAGAATGCTTTATTTATAAAACGTATACTTGGTTTTCCTACCCTATTCAGTCTCGAGTGATCTTTTTAAAGAACCTGTCTGAATATTTCTTACCAATATTCATCGACATCACCTTTCTTTAAACTAAGTGACATAGGACAACACAACTAGCAACTTGCGATACTTTGGCCAAATATTTTCAACATACTGTTCATGTTACTATTCCTAGACAACATACTCATCATTTTGGAATATGTCCTTTACCTCACTCTTATGTTATCTAGAATGGTCTTTACTAACTACTATCAGTCCACTTGCCCAAGGTTTGACCCTAGCCCAGGTTAACAATATAATTTGTTATAGGAAGACGCTCACGATGACTTAGGGTATATGGGCATACTCGATCGACCTAATTCGACTAAATGTGCCAAGGTACCTAAGTCATGAGAAAGCTACTTCCTATTCTAAACATGCTACTAACTTGACCTAGAGATAAACTAAGCTCAAGTCCGATTTGTGTAGATCTAGATGAACAAATACAAAAGGGTGTTTCCACATGTCAACTGCAACATTGTATCCTTGAGAAGCCCTTGGACTTCTCAAAGGTACAATCCTATAGTTGGCATGTTCCAACATCTGTTAGAACTAATTCATCATGATGTACATACCCCTTGGTGGTCATTAAATTCATAATTAAATTGGATTAAGATTCAAATTGCAGCAACCATGCCTAACCCTAATTCCAACATTCATTAAGTTCTTTATCCATAATTAATCTAATTTGATATTAAGAACTTCATTAACTCATGCTTGCATTGATGTTCATTAATGTGGCCTAACAAGTAGTTATCCCTAAAAATAGGGTAGCAAACATCAAATGGTTAATTTTTAATGCAACTTAGTTGTCCAAAGAAGGTGTATCATCCACCTAGATTTATCTTGTTTTTACTTTTTATAGATTAAGCACAAGGATTAAAGATCATAACCACCATTCCTTTTATTTTTCATTCTTATGAGAGAGGAAGAGTCTTCCTCTACATGGTTAGATGTTAGGGTTAACATAACCTTTTTATCATTCAATACTCATATAGTGTAATTATATGTCAAATGCATATTTCATTATTAAAATATAGTTTTTTAGTTAGAGAATGACATCTTTTACAATTTAACAAGTCTCATTATAGTAAGGAGATTGTACTATCCCCTTAATCTACCTTATTAATTGATAAAAACAATAGTATAAAAACAGATATAAAGAATATCGACAAGATATCACTACTATTTCCTTCATATAAAGTACAAGAGAATTTACACCACAAATTGGAGTCAGTCTCCAAACCTTTCAATTCATCATGATAAAATATACATTTACAAGACTATGCATTTCAGGCATACTGCATGTCAATCAACATTAAGATCATAAAAGAACATCACTTTTCTTTTCCAATACAACTCAAGAATGAATCAAAATTCTTTACATAAGATCCAGAATTAAATAAGCCAATGCATCATAAAATTTTTTGCCTTATTTTATCACTTACGATGTCCATCTATAAAAATTTCTAGCATGGGTCAATTCATTAAACTGAGCATGATAAGCACTAAGCATTAAAATGAAGTGCATTCCACTAATTGTTCCATTAAAACAACTCTGCTTTAATGAAACAATTAATAAGTATCATACAAATAAGCATAAATGATAACAACCAGAAAAGAAGTGCAAATGATGAGTCATAATTCACTTTTAAGAAAAGAGCATAATATAATCAAGCAACAACTACATTATAACATATAGTTTAATTGATCCAATCAATTACCTTTTAAACAAACAACAGATCTTGTCGTCTAATTATTTCATAATTCATTCTGAATTGAAATACCAAATTTATCTTTACTATGAACAAAAAGAGTTAGCTTCAGCATAGTACATATTTAGAATGATTCATCCCACAACTTAAACAAAAGAAGAAGAATCAATACATACTATCCACCATTCACTAATCCTCTGAAAGATAGAAACAGGTTCAGAAAGTACTCAACTGATTACCCACATAACTACTTCAGTTCAAGGAAACTAATAAAAGGATTCAACATTAAAGAGACAACAACTAGAACAAGAATCCCAAATCAATCCGAGGAGGGATAGAGAATCAAAACAGTCCACCTGCAAGTCTTAACTAACTTCTACATGTTAGAAGATATCATTAAAAGATCTGAAACCATACATTCTAAAAATCAAAGCAAGACTCACACAAGGTTAATCTCTTCTTATGTCCAACCAAGGAGGATTCATAATAAGACAGAGTGCAAAAAGAGAAATCCTTCTAATAAAAATCAAATGGAGTATGACTCAGTTAAACAAAGTAATCGGTCAAAACATGATTACATTTTCTCTTCTACATAACCGACTTAGTTGTTCTCTTTCCACATCATTACAACAAATGACTTAGTACAAAGTAGACTAAACAATCCACAAGGAAATTTCCATCTCAGAAGAGTGGTTTCCCACTATTTCCTACAAGACAAAAAGGATAGAAAGGCCAAACCCAAGAATTCAAATAGGCCTAAGAGAGTAATCACTCTACAGCCAAGAAGAGAGTTGAGCTACAAAGAAGTTTGATCAAATGAACTTATCTCAACAAAATTTAAAGGATCTCAAATAGAAAATATCCAATCAAGGTTTCATTTATTTTGTACTATCAAATGAATTCCCTTTTTTTCAAACTCAGAAGTTCTTTTGCTAGTCCCCAAAGGAGAACACAAAATCAAACCCATAGTAAAAAGAAAGCAACACTTCTAGTTTCCCTTATGAATTCAAACTTTATCAAACAACAATATCAACACTATCCTAGTTCATCTATTCCACGTTGTTAAACACAAGTTTGAATTCATACAATAGAGAGAAGTATACAATACAGTCCCTAGGTGGAAGTAAAAATTCTGGATGAAACATGATACAGTCCACAAGAGAAATCCATTATTTTCTCCTTTTTAAAGACCCAGAGTTCCATTCAAGTGAAACTACAGAGAATACAAAACCTAGAGATCAATTAAAAAGGATTAGAAAGAGAGTATGAAAACCCAACACGTGTTTAAGTCAAGCAAGGTCTCAACATTACCCTTGAAATTGACTAAAATAGAATCACAACAATCTACATTCACTGCTCTATTTAGTACATAAAGATTGAGACAAAGAATGTATTCGTTCCAATCATCTAACACAAGAAGAAATATGAACACCGCATTTTTTTATAACTTTGAAACCCCGTTATCGATTGTTTCAATGAGCTCTGAATCATACCAATGAATAAATAACAATACAGTATCTAACCAGAGGTTCCATAGCCCCACAACAAGATACAATTCCATAAAAGGTCCATTAACCTTCAAACAAAATAGTCAAGCCTTCAAACAAGATGCGGGTTTTCTTAGAGAAGAGGAGAGAAGAATATCCTCCCATACTACATGCCATTATAAGTTCAATATTAAACATAGAGCCATGAAGACAAGTTCAAAGCAGACACAAGTCTCAAGCACAAGTTCAGAACCAACATAAGGCTTTGAATACTAGTTTAGAACAATACAAGTTCAGAACGAACACAAAGTTGCGAACACAAGTTCAGTGAAAAACACAAGTTTCGAACATAAGTTCAGAATAAACACAAAGCTTATCACCAATGAACTTGCACATAGAGAGAGAGAGAGTTTCCAAATGTAAACATTATCATGCAATGGATTCATATCCAAAAATCACAAAGATTCATACAACCAAGAAATTAAATAACCAGAAAAAACATGCAAACATTTATCTCATGAGAACATAATTGTTTTAATGAATCATTTAGAAGAAAGCAAGAAATCTTAATGGGTAGAGCCTATCATGCCTAATAGTGCTTCTACCAATTCAAAGGATACTTCCATCCAAGCTACCAACTCTTTTCTCCTCCATGAAATATCAACAACCAAACATCTTTTCTTCCAATGCCTCATATACTTTCCTTGGATCAAAAATAGACCAGAGAAACCAAAAATAGCCACAAAGTAAAATTGAACTGCTGGTTCGAAGAACTAGATAGTTCCATACAGAGAAAAAATCACCAGGCATGCAAAACCAAAAACCTCCAAAAATCCTCCTTCCTTGTTTCCAAGATGGTTTGCACATAAAAACTGAGGTTCATTAATGTAATTACTCCTCAATCTCCTACCTATCTCTCCTTGCCACCACCTCCTAAAATTAGCAAATGTTATTTCCACTTCAGCATGTATTTCAAACTTTAGTGAATCCTCCACATATGCTTATACTAAAGTTTACTTGCCTTTTCCAAAAATGGTTGTACCTCCCATTCATTTAACCAAATCAAATCAAATAAATGCCATTGGAACTATCACCATAATGCCATGCGACCCTAGGTTCCCTTTTAATAGTTTAGGATAGATTTCCCAAAACTTAGGTTATAACCTTAGGTTTAGTCATAATCATTTCATAAGTAATTTCCACCTTAGGTTAGATAAAAATCACAACCAAATAGTATTAGGTAATAGGTTAAAAATAGCCTAGCATTTCCTTAGTTATTTCCCCTTATTCCATTTAGCACATCAACTTAGGTTAGGACGCCATTCCAACAAAATAGAATATGAAGCTTAGGTTAGATTTTAACCCAAATGAGTAGATACAGGTAGGAAGTAGGTGTATTTACCTATTTTATAATACCATTACGATAATACCTTAGGTTTAGGATTTATATTCCCTTCATAGTCATGAAGCAGGTTTCATTTCTCTTACACCATTAAATGTTCTAAAGAGATCATTCCCAAAGATTGAAGAACAAACCTACAACCAAATGAATGCATGTTCTTACAAGACCAAATAATTTGTATCACACAAAATTTCAGTCCAATATGTCCCTCAAGCTTATGAATTTCAATTTACCATTCAGTATGGTAAGGAGATTTAAAACATTCCTTGGATCACTAGAATTGATCCAAGGATGAGTCAGTTAAAAGAGATAAGTTTGCAACTCTCAAAACCAGATTGCAACTCACCTACAAGAAGTGAAAATGGATTATTGCAAGCCATATCATTTCAGTCTAATGAATCCAAGAGAAAAAATGATTTATCCATAACAAGCATGATTTTCAACAATCAAGGGAACACACCTCATTCAAGAAAATCACATACCAATGCTTGCAATGCAAAAGAGAAATATTAAATTTTGATAAAGGTGTTACAATTATACTGCCGACATTGATGCTGATAACTTTGTTGGATTTGCTGATGGTAAAGAGAAAAAAATTGATCAATGAAAGTCTCTTAAACAAGTAGGTTCTCCTTGGAATTTGTTGTTTGATGGGGATTTCTCTAAATTTGGAAATGGTGTTGGTATTGTTACGATATCTCCGGGCGGGAAGAGTTTTCTTCTTATGAAATAATCTTTAAGTGTACTAACAATAATGTAGAATTTGAAGCATTGTTATTTGGTTTAAGAAATTCTTGGAAATATGGTGTTAGAGACATCATTGTTAAACGAGATTGAGCTAATTGTCAAGCGGGTTAGAAAATTATATGCAACAAAAAGTTAGAGATTGAAGTAGTATAAGCATGTAGTATGGGATTTCATTAAATGTTTGAATCCTTCAACATAATACATCACAATAGGAAGTACAATACTCTAGCGAGAAAAATTGGCCGTATTGGGGTTGATTTGAAAATTGTATTGTATCCCCTATTTTGAGTATAATATTTAGATATTAACTAGGTCATCTATTCTTATCAATTTTAAACACGACAAGTGTTTGATGACAAAACCAGTGCTGAAAGCATAAACAAGGAGAATTTTCGATCAACATATATATTGGAAGCCAATGGTTTGTGCAACTGATGGAAAGCAAACTTTATTTGGAAAATACATCATTTATTTGAAGACTAATACTATTCCCAAAGGTTTGGTAGCACTCAAATCAAACTTTTATAATGTTGATTGCATTATCAACAAACACATGTCAGTCTCGAGGGATGTTGAAGAGCATGACACTGGGCATGAAGGATAAGCCACGTAAGATCGGCTAGGTAGCAATTTGAGCAAGGAAGAAAAGTAGTTGTATGTCCAATTGTTGAAGAAATACTAGGAATTCTTAGCATGGTCTTATTCTGAACTAAACTCATACAGAGAGGATATTTTCCAGCATAAAATTCCCTTTGAAGCTTCTTTCAAGCTGTTTAGGTATAATATGAGGCCAATCAATCCACTCCTTTCCCTAAAGATGTAAGAAGAATTAAAAAATTTAAGGGATGGAGGGATCATACAACCCACAAGGTACTCATCATGGGTTACAAAATTGGTACTTGTTAGAAAGAAGAATGGAAATATAGGGTTGTGCATGGACTTTAGAAACTTGAATAGAGCATCAATGAAGGATAACTACCCTCTACCAAATATGGACACTATGTTATAATTGGTTCTTGGTTCGGATTAGTTGCTATCCACCTTAGATGATTTTTCTAGATATAACCGGAGGTAGTTATGAAGGAATTAGAGTGAATCAAGACTTCCTTCACCACTCCTTAGGAACATATGTATATGTTAAAATGAATTTTAGTCTAATGAATGTTGGAGCCACTTTCCAAAGAGCAATGTATGTAGCTTTCTATGGCTATATTAATGATTTCATTGTTGCATATCAATATGATGTGATTGTTTTCTCTAGAAAAAGGAGTGATCACCTGCAACACTTAGAAAAATGCTATTAAAATGCAAGGAATATGGTATTTCACTAAATCCCAATAAGTGCCATTTTGAGTTCGAGAAAGCAAAGCTTCTTGGACACATTGTGTCAAAGGAAAGGGTTACGATTGATCTTGAAAGGGTAGAAGCTAGCAGCAAAGTCCCTAGTATAATATCCAAGAAGGGAATTCAATCCTTTTTTAGGTAGATTAATTTTATTAGGATATTTATCTCCAACTTTTCTCAACTAACTATCCCAATCACTAGCATACTAAAGAAAGATCAAAGTATCAAATGAGGAGATGCAGATATTCAAGCTTTTACTGAGATCAAATAAGCATTAAATAATTCCCCTATTTTAGCAACTCTAGATTATATGAAGGATTTCCAAATGTTTTCTTTCACTTCAAAAAGTACTATTGCATTTGTGTTTTTGTAGAAGGATGATGAGGGAGCTGAAAGACCAATTGCCTTTTTATTAAGGCATTACAAGGAGCTGAGCTAAAATATACTATCATGGAGAAGTAGGCATTTTCTTTGGTAAAAGCAAAAAGGTCTTCAAGCCATATATTCTGAGTTCCAAGGTCATTACTTATGTTCCCCACACCATGGTGAAAGATATCCTATCAGAAATGGAGGTTTTAAGAAAGATATGCCGATGGGTAAAAAAATTGTAAGAGTATGATATGGACATCCAAACAAAAAAATTGGTCAGAGGTTTGGGCCTAGAAAAACTTATGGCAGAGATAAATCTGCAGACAATTAAGGTAAATGAAGTTGAAGAAGAAAGGTTGCATGTCCTTGAAAAAATAATAAATTTTGAAAGGTACAAGGACATATTTTTTATATCAAACATCTACATTGCCATGAACATTTGAGCAAGAATTAGAAAAGACCACTTAATTTAGCTTCCAAAAAATATGTCATTATTGATTTTGGGTTCTCTTGGAAGAACCCTGAGGGATTTCTCTTAAGATGCATTACTGAAGATGAAGCCCCTAAAATAATTGTTGATATCCATGGAGGAGTTTGTGGGGGCATTTTACTAGAAGAGTCACAACTCATAAGATCTTAAGGGCTGGTTATTGGTGGCCAACTCTTTTCAAAGATACAACTCTGTTGGTAAGAAAATGTTAAAGTTGCCAACACTTTTCTGGAAGACTGAAAGCTTCAGGCTCCCTTCCTTTGCAGCTGTATCAATTGAAGCCCCACTTAGGCAATGGGGAATGGAATTCATTGATGAGATTTCAGCTCCTTCAAGTGCTGGCCATAAGTGGATTTTAGTAGTCATTGATTACTTCACCAAGTGGGTGGAGGCAATCCCCACCAAGAAATAAACTCACAAAATTATCATGGATTTCATTCTAAATCATATCATTTGCAGGTTTGGAGTGATTGCTAAGATAGTTGTTGATAATGCCATGTGTAACATCCTCAATTCTATACATTAGAACAAGTTAATTTTTATTTTTATTTTGATAAATGCTTCCTGGTTCTAAATACATAATTTAGAACTCACAAATCAAATAACCATTCTTATAACAGATAACCATATGTAGCTGTAATGACTCGGAGTACCTCCGATCTATTCATTCCATGACTCGGTAATCTACCGATCTATTCATGAGTAATAAGAGTTGGAGTTTTTATTCAACACTTCACTCTTGCGGTTCTCTTCCCTATTCTGGGATTCAGAATGCTCTGTCCAAGGAACCTAACTTGAATAATTGTTACCATTATTCATCGGCATCTCATCCCTTAGACTAGGTGACTCAGGACAACGTAATTAGCAGTTTGCGATAATTTGGCCAAAGATTTGAAACATACTGCTTATGTCTCGTATTCCTTAATGGCATACTCGTCAATCTGGAATATGTCCTTCACCCCATTCTTATGTTATGTAGAATGTCTTATACCGACTTACATAGAGTCCTCCTAACCCAAGTTATTCACTCGAAAATGGATTAGTAAGGTGACAACATTATATGGATGCTCCCGAGGACTAGGGATACGATGACATACTGGGTCAACCCTAGTTAAACCAGTGTGTCAAGATACCCCGAGTCTCCTAGGCAGCCTTATAATGTGACCACATTCCTAATCGGTTCCAGAGTAACTTGTTCGAGTTAAAGGTGTAAATCTTAACGATCAATGCAAAGGGTGTCGTCATAAGTCACCTGCATTGTTGTAACTTCGAGAAGATCCCAATCTTCTCGAAGGTACAACCCTACAGTTGACTTGTGCCATCAACCTTTAAATCCACCTCGAAAAGATCTACTTATAATAAGCGTTACGCACGTTGAGTTAAAATTATAATAAAAGACGTTCCCCTAAGGTTAGCCTTTCCCGATCCCTGGGTTCCTCACCATAGAATGACCTTTCTTAATAAAACCCATTACACAAGAGAAATTATTAAGACTAGAGGGTCCCATCAAGGAGTTCATAGAATTTACATAATTCTAAATCAACAAAATTGGACAATAACCTATATTCTTCACATGTGATTGCCAACCGAACCCTTTTTAGGTTTATTTCAGTTCTTATAACTGAATTTATGTCTTACTTATTAATATCGAGATATAAAGATTAGGAATCCAATTAAACGTTGTCCTGGCTTAATCAAGACTAGGAATTAATAATTTAATCCAGCTTGTTTAGCGTCTTGCTTAGGTTTATTTTTACCCTAGCTTCCAGAAAGACAGTGATCTATATTTCAATTTAGCTTTAGATAGAACATACAAGAACTGCTAAACAATCATAAATATTCAGTCACATATTCTTGCAAGCTTACATTGATAATCACAAAAGTCTCCATATTATACAATAATAACACGCTCTCAAGATCATTTGATCCGAAGAAGGTCAAACTATCCAGATAAGAATACAAACATATAAGTATCAAATATCTAATTCCATTCCCTTCTGAACCAAACACATACATTTTATGCATTCAGCATACTTGATACAATACTCAACGGAAAAAGAACATCTTTCCTCAGATAGTACATTTAGAGAATCAAACTGTAATTCATCATAAACCAAATTAAACAATCTGAACATCCTATCAGATCTGCGTGCTTTTACCACTTACGGAAACCATCTGCAAAAATTGTCAACATGGGTCAGTTCGATGAACTGAGCATGATAAGCACTAACTCTTAAAACAATTGCAATCCACCAACTGTTTCCATTAAACAACCTGTTTAAATGAGATCATTTCACCAAACAAGTAAACATATTTCAGACTATACTTTTGTAATACAACATGACTATAAACGCGTAACACAAATTATCGTTACAGAATAGTCCTAGATACTTCTCAAATATTTCATCAAAATATTAGGGATCAAGAAGAACGAAAGTATCCAAAACAACTATCCATCTGAATCCCAAGGTCAGAAAACATCAGACAGATCATTACATTCAACAGTAAAAGGAATATCATAACAAATCATGATTCCATCAATATGTTAAAAACAGTTCCAATGGTTAGATAAAAATATCAACATATACTTTACAATGAAGAGAAAGAAAACAAGTCATTCATATTTCCCTTCACACAAGCTCATGACTGTACCGTCTCCTCGAAAGGAAAGCATTCACCTTATATGCATACGAATAAGTCTGACGAGCCACAAAAAGAACCACAGTTTTGTTAAAATCAAATATAACAAAACTCCTGTAGCATATTAGCAGTGCAGTAGCTCTTACGCCAAAACAGATGAATGTCAACCAACAGATTACACATGACCTTCCACACGAAGTGACAAACAAGAAGATATTCAATGCCATCATCTGTCGAGGTGAAGTCGACAGTTCCTTAGTTCAGTCAAGCTCAAGACTAGATACCCATGCAACAGAAGACGTAATCATGCTCAAACATGACAACAATTCCTCACAGCAACATACAACTTATTCTAATCCCTACTAAACACTGTAAGGTTTTAGATCCAAGGTCGAAATCAAAAGAACTTCTCCTTTTTATCTCAGCCAACAAGAGACTCGTTAACATTAAAGCACAAGATGTTTCCCCTAAGACTATGCAGAGATATTCGCACGAAATCCACTCAACATGCACAGCCTTAATTAACTGTAATTATTCAGAAAGGAAACATAACATATCGTATTCACATCTGAACTCATTCGAGTTTGAAAAGTATGGTAATCACAACCTACTTTTACAGAGACCAAGATACAAGATATCTATCAATACTTAAGGAACCCAACAGAGCCAAAAACAATAAGTGTTCCCAATCAGGCTTTTATAGAAGCAGATACACTGGTTACCTATCAAGGATTTCAACTGAATCCGAACAATAGTATACACGATAAAGCTTCTACAGAAGCTGATATACCAGATAAACATAAGTTAAAGATTTCAACCGTGCCAACAATGGTAAATAATCAAAATCAGGCTATTACAGAAGTTAAATACTGATTTTGTAACAAGGAATCCAACTGAGCCTCTACAACATTATTCACTCAAGCTTACACAGATTGGAACATCAAAAGTATACCAACTGAGTCTGTACCAAAAATCCATTACTTAAACGAAGGTATACATTACAAGATAACAGAAGTCGTATTACCAGTTACCCCTCCAGGACTCCGACGGAATCATGCTACCAGTATACACATACATAACTTATACAGTAGTCCAATATACGAAGCAATCCAAGGACTCCACAAAGTCATCTTGTAAGTAAAATAAATATAATGCAAACCATCAATGGGTTAAACCCCGTAATTGCAACACAAGGAGGGAAAAACAACTTCTACAGGGTCGCATCAAATACTGAAACACAGCCAGTTATCCGTTCAACATAACCAAAGTATCATAGCGAAACCCAACAAAATTTCAGTAACCACCACCTATACTAAACACGATGGAACTTACAAAGAAGTCCAATAAAACTGAACATTCAAACAAAAGTCCATCAGTATCCTTTCCGACAAGTATCAACAACAAGCATCAATCAACAAGTATCAACTGTAGCCTGAACCCAACAAGGGAACAATGCATGGGCTCTCACAGAGCAGGTCTAATATTCTTTCTTGCATACATTTCACAAACCTAAGCTGGAATGCAAAACACAACAAAATAGAGCAATAGCTCGAAACACAATGCACACCCGTCAAGGGTTAAATTGAAAAATCGAACCAGAAGAAGATACAGTAACAAAATCACACAAAGCTACCATAATAACCATCTAAATCCATAAATCATCTGAACAGAGTTGTTCTAATGAAATCAATTGAAAGAAAGCAAGATTTTTAAAGGTTAGGGCCTAACATGCCTGGTTATTTGCTTAAAAATCCAAAGAAGACCACTGAAAGAGCTCGAGCCTTCTTCTCTTTTTCCAAGTTAGATTCATCAACAAAAATTTGTTATTTCCATGACTTATAAATTTTGCTTGCCAGAGAAAAGAGCTAGTTATGTTCATACTTGCCATGCAACACCAAGAAGACTGGTGCGAAGAACCAGTGATCAGACAGAGGGAAAACCGGAGCGCATGAAAAACCAAACAAACTACTAACTTTCCATTTTGCATGCCTTCCTGTGAAACCCGAGCTCGAAGACCGAGTTCATAAATGGCATTTACTCCAAATTTCCTGCTAACTTTCCATTGCCACCAACCGCCATAGTTGGCGATGGATAAAACCAGTTCAAAGACCATTTCCAACTTTGGCAACCTGCCACGTCGGCTCTAGCTAGCCGTTTAAAAACTTCTACCAATTTACCTGTCCTTCATACTTATCCCTCCATTTAATGCCATAGAAACTTCCGCCCATGGTTCGCACCCTTCCATAGGTCCCCTTTCTTCCTTGTTCATTAGTTAGGTTAGTAACTTAGGTTAGAATTTAAGATAACACTTAGTCTAACCTCATAGCACATAGATACTAACTTAGAACATTAGCTTATAGCCTAGGCCTAGGTTAGATTAACACTAATCTAACCCCTAGGTTATAGTTTAGTTTTAGGTTACTAACCTTAATAAATCCAGTTTAGGTCTAATATTTCAAATGCTCAGAAAAAGAACCTACAACATACATTCACGAACAGGGTTCACTCCTGTACTGCCAATAGGCTATTGAATTATATGTAACTGAATTATTACCTGGTCCACGATCAAGACCTTCCTGATATTACGATATCGGGAACCAATTCATTTAACACGATCAGCCTGAGTTATACTCCGGACTAGCTTATTCAATGCATCCAGACCTTGCAACCTGCGTAAGGTCTATAATTTTAATTCATCACGAATAAACTTAAAGCATCACTTGGATCAATACCACTGATCCAAGGCTAGGTCTTATAGATGGATAACTCCATAATTCATTCCGAGATCAGATTAAACTCAGGTGTAAAATGAAAGAAATAAAAGAGTCCAATCATATTCTGACTCAGTCAAGAATCTGCAATCTCAAAAAAGATACAGTCCATATCAAGCATGACTTCTCAATCAAAGGAACACATCCTTTTTACAAGAGAAATCACATATCAACACTTGTATGCTCAGGAGGAAATAACAACAGATTCGGGTGCTACACCATGAGCTTCGCAGGATAAACCTTTGGTGGAAATGTGCCATGAATATGTGATCAATTTGACATACACTTCCAATTATAATCCCCAAGGAAATGGAAAAGTAGAGTCCAACAATAAAAATTTGTTGAAGATAATTAGATGAACTTTGGAGTTGAACAAAAGGAAGTGGGATGAGCAGTTGAATTTTTTTTTGGGCTGATCGAATCATTGTTAAACAAGCTATTGGAAAAATCCCATTTGAGTTGGTGTATGGAAATCAAGCTCTGCTACCCCTACATATGCAATTATCTTCATTTCAATTTCTTCAACAACTAGAAAATCAAGAGGTTAGTCCCTATGATGCTCGTATCAATCAGATTGTTGAGTTAGATGAAGACATAAGGGCATCCCATGAGAGGCGAGGCAAAATTCGAGAGAAATTAAAGAATTTTTTTGATAAGAAGGTGACTCCAAGAGCTTTGAGTGTGGGAGATCTTGTCCTATTGTGGGATAGCAAGCATGAGGATAAGGGAAAACATAGAAATTTTGATGCATTGTGGATGGGCCCTTATTTAATTGATATTCGATTTAGTGAACATACCTTCTTCTTAAAAGACCTATATTGGGAATTTCTTGAATTTCCTATTAATGGCAGGCATTTGAAACATTTCCTTGATTGATTTCTCATAATCAAGGTATGCACCATTGTATAGTGTAAAGTCTTGGGTTTTTTGTTCTATTTTTGTGTTTTGTCAGTTTTGGTTTTCCCTGGTCCTTGGCGGTCATTTTTGTTGGTTTCTCAGTTTGTTCCTGGAGGGTTGGCTCATGACTCCATTGCTCAATGGTTTATTTTGGCACTTGGTCTACTATTTGTTCTTATGACACTCATTGGGAGTGCCCATCCACGAGTTGGAGCCGATGTTGGTGCTCAATTTAATCTCACCCCATTTTCTCTAAAAATTCTTCAATCTGTAGGATCTTTCATATTTTCTATTTCCCTGAATGGATGCGTGAAATGTTTTCTTCATTTGTATGTTATTTAAGATCCTTCTCCATGGTTGTGGATCACATTCAGTCCATGAATTATTTGCAAATTATTTTCCTTGAAGAAAGATTCAATTTTGGGCACAAATGGTGAAGTTCCCCTACATCTTATTGTTTGATGGGTGTGTTTTCCCTATCAAATTATATCTTAGCATCTTCAGCTACATGGTCTCTTTTGATTGGATGAGGCATGTCGGGTCTATTTTATAACTTGTAAATTTTTTCTATGTTTGCAAAAAGATCAATTTGGCCCCATGGCCCCATTGAGTTCTGATTGGCAGTCAAATTTATAAAGGCGAAGCGAATTTCTCTTTTTGCCCGAAGGTGTATATGTGTTCATTTTTAATTAGTTATGGCCAGCAATGAGTCTTTTTGGTGAAATTTTCCACTTTGGTCACATTTGTAAAAAATACCAAATTGGCCCTGTGGCTCTCGATAGTCTTTGATTGGCTATTTAACAAATATGAAGTGGTAGGGAAAAAGTCTTACTTTGACCCTGAAGAAGGACACGTGGCATTTTTTCATGTTACAAGTAGGAAGGCGGGTCGGTGGAACATTTTGAAGTTTTTTACCTCTTTGTATGAAGGAGAAAAGTTATGAAGTAAACTGCAACTCCATTGGGGCCCACATCAAAAGTTACAAGCGAGAAGGTGGGTCGGCAGAGGAAAATTGGAAAAAATTTCTTTTTGTTAAAAAGGGTAAAATTGCATAAATGAGCCGCGACTCCATCAAAGGCCTAGATTAAGCCACGTGTCGAGCTTGTATTTCAAAGGCGGGGGTGGGGCAAAATGTGAAAATTGTGCATTTTCTCCAAAAGTCATAAAATGTAAAAGGCAACCCCAGGCCCACTTTGAATTAGATTTTTCCACGTGGACGGCTCTAATCTAAATTTGAGAAAGGGAAGAATCAACTTAGTTGTGCATTGCATCTAATTTTGCCACCATTTTTGCTCCAAGACTCCTAGAGATGTGAATATGCATTGTTTTCATCATTTTTTGATGAAATTCCTTTTCATTTTGTCTGCAAAGTGCAATTGAATGGATTTAGAGTGTAATTTTTGATTCGAGGAATGTAAAGGTTGATATTTTTAAGTTGGAATTACTTGGGAACTTACAAAAATGTGAATCATAAGAGAAGTTGGATGTAGAGAAAACTTACAGAGGAAAGAATGGGAAAAGGATGAAATGATGGAGGTTGTATGCATGAAGGATGAAAACATGCTCCCAGTTAAAACAATGATGGAGATATTTTGATGATTCACCTTTTTGAACAACTGGAAACTTTTTGTTGCAAACTTGTTAAACATCATTTTCTTGAAATCATGATCAAACATGTAACAAAAAAGGTTCCTCAAATATTCTTTTCTTTGTGGGAAATCTTGGATGTAAATTGAGTGTTATAAAAAACATGCTTTAGTCATGTAAATGGTCGGGGGTTGAATTCTTACGAGAAAATTTGAGAAATCCCATCTTCTTAAGAGACCATCTGAGAAACCTGTTAATCTCTTATGTTTTAGATTTGATCATGTCAAGTTGGTTGAAAGTGTACAGACCATTGAAAATCTCTAATATTGTTCAAGAAACCTTCCCCTGCTGATGAATCTAATCAACTTCAAATTAATTTGTTTTTAATTTTGGGAAAAATTGTTTCTTCTTTTATTTCAGAATGTTTTCAAATGGTTTTGATATTTCTGTTGCAATCTTGTGTTAAAATCCCTCTGAATCACATAAGATCTCATCCCTATGATAGTTTAGTGGCATTTACAATTTCATTACAAGAAGAGCCTTCATCTTGTAATGAGATAAACAATTTAAAATCACTTTCTTGTCATTTCTTTGATAAATATTATGTCTGTAAGCCTTCGAGTGTATCTTAGGCATGAGCAACCATGGGTATTTAATGTTTAATTAAGTCTTTTAGCTCAAGCCTTCGTGTTGAATTCTCAAAGATTATGTGAAACCATGCATATCTGGGCCTCCATTGATGTACACTTTCTAGTTGAAGGAATATTTTAGCTATTCAAGCATTGTCATTTAGTTTATCAATTTTTGTGAAGATTCTCAAAGATTTGGAAAAATCAAGTTTATCCTGTTTAATCTCCCACCAAAAATTATTCAAAAACAATGAATCCTACCTGAACTACCCCTTTTTTCCCTGTATGTCTACAAATGAATAAATTCTACTCCCAAAATATGTAGAAGCAATCAGGATTCCATAATGTCTTTAGTAACCTTAACCTTGTTTAGAAAATATCACCATTCTTTAGAAGTGACAACTCATGAGAGTTAAATTGTGGTGCATTGATCATATTTTCTCAAGGTTTCCTTTCAAATTTGTGCAAATAAGGATATCTTCATTTTCCTTCACCAATAGAGGTTATAAAATGGGTCCTCTCACCCTAGTTGAAAGGAACAACCTAAAGTAGTGAGGATAGATCAAATCCTTTTGAAGGTGTTATCCATTTCTCCAACATCTGAGTGACAAAGAGCCAGTTGAATTGCCTCCCCGGCTACAAAATGACATACATGATGATTTATCTGTCTCTAGGATTCTTGTTAAATCTGTGATGTTGCTCAACTTGCAAGGAGAATCAATTTGGATACCAACACCAGTGGCACCATTTTTGTGGTTGATTTGTTGATTTATTTTTAGTTCATATCCATTTGGCCCGTTAATAACACCAGATTAGTGTCATTGTTGGGGATGATTTGTTGATTTGTTGCAGTTCATATCCATTTGGCCCATCAACAACACCATATTGGCACCATTTCCAAGGAAATGAAGGTGTGTGAAATGTTTGAACACCATCAAAAATGCATTTAGACCCTGGTAAATTCTTCTTAAAAATTTTAAAGTGTAAATACGTTGTTGAAATGTCATCCTATGTTCAAATTTGTAAGAATTGAGCAAAGTTACATGTTCTGCGTGTAATATTTCTAGTTTCTATGTGTTTTTGCACTAATTTTACATCATCAATGTTAAATAAGGGTAAATGAAGGTTAGATCTAGGAAGCTTTGCATGAATTTAGTCTTTGAAAGACATTTGTGAGATCAATTTTAGTGCATTTACACAACTAAGGTGAAAATCCTTAGTGGCGACTCCATGGTAAATTAATTTTTGATAATTTTTGAGTTGTCTTAACCTCTGTCAATTGAAATTTATCACTAATCTATACAAAGATGGAAGGAAGAATATATTTCTTCACTAAAGACCCTACTAGAAGGTTGTTTCTAGAATTGGGAAAGAAAAATTCTGAAGGAAGAATAATATCAAAATTTATTGGTGATCAAAAATCAAGAAAAGAGTTATCAATTGTGGAAAGGCCTGACCACCTATCATTGATTATTGCCATACTTACTCAAGTGCTTCTAAATTCGGTAGTATTTTAGTAGATCATAATTATCCATTTGGAGAGGGGCCTTCATTTGTATTTGAAAATTTTACATTCATTCTATCCTGTGTTTTCCAAAGTGGTAAGATCTTCCAAGAAGCAGAGTTTTTAGAGGACGTTAATTTTGAAAATTATACTCCTGTGTTCCAAATACCTCTTATCCCTCATCATTTTGTTTCTCCTGTAATATCACCCCCTCAAAAAAATATGGCCCAACCTCCACCTTGACCTTCATTTATCTGTCAACACTTTTGGACCTATAGATTTTAGAGGTATGGATGGATATCCAAATGTAGTACCACAAGATGTTAGAAATAGAATGCCTAAATTTCAAGGAAATAATGCTATTACTGGTGATCAGCACTTAAAGATTTTTTTCAATATGATGGAAGACTTTGAGATCAAATTTAAGGATGTGTACATAAAATTATTTATTCATACTCTAGAGGAGGACATAAGAGACTAGTATAAATCTTTTCTAGACAACTCCATTGATTCATGGACATAAATGAAGAATGCTTTTAGATTGCAGTATGGAGATAAAACAGATCCTAGGTTTCTTTCGTTTTGATTTGAAAATATTAAGAAGAATCCTAATGAATCTATTCATGACTTCAATACTTAGTTCAATAAGACCCTGAATAGGCTACCTGTAATCTTGAGGCCGAGGTGATGTTTCTTGTTTTGTAAAATACTCCTATCTCTTTGATAAGAAGGTTGCCTATTATTTGAGGGATAAGAACCCAACAACATTGAGGTAGGCCTTCACCATGGCTTTATAGATTGAAAACAATATCAAAGTATTTGGTAAGCCTCCTAAGAGGGAAGATATCAAGTTGATCTATCCTAGAGAAGCCTCGGTCAAGTAAATCTATGGATCTAGAAGAGGTTGTAAAAACTTTGGTCGGAGCTATTAAAGAAATATATTACAAAGCGGCGAGAGAGAGAAGGGGAGTGGACAAGATTCCAAAGGTTAGCACAAGCCACAAGGACAAGAAATATTTTCAAATCATCTTAGAGGTGATCATAGATCAGATGACAGGGGTAAAGGGCCTATGGGATAAGGAAATAGATAGCCCTAACCCGGGAAAATAGATCGAGTGCCTAATCCTTTAGTTGTCAAAGTTGGTATTGTTGAAGTGGTCTATGATATGGAGTGGTGTGATAGATTCTTCCTTCCCCATTCCCCATGAGATGAAGACAAAGAAGTTAAGGAAGCTGATGATGATGAGACAAATGATGATTCATGTTGGTGCTTGTCGAGGCTATAAATACAAATGACCAATAGAGAAGAAAATACCGAGAATGGAAAGAGACAAAGCTATGCAAAAATATTGTGAGAGTTCTATGGGTTCAGATTATAGGACATGTATGGGCATGATTTATCAAGGGGATGGGTCTAAATATTTTTCTTTGTACTAAGAGGGGATTATGTCAAATTCGATGGATGACATTAGTACGCACTATTATATGAATTTGTGATAGCCTTAATGAATTTAATGTGATTACTAAACATATTTAATATGGATATATGTGGTTCTAGTTTTAATTATATATGTATTCATCAGTCTTATATATTTCATATAAGTGGGTGTAAAACCATGTGCATTTCCTTTCTGTTATGATTGAGATCTATGTTATGTAATGCTTTTCTTATCTGAATGAATACATTGGTCTAAAAGCTGTTATGAACTCTAAGATGAATGTATGGTTCATTTCTATTCTCTTCACTTAAGTTTCTATTGTAAATAATGCATTCTCACACAACTCACATAAAGGAAGGACTCGATGCCCATGCACTGCGGGTGAGCACTCAACACTCACTAGGTGATAGGCCGATGCACATGGGGTTTGCTTGTTCTTTGAAATGGAAAAAAATGACTTCATCTTGGTTCCATTTTTGAGATCTCTTTTCGAAGTTGTTGTGAGAAATGGCATACATATTTTTCCCTTGTGATGTGTGATGACAGAGTGTCTAACTTTAGAAAGTGTTGAAACATAGTTCAAGAGCATGGAGGATGAGTTTTCTCAAAGATTCAGCACTAGACCTAAGTTCAATGCGCGTGGATGGGTAGAAGAGAACCTATACCATGAGCTATATGATACATTATTTTTCTTCTTCCCAAAGTAGAGCTATCTCGAATGGCTTTCGGTATACGCATCGAGATCAAGCTGGTACTATAGATCACACATGTGGACACAAGATGACTATCAGAGGATATAGGATATAGATTTGACTTGGATGCATGCTATTGATCACTAGTGGAAGGGAGTGTTGGAAAATTACACTTTAGAATACATCATTTTGAAGTATTCTTTCCCAGAAGTTGTTGAGTTCAAGTTCTTGAGGCAGCCTAGAGGATCATTTTTGAGTTTTATTCCTTTGGCTATGAAGATATTGGTTATTACTTTGAGTTTAGAAGCATTCCCCATGGCTGGCTAAGCTACTCTAAGCATTGGGTGAGGAATCTAGGTTCGAGGAAGATGGTAGACATTACTGACTAAAAAGGAAAGGGAGGAGAGACGACTGAGTATAAAAATATCATGAAAGGGATATGACTATACAATGTGAGGTTGCAAGTGTGATAGATCTATGGAGGAAAATGTTATGATAGGGTGTTGAAGTTCATACAGAGGATGTGGATCCGAGAAGTTTGTGTTACCTCATCTTGGCAAGCACAAGAAAGAGGCCACTTTAAATTCGATGAGAGTTCATTGTAGGGAGAAAGAAGAGCTATACGTGTGTGCATCGAACCTACCTAAAAACTAACCCTTGGTGCTTGGTTTTCCAAATGAAGGAAGAAGTACTTGATTAACTAGTTGGTATCGGTGGGAGTGACCGATGAGCATCCAGGAGATATAATTTTTCATTTGGAACATCCATGGCTGCACATACCATTTTGATCTTTGGTGGAATTATTTGGAAAAGTGCAAGTATGAATGGGAAACACATCTAGAAGTGGCACAAGATACACTTACGGAAGTGGAGAAATCTTGTTGACCATTGGTGCACAGTTCATTGGAACATTAGGGACACTAGGCGTGACTACTTCAAGTCCATAGTCAGCTATAGGAGGATCTGGAGGTGGAACTGGTGGATCTGGAGGCATAGGACCTGGTGAATCAAGTGGATCTGGTGGAGGGAACACCAAATGGAACTAAGGATCTAGATAATGAGGAAAAGTGCCTCATCCAACTCCTCAGTGTACTTTTAGATGTCTTTACACTTTCCAAATTACCAAGGTATAGAGGATGATGCATAACACATGCACAAGTGTGAATTTCTATGGCATATGAAGGGGATAGCTACCCCATAGCGAAAGGTAAGTTAGTTTGTAACAACATTGCAAGGAACATGCATATCTAGTATAGGAATTATAACCCCTATCAAATGGTGGTAGACTACACTCTTTGCATTGAAGAATTCCTTCCTAGATGAGTCCATATACCCGAGTTCAAGCAAAGAGCATTGACACTCGAAGGATATCTAGCAGGAATGGCAGAGAGTGTGTGGGAGTATGATGCACTTTGTTTAAAACTATCCTTTAAAAACTATCATATGACATTCACCCTTCACAACATGCTCAATGGTTTTTAGGAGGTTGATCACTCCATTTAGGAGGTCATTTTCACATAAAACATTCACTCGACCCATATGAGGCTTTAGAAGATTCCTTACACATTTAAGCGGTTGGGAGCATTGATACTAGTGTGAATCCCTTTCTTGAACCTCAAATCACTACAATGGCCAAGCAGTTAGAGAAGTTATCTATAAAATCTACACATGAGACTCATAGTGTTATTTGGTGTGTAGATTGTGAAGTAGAGAGGTATGCCAAGGACAGTTTCCATGGAATTGAGTACATGCCATAGTAGTAGATTGTGAAATTTATCACAGGGACCATGATGCGAGTAGATGTCCCTTGATGGAGTGTGTAATCTAGAAGAATGAGTCTTGCTACCGTAAGATATGCACCTCTATGACCCATGATAGTAAATATTATAAGATTATTGACCAAATCCATGAGGCCATTGATCATGGTATGCGCTAGACCAACCTTACCAAAGTAGTTCTAAGGAGGATGATTATCATTATGAAGGACGTGCGAGATGAAGGGATGTGTAGGAGAGGTTCTTTTGGAGGATTCCATGTTCATAGTAGCTGCAGAGGAAGGATAAGTGAGTTCCCATAAGGAACCTATTAAAACTATGGATGTCTGAGAACATTACGGGAATGAGTGTCTAGATTTATTGTATGCTCATGTTGCGGGAAGAAGCACAAGTATGAGGAGTTTCATGAGTGTTTTGAACACATGAACCAGTAGCATTAGAATGACAAGGGCACTGGGATGGTCAGTATAAAGAATTCCGACACACATTGGATTCCTAGAGTGGCATGTGAGTGAAGATTAGAACCTATTTTGGTGACAACACGAGAAGAGGCTGTACATGCCAAGGAAGTACCAAGGAAAAGGACTCTAGTATCAAGAGAAGAATTGGTGTAAAGGAAGTATCAAGACCCTTCCCACCATAACTAAGTGTATCAAGAGACAATGGATGTCATTCAGAGTTTGCAAGGAGACATTTGGTGTCTAAAGTAGTATTCTAGGTAGCGAGAGAAAAGGAGAAATGTTGAGGCTCTGCAGAAGGACCTGGATGAGGTCAAATAAGTGTGAAAAATGTTAAGACAAGAGAATATTATTCCCTTTTTATGAGAATGGCTATGGAAGAATATGCCACATGCCGAAGTAGAGTGTGAAATGTAGGTGTTGCATTAAAACCTCCCTCCCCATAGCCTTGACTATGAAAAAGAGATCACACCGAATCCTATTGTGGATGGTTAGAATTTGAGTAAGATATTGATTGACATAGGAGAAGAAGTCAATGTTCTTACATTATATGCTTGACATGAAATCGAAGGCCCACATTATAGTTATCTTTGAATTTGATGTCTATGGAAAAGAAACTAAGGCAATGCCCATTGCGGTATTGAAGGATGCAAAGTGATCACCATTTAGGGGGAAAGTTTCTTGGAGACTTCAATGTCTTGGTTATCACCAATTTAGAAAATTTTCTAGCATTTCTTGGGCACCCATGGTGCTATAAGAACAACACTATATTAAGGTTCAACAAAGGATATATCAGTTTTGAGAACAAGGAATAATGGTTCATCATCCCTTTTATGGATGGGAAGCCTATGCCTTACACTAAACCTTTGGGAGAAGAGGTTCTTGATAGAATTTATGTGCACTCCATCGAGACACTGAAGATAATTCACCCTATAAGAGGAGTTATTAAATTTGAGGATGCTCAATCTATAAGTGATACAAATAGAATGGGGTGTGAAAATTGGGTGCATGGGACCTATGAGTTAATTGGGTGACAATTGAGGGGGTCAGTAACTAGAGTGACCAAGGTGTGCTCAGTCAAGTGCCTAGGAGGAAAGAAGTTATCAAGTTACTCTAGAGGGGTAGACCCTAAATTTTTTTTATGAGACATGGAAGCTCAGTGGAAAAATGAGGACTAGAGAAGGGTAATGATCAGTTATAACCTACTCGGGATTGTAGCATCTTTGGTGGGATACAAATTGGGAGAAACTACTAGATTGGCGCAAGGCAAGAATCACATTTTTGTAAGGTTTTCCAAGAGCAACGTACCCATGGTCATAGAAGACTACCATGGTAAAGAGACCACTTAATTTCATATCCAAGCATGTGAGAAGGCCCGGATAGGAGGTGCATAAGTTGTATTCCACACTACAAGGTTGTGTACGTGCGTAGATGGGAAATTGGCAAGAGATGAAAACTGATCGCATCCAAGATTTTGAATATTGGAGAAAAAAATCCATCAGTGGATAAGGCATTGAAATTAATCAAGCTCCTTACAATGGGGGATAGTGCCATGGTGGAAGATGGGCTACTAGATTTGCTAGGTGAGCCTAGCTTCGATGAGGATGAGTCAAAGGAGATGTAGTTTGAGCGTGTATGTATAGAGAAGGAAAAAGGAAAGATGGTTTATGTCATAGATGGAGAGGAAATGGAAATTTTAGATGTTAACCACTCTACAGTACGTGAAAAGTTATAGATAGTGTTGATGAAAGGACACATGCTTATCATGAGCCTCTAAAAATGAAGAACATTAACATTAGGTCGGACGTAGAACCCAAGGAAGCTATCATTGGGGACTATTGGTTAGAGAAGGAGGTCTCAAAGATCATTGATCTATTATGTGAATTCTAGGATTTATTCCCTTGTGTGTATCATGAACTCAAAGGCATCCACCATTACTTGGGGAGATGAGGATAAAAATGAAGTAAGTTGCATGCCCAATCGAAGGAGGCCATATTAGATGAACCCAAATTTTCGTATGTGGGTCAAGGAGGAGATAGAAAAAATGATAGCATAAGGTATCATTATGGGTACGTGGAAGAGTCGAATGGATAAGTCCAATGGTCATCAAAGTATAAAAAGGGTGGGAGGATTAGGATCTGTGTTTTCTATGAAGACACGAATGCGGTATGTTTCATTGATCCCTTCCCTACCCCATTTACTTATTAAATAATAAGGGAGTGGCCGAGCTTGAATTCTACTCTTTCATGGATGGTTTCTCAGTGGTACCACTAGAAGATGATTGCAAAGGAATACTAGATAAAGACAAATTTCACCATTGAAAGGGAAGTTTTCCTATACACTCATGCCTTTTGGGTTAAGGAATGCACCTACTTTGTTCTTGTGAATTGTAGTACAAGCCTTTTAGGACTTCATCCATAAATTTCTTCAAGTCTATTTGGATGATTGGGACTGTGTATGGTCTAGTCGAAGACCATTGTGATAACTTAAGACTAATGTTTGAAAGGTGTCTGCAGTTGAGGATATCCCTCAAAATCAAGAAGTGTGTCTTTACTACCCCATTTGGAACATTATTGGGGCATATCACATGTAAAGAAGGCTTACTAGTAGTTCTTGCCAAGGTTGCTGTTGTGGCAAATCAAAAAGCACCCCGGATGCAAATCAAGTTTCTAAGTTGATGTTTCATGCATCCAGTGTGATTACACAACATTGAAACCTCTCTCCAAGCGTGGGACTTGTAAAATGAGAGAGGAATCTCTAGATTAGATGCTGGTTCCTCAAACTCCTCTCGACTAGATCTGTTATTTGCAAAATTGCAAAGGTTTGAATCCTAATCCTACTCTAAATTCCAAGGAGACAGAGATAGAAAGTGTAAAAATTGAAACTAAACTAATGCTAAGGTAATGCACCAAAGGAGTTGTAGACACTGATCGCATGAAATAAACAATCCATAAGGAAACACAACACAAAACATGCACAAAATGCTCAAAATGTAATGAAAGATCAAGAAATCAATGATAGATATATGAAAGGATTGAGGAATTTAATCACAGAACATATATCAACATTCAGATCCAATACAGTGCATTACAGTGATCCAGAGGCAAGAAAAAGTGTTGTATTACATGGAAAGGTAAAAATTTCTTCACAAATTCTGCCAAAGAAGGAAGAAAAGGAAGTTGCAGAGCTGAAAAGGTGTCTCCCCTTGCAAAATGAACTCATTCTGGCTTTTACAGTGCAAGCCACGACCCCCAGGAGAGAGAAACATGGGAAAACATGCAAGCCATTCAACCATTGACCAAATTGCATTCAAAATAGCATGGGTAACCTGAAAAACCCATTCCTAGGCATTTTTAACCATGCTGGGAGAGAATGCGAGCCATTCTTCATAAAGCGATGGTGAAACGTCGATTCGTTCATGGACACATACGAGAGGAGTTTCCTGATTTTCTCTCTCCAAATTCAACCAAAATGAAAAGAATTGACCCCTGAATCATGTAGATAATTTCACTATCTTTCCATTGATATAAAGAACGTGAAAAAATGAGCTTTGGATCGAAAGATATGGTGATTTGAAGTTTTATGGCAAAAAAGCAGGCCAAAATCAAATCGGCGGGCTAAAGGTTTGAATTTTTACCCGTTTGGTCTTTGGAAAAATTTCAAATTTTCCCCACACTCCACCACTCTAGGTGCCACATGGCATGTTCTGATTGGGCACGGGCCCTTCCTGACCATTTTTTCCTTTGGGTCGCTTGGTGTTTTTTCGCCCCTAGACACGTGGCAGCTCTTGATTGGCTGCGGGCCTTCTAGGGGAAGCTTTCCCACCAAAACTCTGCCGAGCCATAACTTGAAAAATACATGGAGTTAGGAGGAAAAATTTACCTTTATGGAAAGCTAAGGAAGAGATATATACAATGGTGCCATTTCCAGAAGGTTTTGAGTGCTTAGAAAACAAAATATTCTAAATGAGGCACAAGAGAAGGAAAGATGTAAAGGAGTTAGCCACAAAATGAGCAGGGGGCACATTTGGGATAAAAATTTTGGTGACTCAGATGGGTCATCTGCCTACTAGATGAAGATACTAGTTTCTGAAGCATCCCATTGGGCATGGAGTCATAAAATTTTCTGTTCGAAACCCCAACTGACTTAGAATGTTGCAAGGAGGAAGATGGAATATCACCTGATGGAAGAAAGGACTGCAAAACATCTCCAGGGACAGCAAGCCTATGCCAAAGCACTTAGGGAAAGCAAAAAAACCTACAGCAAAACAATGTGCACAAGCACTTGGAGGAATGAAAACCTAAGCTAATATTTACAAGGTGGAGAATTTCCCTTTAGTAGCAATGCTTTAGATAGATTCCATTGACTAGAATCTGTAGTTCTTCGCCATCCAATGAAGACAATTGGAAGGTATTTCTGTCCTTACACTTTGTGACCATGTATGGGCCACTCCAAATAGCATAAATTTTGAATGCCTTCCCGATTTTTCTCTATCTGCATCCCATTTTAACACTAGATCTCCAACTTGGAAAGATCAACTCTTGGCCTTCCTATCAAAGGTCTTCTTGATCAAAGCTTGATCCTTCTCCATTGCTTGGGATGCCTGATCTTTGATCTCTTAGAGCTCCATCAACTCTGCATATCTCACCTCCATGGGCCCAAAATCTAGCAACTCTAACTGCTTCATGAGTTCCAATGTTTGTAACTCAAGTGACATGGGCAAGATTGCCTCTCTTCCATAAACGAGCCTGAATGGAGAGTTACCTCGGATCTCTTGGGAGTTATCCTATTAGCCCATAAGGATGATTTCAGTTTGGTATGCCAAGACCTCTGATTCTCATCAAGATTCCTCCTAATGATCCTCAAAAAGTTCTTGTTTGTAGATTCATCCTGGCCATTACCCTGAGGGTAATAGTTTGATGAAGTACTTAGGTAGATCCCATTCTTGACAGCCCATTCAGTCACCTTGGATCCAATGAATGCCAATGCATTGTTTGATATTATTGTAGTTGGTATGCCAAATCTGGTTTCTATTCCCTCATAGAAATCTAGGATGCTAGATTCATTTTCTTCCTTGAGTGCTACTGCTTCAGTCCACTTGGTGAAGTAATCTGTGGCTATTAAAATCCACTTGTGCCCTTGACTTGAATTGGGATTAATGACTCCAATGAAGTCCAAACCCCATTGCATGAATGGCTGATCAACTGAAATTGGATGCAATGGAAGGGTAGCTAGTCTTTCTTTACGTATGAAGAAATCACAATTCTTGCACCTCTTGATCCATGCGTAGCAATCATGAAAATATTGGGCCAATAATAACCAGCCCTCATGATCTTTAGAGTTGTCACTCTTGGTGCAAAATGACCACCAACTGGTCTGCCATAGAACTCTTCCAACATCCTTTGAATCTGATTTTTGCTAACACATCTCAGTAGCACTCCATTCACATCTTTCTTGAACAAAAACACTGTCTATTATGGCATATGGGACAGCCTTCTGCAATCTGAAGTGTCTTCTTTGGGTTTTGTTCATCTCTAGGACATAGGCCTGTGCTTAGGAAGTGCATTATACCTTGGGTCTAGCAAGGAGTGGGGACAAAATTATCCTCTTCTTGAGTGCTACCTTGCACATGGCTGTCTTGAATCTGTCAAAAACAGCCTCTTCTTATTGCATACTCCTTTTTGCTTACCCAGAATCAGCTACTCACACAATCCTTTTCCTCTTACCAGCTTGGTGACCTTGATCTCAATGTCATACTCCATGACACGAGTGATCCAACCTGCCATTTTCTCATTCAAATCCCCTGTTGAGGAGGAATTCCTTTACTCCTGCATGAGAGACCAACAACTAAACCTTGTTGTTTGAGACTAGATGATTGAATTTCTTCAAGCTTCTGATTACTACAAGTACATGCTTCTCAATAAAAGAATATATCACCTCATAGTCATCTAGGCTTTGGCTGAAGAAATTAATTGGTTGCTCATCATTGTCCTTGTTCTATTGTACCAAAATGGCAGAAATGGTATCATTACCCCCAAATGCATAGAGGATGAAATCCTTGGAGAAGTCCGGGTTGATGAGAGTTGGTGCTTGAGAGATGGCTTCTTTGATTGCTTCAAAACTCTCCTTGCCTTTTGCTATCCATTTGAAAGCCATGCTTTCCTTCAAAATCTTGGTGATAGGTTTGACAAGGGCTACAAAATCTGGGACAAACCCTCGAACAAAATTTATTCTCCCCAAGAAACTCTGAAGTGCCTTCTTGTGGCTTGGCAATGGTAGTGCTCTTATGGCTTCAACTCTCTCTGGATCAATTGCTAATCCTTCTTTGGAGAAAATATGGCCAAGGAGCTTTCCTTCATGTGCTAGGAAGATACACTTCTTAGGATTCAAAGACACTCCAAATCTCCTGCACCTTTGGAAGACTTGTCTCAAATGAGAGAGGTGGTCTGCTACATTCTTTGAAAAAATAGTGATATCATCAAGATATATCAGCACCATGTTGTTAATCAAACCTTTGAACGCCATGTCCATTGCTCTTTGGAAGGTAGCTCCAGTGTTGGATAGCCCAAATGGCATTTTCCGTATGCATAAATTCCCCATTTGGTTGTGAAAGCTGTCTTGAATTGATCTTCTTCCTTCACCATAATCTGATTGTACCACTCTCGAGTAACCATTAAGCAATGAAAATCTTTCGGAGCCAGCAACAAATTGTAAAATATTCTCCATAGAAGGAAGTGGGTAATGGTCCTTGAGAGATGCTCTATTCAAATCTCTGAAATCGAGTGCACAATCTGATCTCTCCACTCTTCTTTCGATTTGGAACTAAGTTGGCAACCTAACTAGAATGCTTGATTGGGAATATGATTCTTGAATCAATCAACTTGTTTAATTCCTTCCTCATGAGAGGTTCCATGTGTGGATTGGTGGCCTTTGTTTTCTACCGATGGGCTTAGTATTTGGATCCAACTCAATGGTGTGCTGAGCTAACTTGGGATTGAAACCTTTCAAATCTTCATAGCTCCAAGCAAACACATCAGGGAACTCTTGACACATCTGTATGAACTTATACCTTTCTTGTTCAGTTGTCATCTTTCCAATTTACAATGGTTTGTTCTCTTCCACCAAGATGGATACTGAATCTTCTCTCTTGACCTGAATGTTTGCTTTCTCTTTCCTAAACTGATCATTGGGATTGAAAATGGACTCCAAAGTGATAAGTCCCTTGGGCAGCTTGTTAGTTCTCAGTTGTACCACTTGGTCACCATACTACTGTTCTAATTTTTCCTGATTTTTAGCTGAGAACTCAGCTTCTTCTTGTAAGAAATGGATGATTTGTTAGTCATTCTCAAACACTTGCCAACTAACATTGTTATCTGGCACTGAAGGCCTCACAATCACATGGATGTTTGGCTGTACCTTTTCCTTTTGAATGCTTTCCACAATATCAAAGGCTGCCCCAACTACTGCAATCCTGTCAGCAGCTTGGTTTTCTTTTATAGGAATGGATTTTATGCTAAAGCCCTCAAAATATTCAATGAGGTCCCACACCCTATTCTTATAGCACTTGAGTAGATTATTCTTGACAGCATGCTGCCCCTTAACTTGGTTTACAATCAATTCACTATCACCAAAGACTTGCAAGTTCTTTATTCCTCTCTTTATTGTCCAATGCATCCCTTACACCAAGGCTTCATATTCAGCAGTGTTATTGGAGCATGCAAAATGAAATCTAAAAGCTGAATAGTACTTTACTCCTTGAGGTGAAATAAGCATAGCTCCACCTCCCGCACCTTGTCTACTCCTTGATCCATCAAAAAATAGCTGCCATACTTCATTGTCATCCTTGTGGTTTGGCTTGGTGATGCTAGGAATGGGCTGATCTTCTTGATGTATGCAATAGACCCCTAGCTCAGATTCTTCTACTTCTTGATAAAGATAAAAGCATGCACCTTGTTTGCCCATTCATCAAGAGTTAGATCTGGGATGCTTCCAACCTTGGTGTTAACTTCATCAGTGCTTGGGTGTTCTTCTTGATCAAATGCTGAACAGCTTGGCATTTATTTGACTTGGAGTGTAGGGCTCAATGTGGAAGTTTGCAATAGGTTCAGACCTAATTGTAGCTTTGGTTCCATACCCCATTCTGAACAACATGTGTGACTAATCAGCAGACAAATATCCTCCAATCTTGGTGTGAAATCTCTTGACAAACATAGGGCAAAGAGTGGTGGAAGGTCTATAACTGATACATCTTGTAAAACAAAAACATTTGGACAAACATGCAAGGTAAGACTAAAGTTTCTAACCACCCCAACTGCTGTCCCATCCAACTGCACTACCTCTTTGGATATGGTTTCATATTGAAGTCCTAGCTGATCAGCTATTTTCTTGGGAATCACTAAGCTACTTGCTCGGAATCAATCATGCAATTGTGCACCAATTGGTTTCCAATGATTAATAAGACATAAAAAGGAGGGGCTTCAACATTTTACCTTTCTATCCTCCATGATTCCCTTCAGGCTGGGCAGCATTTGTGAGCACCTTCTCTTACATTTGGACTTGCTTTGATTCAAAGTTGGCCAGTCCTTCATGGCAGCTTGTAGCAAATCTCTCTAGCCTGGGATAGATAGGGATTCCCACATTGATATATTTACATTTGTCTTCTTCATCTGATCAATGATACTAAATGGTGATGAAGGATCTCTTTGTTGTCCCTTGGTTTGCATATTCATCCCTTGCATGTGGGTAACAACAACCGGTATTTGAGTTGGTCTAGAGCCGTTCTTGGCTGCCCTTGTGCATTTACAACTGGATTTTGTTTGCCAACCATTTGTGGAGCCATAAAAGGTTGTGGATTGGTTGGAGCTAATGGCTTTTCTTCACCCAAATTCCTTCTTTTTGACCTTGTGTTGGCTGCAACAC
The DNA here is from genome assembly GCA_018340775.1 of Taxus wallichiana var. yunnanensis. NCBI lineage: Eukaryota > Viridiplantae > Streptophyta > Pinopsida > Cupressales > Taxaceae > Taxus > Taxus wallichiana. Next base: position 432,779,268 of record CM031235.1, on the reverse strand, counting down.
CTTGAGAGACTGTTTGATTTATGCCACAAAAATCCTCTACTGCCGGTTGACAAATGTGGTGTCATTTGGAGCTGATTGTTGCTAGAATGTTTCTTGTTGTTGGTTGTTTCCTTGACTGCCCTCACCCTCCACATCAGTAGTTGTCACCATTAATGCTTGATTCAAGGCACCGTTGAAGCACATAGATTGGTTGTGAGGTTCATTACATGGGAAACACAAATCATACTCTTGGGTCATGTTATTTTGTACTGGCAGTAATGCTTTAGAGGTAGATGTAGCATTGGGATTATAGGGCCGAAATGGTCTATTGGTAGGAGGCCTTGCTTGATTTGGATTTGCAGCTGGATTGGGTGGTCTACGAGGTTGATATGGCTGCCTGTTAGGCTAAGCTTGAGGCTAGAAAGAAGGTCTAAAACTTTGGGCTTGTTGCCTCTTGAGAGTAACCAGCTCATTACCTAAATTTTGCAATTGCTTCATGACTTCTTGAAGCTCATTTGGGGCACTTGGAGATGAAGTAGAAGCTTCATTTGAACTCTAATTTCTAGGAGTGGGAGAAGGAGCCAAATTAGGTGCTTGATTAGTGTTTGGGCTCTCTAAACTTGGAAACAATGGCATGGGAGGTCTAGGGGCTAGTTTGCCAGCTTGGATCAAACAATTTTCAGCCCTAATGGCAATGTTATAAGCCATAGGGATAGTTATGCCTCCCATGGACTGAATCAACATAGAAATATCAGAATTTAGAGCTTTGAGATAGTAAAGAAAATCACCTTATACTCTTGGCCCATTGCCACTAGAATTCTCTCCCAATTCCTTTGAAATTTGAAGTTGAAATCGTCCACCGCTCATCGACTCTCTTGATAGTTGTCACTACTCCAAAAGGGACAAGTTGTCTCCCTTTTCCACAAACCGCTCATGGAGGGCTATACATAGTTGATTCCAATTTTGAATAGAACCCGAGGCAAGATTCCTGAACCATTGCAAAGCTTTCCCTTTGAATGAAGATTCCAGCGGTTTGACAACAACTTGCATCTCATTGATCTCATGGATTGCAAAAATTTTAGCAATATCCTTAACATGATCACCGGTGAGGTCGATTTTCTCCAAAGTGAAGTATGGAATGTTCTTCAATGCTACACCGGGATTGGATTTTGTGCATTGAGAGAAAGTGGGTTGTTGCGGTGAAATTGACATAGGGGTTATTTTGTGCCATTCTAATTGGTCTTAGAACCCTTATTGACTGAATGAAAGGCCTACCAGTGGAGGAGTTGAGAGAGTTCTTTTTGGTGGATATGGAGACCTTTGGATTCTCCTCCCACTTTGCCTTACTCTTGGAGATAACTACGAGATATTCAAACATCACCTCTTCTTCCAAACTCTTGACCTTGTAGTGATTCTTCTCACCGGTTTTCAGTCCGCACTATTAAAACCAGCTGATTCTTCCTCCTTAGAGTCACTAGATGTGCAATTTATAGCTCTTTTAAGCAATAAAATTATAGCAGATGCACATCAACTTTGCTACAATGAAAATGAGACCTCTAAGGTCCCACCGGGCATGCCAAAACTGTTGTGGCAAATCAGCAGCACCCCTGGATGCAAATCAAGTTTCTAAGTTGATGTTTCAGGCATCCAGTGTGATTGCACAACATTGAAACCTCTCTCCAAGTGTGGGACTTGTAAAATGAGAGAGGAATATCCAGATTAGAGGTTGGTTCCTCAAACTCCTCTGATCAGATCTGTTATTTGCACAATTGCAGAGGTTTGAATCCTAATCCTACTCTAAATTCCAAGGAGACAAAGATAGAAAGTGCAAAATTGAAACTAAACTAATGCTAAGGTGATGCACCAAAAGAGTTGTAGACACCTGATTGCATGAAATACACAATACATAAGGAAACACATCACAAAATGCTCAAAATGTAATGAAATATCAAGAAGTCAATGATAGATATATGAAAGGATTGAGGAATTTAATCACGAGAACATATATCAACATTAAGATCCAATACAAGAGATACATTACAAAGTGATCCAAAGGCAAGAAAAAGTGTTGGATTACATGGAAAGGTAATTTTTTTTTCACAAATTCTGCCAAAGAATGAAGAAAAGGAAGTTGCAGAGCTGAAAAGGTGTCTCCCCTTGCAAAATGAACTCATTCTCGGCTTTTACAAAGGCAAAGCCACGACCCCAGAGAGAGAAACGTGGGAAAACATGCAAGTCATTCAACCATCAACCAAATTGTATTCAAAAAAGCATGGGAAACCTAAAAAACCCATTCCCTAGCATTTTTAACCATGCTGGGAGAGAATGCGAGACATTCTTCATTAAAACGGTGGTTGAAACATCAGTTCTTTTCATGGCCACGTACCAGAGGTGTTTCTTGATTTTCTCTCTCCAAATTCAACAAAAATGAAAAATTGACCCCGGAATCATGTAGATAATTTCACCATCTTTCCATTGATATAAAGAACGTGAAAACTGAGCTCTGGATGAAAGATATGGCGATTTGAAGTTTTAGGGCAAAAATAGGCCAAAATTGGATTGGCGGGCAAAAAGTTTAAATTTTTACCCGTTTGTATTTGGAAAAAATTTCAAATTTTTCCCACACTCCGCCACTCCAGTGCCACATGACACATTTTGATTGGGTGCGGGCCCTTCCTGACCATTTTTTCCTTCGGGTCGCTTGGTGTTTTTTGCCCTGGACATGTGGCAACTCCTGATTGGCCGCGGGCCTTCTAGGGAAACTTTCCCACCAAAACTCCGCCAAGCCATAACTTGAAAAATACGTGGAGTTAGGAGGAAAAATTTACCTTTATGGAAATTTTAAGAAGATATCTATCCAATGGTGCCATTTCCGTAAGGTTTTGAGTGCACTGGAAAACAAAATATTCGACCGAGGCACAAGAGAAGGAAATATGTAAAGGAGTTAGCCACAAAATGAGTAGGGGGCACATTTGGGATAAAATTTGCAGCCATTGTGGGTTCAAGGAGCCTACTAGCCAAAGAACCATGTGTGGACTCCTTGGGCATATGGGTTACTATAGGAAGTTCATCAAGGGATATGCCAAGATCCCCGTGCCCTGGCAGAATTTATTAGACATGAGAGTGCCTTTCAAGTAGGGAGAGGTGCATCGAAGGATTTTGAAATTTTCAAGGATAGGCTTGTCACTACACCCATACTCCATTTTCTTGTTTGGTTTAAGCCTTTCCATGTTTATGTGGATGCCTCGATACAGCCGTTGGAGCAAGATCGACACAACCCGGTGAAGGGATTATTTACCATCCCTTGTGTTTTGCTAGAAAAAAGTTAACATAAGTAGAACAAACTTACACCACTATTGAGTGCAAAGCACTATCCATGATCTACGGACTACACAAGTTTAGGAAATATCTACTTGCAACACCATTTATATTCGACATGGACCACATGACATTAAAATACTTGGTAAATAATCCCATTTTGTAAGGGCGCATATGTTGCTAGATCCTTCTATTCTAGGAATTTGAGTTCACAGTGTTTTTCAAGCCATGAAAGAGTAATTCTGGACCCGATCACTTGTCTAGAAATGACTTAGGAGAGGATGCGCAAACAATTAAGGATATCATGCTATATGCTGAATTGTTTAGGTTATGGTGCATGCCCTCGAGACTTGGTGGATATTGCGATGTTTCTCAAAATGGGTGTGGTGATAGAAGGAATGAAAGCATTAGAGAGGAAGTAGTTAGCCATACACACCACACCCTACATGCTATTTAGTGGTGATTTATACAAGCTAGGACATGATGACAGATTACGCTGGTGCGTGCTAGAACATGAGCACTGGCTATTATGGAAGGGGCACATGGAGGAAGTACATGTGGACACTATGCAAGGACACCACTATGCGCAAGATATTACAAGCCCCGGGTTATGGTGGGAGACCCTATATCAAGATTGCAAAGAGTATTGCAAGGCATGTGATCATTGTCGAGCACCTTGAAAAACTAGGGTTGAGGAATGAAATGCCTTTGCACCCTATTTCAAGTATAGATACATTTGAAAAGTGGGCCATATATTTTTAGGCCCCATTTTTCTAAGCCATGCATAGAATGGGATCATGTTATGTAATCACTTGGATAGATTATTTGATAATATGGGTAGAAGCAACCCCTACTAAGGATTGTACAACATCTATAACAACTAGGTTTCTATGGGAAAATATTATTACAAGGCATGGATGCCCATTGAGCTTAACTAGTGATAGGGGTACACATTTCCTAAATTATATCATCCGTATTTTGTTAGCAGAGTTCATGGTGGCTCATCATAAGACTACCCCTTACCATCCACAAGAAAATGAAACTGCCGAGGCACTTAATAAAATACGAGTCATACCCGACATTGGTAGACAAGATTGTGATGAAAAAGTATCGTAGTTCTATGGGTGTATAGGAAAACCTATAAGCGGTTGAATAAATCCACACCATTTCAATTGGTGTTTTGCATGGAGGTTATCTTACCCATTAAATTCATGTTACCTTCTCTGCGTATAGCACACGCAGGAGGATTGGCCGATGAACAAGTGTTGGAGGAAAGGATTGAAAAATTGATGAAATTGGATGAGAGACAATCATTGGCCAGGGGGATTCAAAAGGTTTAGAAGGCTAAACAAAATGCATGGCATGATCACCACATCAAAAATAAACAATTTGAGGTTGGGCAGATGGTATTGTTATATGATTCCAAGTTTTTGTGCCATCCCAAAAGTTGAAATTCCATTGGTTGGGGCCCTATATCATCTTAGAAATCCTTAATTTAGGTGTGTGCTAGTTGAGAGCACTTGATAGGATGAGATGTCCAGGCCATTTCAATGGGAGTAGGCTGAAGTCGTACTATAAGTAAGTCTTCTTGGTGTATGTAATAAGGAAGTATTGCCACTTAGTTTAAAATTTCCCTTTATATAATTTCCTTTCTTATGTCCCCCTTTCTTGTCATTTTTCTGTTGTTTATTTTTCACCTTGAGCACTTTGTAACCACATTAATTTTTGAAGTTTGTGCATGCATAAAGGACCACACATCTATTTTAGTGTGGGGTGGAGTGATGTGAAATATGGTCCCATAATACAAGTTGAACTGGAAGTAGATGTTGCGGTGAATGGAAAGGTTGATGGATATAAAAACACAAGGATAAAGGAAGTCCATGGAAGAAGAGGTGGATGAAATAGGTTCGTGTCAAGATAAGACTTTGAGAGAAACCACCTACAGAGGAGGAGGAAGCACAAGAATAACAAGAGGTAGGCAAGAGAAAAAATCAGGTGAAGGACAAAAGAAGTTCCTTCCATGCTATTGACATGCACATAAGAATTTTCTCGTCAGATGGATTGTTTTCGCCAAAAGGTTGTAGAATATTTTGTGCAGATTGGGTGTGTAAGTGAATGTGTGTAAGGCCAGCTTGGTGGAAAAATACACATTTAGTGTTAAGTACGGTGGTAGGTAAAATAAAATTTAATGCTAGAAAGAAGGAAAAGATATAAATAAGAAGTCGGGAACCTCATTATTTTACCTTGTGTTTATGAAGTGAAAAGAGTTCTCACAAACTAGGGCATCCAACAACAATCTATGTGAAGAAGAATCTAATAAATCTAAGAGGATGTGACTAGAGTAGATCTGTAAACTAGTAGGAAAGGAGTGTACACGAGCATGGAGGGAGTTTTTGAGAAGCGTCGTCTTGTGGAAGAATTGTTCCAGTTAGGGTTTGATAGCTAGGGCATGATGTTAGGAGAGTTTCTTCACAAGATTGAGTCTTGGGGTTGGATAAAGTCATAGAGTAGAGAAAGGAGAAGACGTTTGAAGTGTAACCTAACTAGAAGAATGGAACCAAATAAAGTAACCATCTCACCTAAAAATTAGAAGGGAAATGGAAAGGGGAAGCAAACAGATGTCGTCACAAGAACAAATGAAAAGTGATACGTAGAGATACAATACCCGGATGGGGTATTGCTAGGAAAATAATGGGAGTCTCATTTGTGGAAAATGACTATGAGTGACTATAATCATCACACCAAAGCATGATGTGAGAAAAGTAAATGTCTTTGTATTTGGTTCACCCAACAAACAAGAGGACACTGGAAGGCATGCCCATATACAAGGGTGAAGTAAAAATTAAATTGGAGAAGGCAGGGTTACTGCAAATTTAAGAATTAGCCTACTTTGGAAAACTTGAGCACCTCTATCAGTGGCTGATGGTGTGTGTTTACAAATACCATTTTTATTTCGCAAGGCACAAGATGCACATAACTCTTTAATTTATTTCCAATTTCACAGGCCTTATCTATGAGGGTTATAAAATTGATGATGACCTAAGTGACAAGGAGGCCGTTAAGGAAATAGTATCCATGTATGACTATAACAAAGGATCATGATAATTTGACATCGCTGATATTACAGAGCCCATGATGAGGATGGTCATGTGATTCCTAGCCAATATCAATAATCAAGAAAGATGGACTCAAGTGAACAAGGCATGGTTGAATGTATGCCAGAAAATATTTGAGGGGACCATCTACAACTTGTCTGCTTTCATTGTGGATGAAATCATTAGCAGATACACAAGAGGGTGAGAAGATACTATTTGGCAATATCCTCCTCATAATTTTTTTATTAGATATCGGAGTTCTTGATGGGACAGAAAGGTTTGTTTGGGAGTACCCAGAAGAGGATCCCTCACCCGCGAAGAGGTTCATGAAATATACTTGTGAGACCATGAAAACCACTCACAAGGTGCACTTAGAGAAGTGGTATAAGTGCATGAGGGACACATTTGGGGTGGAATGGAGGATTCTAAAGAAGTTACCTTCATTTGTGAAAGGAGAGGAAAAATTCGTAGTGTATCAACACTTCTGCATTGGAAGATTTAGGTTGACAGATGAAAACATGGGTCCATGGTGCAAACTACCCTTCTCCTTCACTACATTATACTTCCAAGCTAGATTTAACCATTTCAAGGAGGCCAAGAGACTAAGGTTCGACCTTAGTGAGGTAGATGTAGACCACCGTAAGTTGTGCCGGAAGCTAGTCTACCCCAATAAGTGCATGTGTGTGGAAAGATATGTCTCCCATGAGATACAAATGATGAATCTTGTAACATTTCCAATCGCTGGAAGGGATACAACAAGGATATACCTTCACATAAGGCCAAATCTTGAGAAAGGCACTTACTTGGAAAATGATGTATCTATCCCTGAAGACCCCACAGGAAGGAAGAATCCTACGCCAAAGAAGTGGGAAAGAGAAGAGGTACAAAAAGCACCAAGTGTGTAGACTACATAAGTGGTAAGCGTGCAGAGACAAGTGCTAATCTTACTAGTTACGCACGGAGAAATAAGTCCCTAGTGAAAGAAAAGATTCCAGAAGAATAAGGAATGGAGCACAAAGAGCCCATCACTTAGAAGAATTATAACATTCCCATTTTAAGACTTTAGAAACAAGGGGAATTTTTTTATACATAATGTTCTCTGTTCTAAATAATCATAATTTAGAACACACATTCCATGCCAATCAATCTCATAACAGATAACCATATGCAGCTATAAATGACTCAATGAGCTACCGATATCTCATTTCATGACTCAATTACCAACCGATCTCTCATGTTAACTTAAGTATTTTATACTATGGGTATACTATGTATACTTGGTTCTCTTACCTTATTCTTGGTATTGAGTGTTCTGTTTAAGAAATATATCTAAATATTTGTTACCATATTCATCTAAAATCACATTTCTCAAACTAGGTGACACAAGACAATGCAACCAACAGCTTGTGATACTTTGGCCAAAGATTTCCAACATACTATTCATGTTACTATTCCTAGACAACATACTCATCTAATCAGAATACATCCTTCACCCCACTCATATGTTATCTAAAATGGTCTTTACTGACTTTTTCAATCCACTTGTCCAAGGTTTGACCCTAACCTAGGTTATTGATATAATTTGGTATAGGGAACCACTCACGATGACCTAGGGTATATGGGCATACTCATTTGACCTAAGTCAATTGAATGTGCCAAGTTACCCTAAGTCATTGAGAGTCACTTCCTATGCTAAATCATATCCTTAGCCTGATCTAGAGAGAAACTAAGTTCAAGTCCAAGTTTGAGTAGATCTAGATGAACCAATGTTGAAGGGTGTTGCAACATGTCAACTACACCACTGTATCCTTATGAAGACCCAAGTCTTCATGAAGGTACAGTTCTATAGTTGGTGTGTGCCAACATCTGACAGAACTACTTCATCATGATTGACACACCTCAAGAGGTCGTTTCCATTTAATTATCTCTGGATTAAGAATCAAATCACAACAATCCGTAAGTTCTCAATCCTAATTTGAGTTGATTAGATATTATGAAACTTCATAATATATGATTTATTTTATGTTCATTAACTTTTTTTTAACATGTAATTAATCAAAAATAGAAACAACATCTATCATAAGATTTAATCAAAGTGTCTCAACCATTCAAGGAATGAATAAGAACCAAAACAGGTTCTGTTATGATAGACTTCATAGGTATGAAGTCTAAATGGTTATCAAACTCATATACCATTTGTTTATTTTGTACCCTTTTGAGAGAAGGAGAACCTTCCTCATTATGGTTAAGTATTAGGATATATTATCCTTTTATCCAATTCACACATCCTGATATTTAAACTATACGTTCATAACATCATAATATACCATACATGATTAGGTAAAGAACAACAATACATGCAACTTAGTAAGTTGCATTCAAGTAAGGGACATTGTACTAATTCCTATTTATCCAACCTATTCAATAACAACAAAAATAAGGGTCCAATCTGATATGAATGACAACATCAAAGACAGGGTTACAAATTTCCTTCATATTATGAACAAGAGAATTGACATAATCAATTAAGTAACTTCAGTCTTTACAATTCATCATGATAAGTACACATTTTACAAGACTATGCATTACTGACATATTCCATGTCAATAGCATCAAGATCATTTAAGAATACAACTTTTCTTCCTTCAATACATCTCAATAATAAATCAGAATTCTCTATAAATGGTCTAGACTTAAGCAACCAATACATCATAAAAGTTATTGCCTTCCTTTATCACTTACGAATTCCATCTGCAAAAATTTCTAGCATGGGTTAGTTCATTGAACTAAGCATGATAAGCACTAAGCATTAAAATGATGTGCTTTCAACTAATCTGTTTCATTAAACCAACTCTACTTTAATGAAACAATGAGGTCAAGCAGACAAATAAATCATAAGTAATAACCACCATAAAGAAGAACAATTAAATCAATTTGAATAACATTCAAGGAAATATCATGATGTAATAAGAAATCTACAACATGATATCAGATAAATAATGTTCCATCCAATACACTTATCCATTTCAAATAAAAGTACCTTCTAATTTAATTCCTTCACAATTCATCTAAATTTGAAATACAAAAATTAACTTCACTATTTAACCAAAATAAAGTTACCTTCAGAAGTAGGAACCTTCTAACTCAGTTTACAGAGTTTCATAAAAATACAACTACACAAGGGCATTAAAGAGAGTAATGCAACTGATCCAATTAAATCCTATGACAAGATTTACCAAAAGAAGAAGAACGACTGTGATAAAATAGTTAAGAACTTCCTTTATAATTCAGTTAACCTGAATCCCCATTCACAACTTTAGAAAAGAGAACTCAACACATACCTCCTATAATTTCCAAAGGCAGTGATTAGACTTTACCATAGAGACTGAAAGAGGAGTCAAATGACATGATCAGAAGGGAATTCCTACATTCTTTCACACGTGAAGAAGGTCGCAAAGGACAATGCACCCAATCACTACATCCCCAACTCCTTTATAAGAGAAAGCACATATAAGAGATTAAATAGAATGTGCAACTATTGAATTTGAAAAAAATTTCAAGAAAGGTTCCCCATCATGGAAAACCATTGTCATTAATATTATACCCATATCAAAAAGGAGATGCATTAACAAAGTTGCTAATCACCAAACAGGGTAATTACAGTCTTCAATAGTCATTCAAAATTGACAAAGTTATAGTCATGCAAACTAAGCTTATTATTTTCTTCTAGGTGAAGATAAAATAGTAGAATGATTGAATCATAATTGTAACCATTCGGAGATGGAAGAAAACATCAATAGAATGTACAGAGAAGAATCCATCAAGATTCAATTTCAAGAAGATGCAAAACAAAAGGTCAACAGGACTTAGCAACATGTGCTCAAGTCAGCTAAAGAATGATTAAATTCCTTTTATTTCAATTCCATGGACATGATTAACTGTACACATCTAAGAAATTGACAAGACATTCTATTTATTACAACTCACACAGAGATCAAGAAAACCTATCAAACTAAGCTGATTTGGTTAGTTCCAGATTAAGTAATCATCAACTCCAAAATTTGAATACCCATTCAACAAATTTCCATGAAATTACAACAATCAGATTTTAACAAGTTTACTCAAGCAAGAAACTCAAGAGATTAACCCAGTTCAGGGATAGATATACAAAACCAACAACATCTACTTCAATAGGGAAGTAGACAATATGAACAACATATAGAAAGCTCAAACAGAGCTACAAGAATAACCCAAGCATCGACTTTGACAAAGCTGACTCTCACAATGTCCCCAACCAATAGGACCTCATCTATTTATCCCTTAGTTTAGTACTCAATAACTTAGAGAAAGACTCAAGTAAATATAAGATCAGAAGTATAGACTTCACACACAAGTATTCCCAACAAGGTAACATTGAAATCCAAGGGTCCAAGAAACAACTATCACATAGTTCCATAAAAGAACTTAATTTGAGTGACTCAGTTTTAAACTGAAAAGTTTAAAGGAATAATAAAACATTCACTCTTGTTTCCATACAAGAAGAACCCAAAAAAACAAAGATTCCAAACACCCAATAACTACCCAACTCCCATTGAATACCAAATTCGAAGAATTGTTAGATTATACAAGTAAGTTCAAGAAGAAAACACTTATTTACTATTTTCCATATGAACTCGACTTACCCAACACGAAGCAAAGCATCCATTTACTGGTAGTTACGTAGAAGCTACATTACTTCGACAAATTAGAGAAGTAATAGATATAAATAATATTCATGTCTTCTACCAACCAAAATGACAACTCGGTTCGAAACTTGAAGCCACATATCATTTCCATAAACCCATTTTCAAACAGATAAGAAATATTCACACATGCACTTCATTACTCAAATCACCACAAGATTTAAGGTGGGATTCAACATCAAATAAATAGGAAAACAACTCAATGACTACCTTTCCAAGTAGAGATTCCTCAATCAGAGAATATAGAAAATATTCAAGCAAGGAAACCAAATAATCATCACGAAATAAAAACCCATTTATCTCACAAGAGAAAAGTTGTTTTAATGAAGACACTTAGAGAAAAGTAAAGCAGACTTAATGGATAGAGCCTATCATGCCTGATAGTGCTTCTATCGATTCGAAGAAGATTTCTAGCCGAGCCTTCACAACTCCTTCTCCAAATGAAATCAACAACCAAAAACTTCCTTCTCAAATGCCTCATATACTTCCATTGGATCGAAAATAGAACTCGCTGGTTTGAAGAACTAGATTGTTGCATGTAGAGCAAAAATCGAAATGCATGGAAGAAAAAACAACTCCCAAAAAAATCCACTCACACGGTTTCCAAGGTGGTTTACTCACCAAAAATGATGACCATAAATGTGAGACTAAATTCAAATATATCCACACCACCGCCATATAAAGTTGGTGAGACTAAATTCAAATAGGACATGCATTATTTAACTTTAGAGATGGTGCCAACTAGGATCCCCTCTAGTTTCCATGCCTCTATCAAAATGACAATACATAATGTTTTAAATTCAAAAATCAAATCAAATAAATGACTTATAAACCATTGCCACCATCTCATACTTGCCATGTGACTCCCCTTAGGTCCCTTTCTATCTTTTCATTAGTTTAGGATAGATATGATTAGCTTAGCATCCGACCTTAGGTTATTTTAGAAAGTATTTACCTTAGGTTAATAAACATTACCTTAGGTAAATTTACCATCTTAGGATAGACCATGCCCCATACTAATTTAGCATTAGGTAATAGGTTAGAAATAAACCTATAGTTATCTTAGGTTATTTCCAAATCCCCAACTTTTTAAAACATACACCTTAGGTTAGGATGCAACAATATTAGTGTAACATAGACATAAGGTAGGTCTAGTTTACCTTAGGTTAGAATATCATTAGGATAAGTCTTAAAGATATAGGACTTAGGTTATTACCCTCAATAGTCTTGAAGTAGGCCTCCATCCTCTTTACTCCATTCACCGTCCGGAGAAATTAGTAAGAAGATCCAAGCACACTACTTACAGTAGAATGCAAAGAAAAAAATTCTAATAAGATCAATGAATTTGAATAAATACAAGAGTTTAGTCCTTTATTTCCTTCAACCTCTGAATGTCAATTTACCATACAAATCAGGTAATAATAATTAAAAATACCTTAGATCAATGCAATTGATCAAGGTTTCATTATTATAAAGAGATAATTTGTAAAAAATCATTACATGTTTACAACCTTTCTTATCTCAACAAAATGGATTCCTTGCAAGAAATAGCATTTCAGCATAATGAATCCAAGAATAGAAATAAATTATCCATGGTAAGCATGATTTATAATAGTCAAAAGAATACACCTTCTTAGGAAAAATCACATGTCAATGCTTTTAATATAAAAGAGGACAAGTTAACAGTGTTCCACACGTGTTACAAGAATTCACCAAAGGAGGAGGAAGAGGAAGAAAAATCTCCTGTCAAAAAGAAGCAGAAGGTGACAGAGGAGGATGACTCAGAGGGTATAGAGATCTTAGAGGCCTATAGAGGTGAAAGAGATGATGATGATAATGATGAACTTGAGGTAGTTCAAGGCCCTCCCATATTTGAAGTACATGAATCAGAGGAGGAAGGAGAGGAAGAAGAAAATGAGTACATATTTGTCAAGAGGAAGAATGAAAAGGAAGATTAGGATGCTCAGGACAAAGGGGTAAGTGAAGAAGATACAAAAGAACAAAGGACCCCAAGCCTCACAAAGGAACAGGTAGACAAGGTTGCAGAGAAAGAAGTAGCAAAAATCATCAAATCCTGGTAGAGTAAGATATGGAATGAAGCGCAGACATGGTGATGATGAAAGTAGAGGAGGAGAGAGTAGAAAATGAATATGTAAGCATGGTTGGAGATCTTATTTTGGTTGTGATATTTCCTAAGGCTGCACACATTGGGAGAAAGAGTGTAGAAGCATCACAAATTTAGGGGATGAGTTACATTGATGATCCGAACAAGGTGTTGTGCGTGCGCTTTCAAATCACTGTACCAATGGAGAAACTCTTGGCCATGGCATCATTTTATGAGTAACGTGCATACCCTCGATAAGGAAAATTATTTGTTGGGCATTTGAGTCCCACATCGGTGAAATGGAGTTAGAAGTAAGCCAAGGGGAAATAATGAAGGTATCAGAGTCAAAAGGAGTCAACCCCTTGGTAAACACTCAGCAGCCTATCGAGAGGAACAAATCTGAAATACGATGAACAAAGTTTTGGTTGAAGTAGAAGCTAGGATCTTTAGGAGGAACAACAGGGTGAAGTTCCTAGAGGTAGAACTGGAGAAGAAGGAAGAAGAGCTCGAGGAAAGAACTAAGGACTTAAATTGGGAGGAACAAATTAGCACTCAACTAAGGCATGAGTTAAAATAAGAGAAGACAAGGGTGCATGAGGTTTTCAAGAAAGTAGAGATGATCACAGATGTCATTTTCTTAAAGCATCCAGATATTACACCACTAGCACAGAAGTATGGATCCACCTTGTAATTCCTATAGGACTTGACCCACATTCTCATAATGGAAAGGAAACCACTAGCCTTGGAATCTACAGAAGAGGTATTGGTGCGTAAAGAGTAGGAGGACAAGATGAAGGTTGTGGCCATTGTTTATCAGTACAATAAATTCCTTGTTGATGTGAAATCCATTATCCAAGTCACCGAGACCGCCTATGATAATTGCACCGATAGATATAGATCAAGCGAGCATTCTGGTCACTACTCATGAAGCAAAGCTTAAGGAGTTCCATGAGAAGAACAAGGGGAGTAGAGAGGAATGTGACAAAATTCTAGCCAAGATTGAGAAGAAATTGGAGGCTTTTGAGACCTTATGGGCTCAATCAAGAACTCGGCTCAAGAATTTGTAACCCCGAGATCACTCAAAGGATGGACGCGCTTGAGGATTTGGGAAAAAAATTAGAAGGGATCATGGAAATAATGAATACCCAAGGAGAAGGGATAAGCTTTGAATAAGTGAGCACCCTATTCGGTGACCTCTATCAACAGCACTGAGAATGAATTCACTACCTAGAATAAGATGGAGGCGAGACTTGAAGAAATATTTACCTCTCCTCTTATAGAAGTAATCATAATATCCTCATTATTTCATTCTTCCCCAAATTCTTAATTCCTTTATTATTTCCCCAAACTATTTAGGAACAATCATTATATATTCATTGAGAAAATATTCCCAAGGGTGGAGAACAAGCATAGTGTGGGTTGATGTTGCACCCCAAAATATTGGTTAAGTACGAGAAGGTGAGTGGGTGCGCAAGGCCTATTTGAATAAGGGTGCTAAGGAGAAAGCATATAGGACAAGGTTTTAGGAGGTTTATTAGAACCAGTGGCACGTGCACAAGGTAGAGAAAAGGCTTTGGGACTTAGCCGTATTTGGCATATTAGGTAGAACATGACGAAACATGACCGAATGCACATGCAAAGTGGATAAGGTACCGGCCTAGCAACTTGGTTCCCACGAAAGAAATATACCTTTTAATAGAAGATTCCATAAGTTCATCATGGTGAAGGAAGGAACATGCTCCCATGAGGACCACTTAGACACTTGGCACCCAATCTACAACTTTATAAATGCACGGTGGTGCTGCTTTGAGGCTATAAATACAAGCACCCAACAGAGAAGAAAATACCGAGAATGGAAAGAGGCAAAGCTATGCAGAAATACTGTGAGAGTTTGATGGGTTGGGCTTAGAGGAAATTTAGGGTATGATGTATCAAGGGGATTGATCTAAATATTTTCATTGTACTAAGAGGGGATTAATTCTAGTTCGATGCCTTACATTATTCTCGCACTATTATATGGATCTGTGATAACTGAATGAATGTAATGTGATTACCATACAAATTTAATATGGATATATGTGGTTCCAATTTTACTTATATCTGTATGGATTGGTCTTATATATATTTCATATAAGTGGGTGTAAACCCATGTGCATTTCCTTTCTGTTATGATTGAGATCTATGTTACGTAATGCTTTTCTTTTTGAATGAATACATTGGTCTAGAAGTCATTCTAAGCTCTAAGATGAATGTATGGTTTGTTTCAGTCTCTTCACTTAATTTTTTGTCGTAAATAATGAATTCTCACATAAATCACATAAAGGAGGGGCTCAACACCCACGCGCACCTTAGGTGAGCTCCCAATGCTTGTTGGGTGATAGGCTGGTGCGCATGGGGTTTCCTTGTTCTTTGAAAGGGCATAAAAATGACTACACATATATTTTTATTAATAACTATTTAATTTACAACCTAAGTTCAAATATAATTATAATTAAAGCTAATTTTATTTCCCAATATAATATATACAATGTAATTTTCCATTTTCACTTTGAAACACATTTTAATATATATTTAAGTAATGAGAGGAGTTAAGATAGAACTTGTAAATATTATTTCCAAATAAAATTTAATTTTGTTCTTTAGTAAAACATAATGGATTCAATGTCGAGAAATTTCACTAACTTATTAAAATCTAAGGAAAACTTAATTATAGACCAAAGAGGGAGAGAGAGAGAGAGAGATGTGGCCCTTGCAAGTGGTAATTTCTAAAATCAATTAAAATCTATTATTCACAAATATCTTCACTCTCACAATAATGTTAAACACAATAAGAGATTGTAAATAAATTACTTTCCACAATTACAAATCCAACTTTTCAATGACTTTAATAAATCAAATAAATAAACATTATTATTATTTTGAAATATAACACAATTTACACGTAAAATTGCATTTATCAATACAACTCCCAAACTCCCTAATAACATTTTCAACTCATAATTTCTTCTTTCCAGCACCTCCCAATCCATAGAAAAAGAGGAATCCAAAAAAATTTACCTCTTAACCTTGTAATAATGAGGTGATGTCATCATCATTTCTTCACTAAACCCCAACTCAATAAGGGCTCCAAGAACCAACATCTAAATCATAACAAGGGAGAATAAATACTCAACCACTTCACATATAAAACAAACACATGTGCAACCAAAATGTTTTTTTCTTATGAAAAGAGAGGAGAAGACAAGTACTCACAAAATAAAGATAAAATACACAACCAAACCTAAAAATAAGGTTTGTAAAGGGGAAGAAACTATCATATGTGTAACCCCTTTTCTATTAATGAAGGAAACATGGTTATCCCATGTTTCCTCCATGTAAAATGAAAAATATATGCCCTTTTCCCTCCACTAAAATCACCTCTTTTCACTCTAATAAGACTAGGCACCCATTCCCTTTATTACTCCATGGTGACAATACAAAAACTATTATCCCTTCATTTAATTAAACAAACCCTTTTCCCTCCAGTTATTAAAAGATATATTCTCACCTAAACACACACATTCAATCTTGCATGCCCAAAAATGGGACAAATGTAAGTTTCACAACATCCATTTAAATTCAACATATGTTTAATGAGAAATTAAAATACAACATATAATCAAATTGAAAGGGAGAGATAATGATTATATTCATAACTAGAAAGAAAAATGGTAACACCTACCTCTTACTTCTCTTGTCTAAGTCTTAAAAAAATCCACACAATTCAAAAGCTCCCTAAACACTCAAATTTATAAATTTAAACTCAATAAAAAAATTACATAACCCCTAAACACTATATAAAACTCCTTTAAATAGATAAAAATCAATTTGGAGCATCCAATAGGATTATTCCATATGGAAATATCCAACCCCAAGGTCAACACAACCCCTAATACAAAACATTAAAGACTCTTATAACCCATATGGGAAAATTATATCTTCCTTACACTTTAAACAAATCACAATTACTCCTCTTACACAAATCATGGATAAATATTTTTTCCTACAAGAAATATCTCAAAATTCAAAACACTAAAATAATTTTTTAAATTGTATCACATCTATAAGACTCATACTCAACCTAATTACAAAAATTAATTTCACTTACATGAACTTTTGAACAATCACTTATAATTTAATATATTTACTTACATGTAGTTACACAAGGCCTTTTCTCATTGGTGTGGATTTTAAGGTGATTAAGAGGGACATTTTTAATCTCCCTAGTGTCTAAAAGTGTAAAAGGTCCACCTACCACATGTGTAGGTGTGAGGGCTTGATATGAAGGTGTGGGTCATGTATTATGTGTCCATGTAGACACTAAAATTTAGAAATTTACCCTTTAACACTATTAGTTGTGACAATTATCCTTTAATATGACAAATATATATATTATATCCACACCAGTATATATTATTGTTTCTCTCCCAAATTTCTTATTTATACAAACTAATGTGTCATGTGTCATCAAATTCTAAATATAAATGCCTAAAATAATTATTTCACATTTTCTTATCGTGATACATCTTTTAGATTGCAGCACTATCAACCTATTCAAGATCGTACACATCATCCAAAAATATATTTCATATCTTGACCAAACCATACATTTTTGATAGGTTAATAGTGTTTTCTATTTTAAACATGTATCATTATAACTAGAGGTTAAATAAAAAATTTATGCATCTATATTCATAATGTGAAAACAAATCAAAGTGTAGAAACAATGAAGTGAGGATAGAGATAATCAAATGTAATGATTGGGGATAAAATGTAGATATTTTTCTTATAAAAGGAGCGTTGCTAATACTAATATTTTTAAAGGGTAAATTTCCAAATCTGATTGTATACATTTTCACCCCTTTAAGTGTGAAATGAAAATTTCATGCTTAAAGGAAAATATAACAGGTGTGTAGACACACTTTTTTTCTAGGAGTTTTCTTGTCTGGATGTGTTAGCATTATCATGCTCCTTAGTGATACTTATAAAATAGAGTGTATACCATATCCATAGTATAAATGGAACTCTAAATATAATGAAAATGTAGAATTTGAAATTACACAAAGTGAATTAAAGAGATTCAAATCAAGGAACGAATATACTTGTTTGTTCTGCGCATAGGAAGAGATCACATTCTTTCCTTTCCCTTAGAGATTTATATAATATTTTTGAACTTGTCAAAGGATAAGAGCTGATAAGTCCCCAATTATATTGAAGGAGAAACTAGAGTATTGGGTGCACACAACCCAACAACAAAAATATATAGAGAGAAATATCGAAGAACCCGATTTGTTGGGCCGAGAGAATATAACTAAGTACAAGAACATGTGTGGGCACGTGGGAACTAGTTGAAGAAGCAAACGTGGGTTGAAGGAACACAAGGAAGTATTATAGGAGGGTTTTACGGGACACACAACACACACATGCAAGGCAAGACAGGGTTTGTACTTAGCCATATTCAAAGCATCCCGGGAAGCACACGAGAAAAGCATGACCCTTGTGGATAAGGTGCCAGCCTGGTGACTGGAGGATCAAAAAGGGAATATTCTAGGCATGTGATGGAAGGTTCCAGAAGAGCATCATCATACAAAGTGGAGATCTTAGATCTGAGAAGACATGCTCCCATGAAGGACCACTTCAACACTTGGAAACCGATCTGTAACTTCAGAAAGGCATGGCGGTAGTTGCTAAGGCTTTAAATGCAAGCACTGATAGAAGAAAGATATAGCTGAAGAGAGGTGAAGCTCTACAGAAATAGGATGAAGGATTATATGGGTTAGGATTAGGAAGATATAGGAATCATGGCACATTTAGAGGGATGGGTGTGTATTCTTCTTTGTAATGTGATGAACATAATGTAGTTTTGATGTATGCCTTGGCTCTACAGGTTATATGAAGGTCTATTATGACCTCAAGGGATGTAATGTGGTTTTTGAATGTATTAATATGAATATAAGGCTCTATTAAAAATCATATATCTGTTCAAGAGTATAATACTTATGCATTTCCTTTATGTATGAACCATTTCCATATATTGTTTGTTACTTATATTTATGGATGCAATGGGGTGACAACTCGTCCTAAGCTCTTAAAATTATGCATGGTTCTTTTCCATTCATTTCTATTTGAATATATGTTATAAGATGATGAATTCTCATAACACTCACATAAAAGAGAGGCTCGGTGCCTATGCATGCCTCGGGTGAGCACCCAACATCTGCTAGGTGATAGGTCGGTGCGCATGGTATTAGACTATTGGTTAAAGGGTATACAATAAGACTACATCTTGGTTCCATTACTTGGACCCTCTTTTCAAAGTTGTTGTGAGAAATGGCATGCATCTTTGTTCTGTGATGCATGATACAGTAACGTATGAGCTTGGAAATTTTTAAAACATGGTTCAAGAGCACAAAGGATGAGTTTGATCAAATATTTAGCACTTGGATCTAAGTTTGATGTGCATAGATGAGTAGAAGATAACATGTATCATGAGTTATATGAGACATTCTTCTATTTTTTTGGTTAGAACTATATGATAGGCTTTCAACATATGCATCCAGACTGAGATGGTATTATAGACGATGCGTGTGGACCCAAGATGACTATCAGAGGCTGAAAGATGTAGATCTGACTTGAACACGTGTTGTTGATCACTGGTTGAAGAGAGTGTTGACCGGTTATACTTTAGAATATGTCATTTCTACGTATTCTTGCCTAGAAGTTATTGATTTCAAGTTTGTGAGGGAGCCTAGAGGATCATTTTTGTGTGTTATTTCTTTGGCTATGAATATCTTGGTCATTACTTTGAGTTTAGAAGTATTTCCCATTGTTGGATAAGCTTCACTGAGTGCTAGGAGAGGAAGCTAGGGTGGAGGAAGATGGTAGACATTGTGGCTAAAAAGGAAAGGGAGGAGAGATGAATAAAGTATAGCAAAGCTTGTGAGAGGGAGATGACTAGACAATGTGAGGTTGCGAATGTGATGGATCTATGGAGGAAGATGTTGTGGGAAGGAGTTTAGGTTCACGTAGAAGATGTGGAACCTTAGCAAAGATGTGACACTCCATCTTGGAAAGTGCGGAGAGAAGCCCCTTCATCTTCTGATGAGATTTTGTCACATGGATAAATGAGAGCCATCGGCATTCATCCGAACCCACCTGACAAACAACCCTTGGCACTTGGTTTTCTAGATCAAGGGAGAAGTATCATTAACCTAGTTAGTATCGATGGGAGTAACCGATCTGCGCTCAAGAGATATAATTTCTCATTTGGAACATCCATGGCTGCATAATCCATTCGTTTATTTGGAGGAATCTTTGGAGAAGGTGCAAGTACGTAATTTTTGGGTATCACATCTGGGAGTGGTGCGGGACACATAAATGGTAGTGGGACAATATCACAGACCATTGGTGCATAGTTTAGTGGAATTTTGGGAACACTATGTGTGACCACTTTAGGCCCTTTTCTGACTACAGGAGGTGGATCTAGTGGATTAGGAGGAATAGGACCTGGTGGATCCAATGGATCTAGTGGAGGAGGAAACACCAGAGGGAACCAAGGTTTTGGATTGGGAGGACAAGAGCCTCAACCACCTCCCCAAGTAATTTTTGAGATGTGTTTTCACTTACAAGACTATAGGGGTATTAAATCTACTATCGAGCATGTGAAGAAGTGTGAGTTACTATAACACGTTAAGGGGATCACTACCTCAAAGTGGAAGGAAACGAGTTTACAACAACATTGCAAGGAACTCACATAGTTTTTATAAGAAGTATGACCCCCATTAGACAGTGGTAGACTACACCGCGTTAAAAAATTCCTTCCTAGCAGAGTTCCATATCCCTAAGTTTGAGAAGAAGAGCATCAGCGCTCTAAAGGAAATATAACAAGGAATGGAAAAGAGTGTGTGGGATTATGACCTGTTTTTTAAGACTCTCTTGTCAAAGCTATCCTATGACATTCATCCTTCTCAACATGCTCAATGGTTTTTAGAGGATTGATAACACTATTTAGAAGGGATCTGTCACTCAAGACTTTCATAGACCCACGTGAGGCATTAGAATCTACCTTGTGCATTGAAGCTATTGGGAGCATTGATACTAGTGTTAGTCCTTTTATAGAGGCTAAAATTGCTACAATGGCCAATCAGTTGGAGAATCTTTCTGAAAACTTACCGCATGAGGTTTGTAGTGGCCTTTGGTGTACAGACTGTGAAGTGGAAGGACATGCAAAACATAACTTCCCTCAGAAGTTGGTGTGCGCTATGGTGGTATACTGTGAGATCTTCCATGGGGATCATGATGCAAGTAGGTGCCCTCTACTATAACACGTAATCTATAATAATTCTTTTCTATTGCAAGATATTTACCTCTACAACCCATGATACCAAGGATTGTAGATCGCTTGACCAGATACATGATGCTATTATTGATGGGTGTGTGTCGACTAGCCTTACAATAATTTCCAAGGATGATGATCATTGTTATAAAGGGCATGCAGATGGAGGAGTGCATAGAGGAGGTGTTTGAAAAGGATTTTGTGGTTACGGTAACACAGAGAGGACAAAGTGAATTCCTGTGAGGAACCTATTATAACTGTGGATCTATAGAAAATTACAAATGTGAGTGTCCTAATGTTATAATGTTCATGGTGCGAAAGAAACATAGGTATGAAGAATGTCTAGAGCTTTATGAGCATATAAACTAGAACCACCAGAATAAAAAGGCATTGGGATGGTGAGTATAAAGAAGGATGATTCATAGTGGATGCTAAGAGTGGCACATGAGTTATGGCTAGAACCTATATTAGTGATGATATGAGAAGAGGACATGTGCACCAAGGAGATGCCAAGAAAAAGGAGACTAGTTTCAAGAGTGGAAGTGGTACATGGACAATATCTATACCTTGATCATCAGAAGGAGGTGTATCAAGAGACTATGGATGTGATTCAGAGTTTGCAAGGGGATGTCTAATGTCTAAAACAATTATCAAAGTAGTTTGAGAAAAGGAAGAATACCAAGGTTCTAAAGGATGACCTAGATGAGATCAACGAATTATGAAAAATTTTAAGGAAAGAGAATATTATTCCCTTGATAGGAGAATTCTTTGAGAGAGAAGGTACCATGCATGAGAGTAGAGCATGAAAGGTATGTTTTTCATGTAAACCTTCCTCCTCGGCCTTGATTATGGTAAGGAGATTACTTTGAATGTGGTTTTTGATGGATGGCTTCTGAGTAATATCATCATCGACATACAAATAGAGGTGAATGTTATTACCTTATATGTCTTGCATCCAATGGGAAGGCCCACGTTACAACCATATTTGAATGTACTTGTATATGGAAAATAAAACTAAGGCAATACCCATTGGAGTCCTAAAGGATGCATTTATAACTAATCAAGGGGAAAAGTTCATTGGAGACTGTATAATGGAAAAGTGACAAGCGAGCATGGGAATCTACGAGTAACTCTTCCTCACACCCGACCTCTCGAGGTCATGCCGAGATAGTCGATGGGGATGGAATATACGTGGGGCGCAGAAAAACTAGTTAGGAAATCTTATGTCTTCGACGCACACTAATGGAATCTATGAATCTAAGGAAAAGAAGGCCCTCCTAACCTGAACTGGCATGATAGATCATTTGGTAAGGATGACTGCTCGAAGGCTCCAATCAATATTGAGCTCTGGCGTGATCTAATCTATAGGTTGTGGGATACGTGGAAGATAACCTGTGGGTGCTTTGTAGATATCCCTTGATAGGGTCATGAAAAATGGATGATGGATGTATGGTGGATTCTATGGGCAATTATCTAGTCTAGTCCAAAATCCTTAGCTTGATTAGCTACTATGTCTAGTGAGGATAGTTTGTGTGATAATGATTGGTGGAAGTGGAGAGGATCTGAATACTAATGTGCATAAATTAGTATCAACATCTAATTGACCCATGGGCCCATTGGGTTGTGGCACCTATGGATCACAACCATAGGTTTGTGGTCATTATGGGCCTCCTATGGTCATGTGAAGAATCAATCCCTAATCCCTAATATCTAAAATTCGTATCCCTTTTCAGCCTCTATGTTTAGAACTAAAAATTGTGCAATCTTCTCAGAGTACCTTACAGGCATTCTAGCAACTTGAATTATTAAGCTAGTGTCTATGTCAATGAGGATGTCTCCCGTATCGGCTATGGGACCAAAGGATCACAACCAAATGTTTTCTCTCTTTCAAGCCCTTCTACAATCATGCGAGATATTTATTAGGGAAATCTGTAGTTTGGCTAGTTTGACCAAAACGTATGTGCTTTGTCATCTTCTATGTTTAATCCTCTTAACTGTGAGCTAATTTCTTGTAGGTCTGTTGTTGTTCGGAAGACCTGAATTCTAAGATTTTTGTCTATGTCAGTTATTGCTGCAACAAGATTGGGTTGAGGCATGATTGGCTCGAATACATATTCTCTGGGCTCCCTAGGTCCCGTGATTGTCATACAAAAGAAACAATATAAATCTAACTAAAGCAAAGTAAACTAATTATGCAAAGTATATCCACAACATATATCTAAATTCTCTATTTTGTATTTTTGACAGAATATTTAACAAAATTAAGATAACAACTATTTAATATATCTAGAAAATGACAACTAACCTAATAACAGAATTAAAAACAAACAAGGTAGCTGAGTATAGCTACTTGTTTGTGTAGTTGTGAGTCTATTCTAAATAACTAAATAACTGATCTAATTTAATTGAAAGATTTTCGATCCTACCTCAGAAGTGAGGAACGAATCATAGTTTCTTAGAAACTATCGATCCCCACGGCTTCCCGGAAATATAAAAAATGAACGTAACCGAAATGAAGTAATTCACTACTCTATTTGGTATATTTTAACTAGAACTTTGAAAGCTTGAACCTAGATTCTGCATAATAGTGGCAAATCTAGTATTGTGTAGCTTTGTCCCCTTAGTGTGGTCTCCTTGTTCCTTTGTGCTCACGTGAATCCAAAAAAGCGTGTAATGCTAGCATCAACAAGAGTAGGTATTGGAACAATGGCAGCTTTGGGTGTAGACTGAATACAATACGAGTAGGAGAGGGATAGCACAAGAGAACAGAGCTTGGCTTATGATATTCCTAGTGGGATTTATTACAAATCATATAACACAAAACATCCAGAACCCGAAACTATCCTTCTTGATGAACAAAACCTGAAACTCTAATGGCTTCAAACTGAAAATGAAACTATCCTTCCTTATTTGATTGTATGAAATAGTGGTAACACTAGAATAAGAAGATCATGTGAATTCTAAACATCAAAATAAAACTAACCATGCATGAAACAAATGAAAAATATTGAATTCCTAAGCAAGAACTGAAAGACTAAATTATTGAAATGAGAGGATGAGGGGCAATTTTTGAGGGGCCATTTTCTTGTAATCAAACTAGCTATTTATAGAATTCCCATTCACCCAAAGGTAACTCTAACTAGGACTCCTTTACTATAAACAATGAAGAAACACTATTCCAGGGAACCAAATCATAAATACAAGCAAAAACGGATGAGAAAGCTAGTAAAAGTTGAAAATTACACAAGTCATGATTAGAAAAGTGCATTGGAAAATGTGTGAAGGACTGCCACCCTAAGCAGGGGGTGGTTACGGGACCTCCGCCTAGGCGGGGTGGTAGTTTCATCACTGAAGACAAAAATGCAAATGAAAAGAGGGGAAGAGAGCAAAAAAAAGCATGCAGAGGCTAAGTGGGGCATGAAGGATGTTAACATACTCTTAGAGAGCTTTTCTAGATCCCAAACACCTTACAAGGAGACTTGTATCATCATTGGGGCATGTGTAACATCGTTCCGGCAGCATAATACCCTTATAATTTTGGGTACGTACATATTGCCCCCTCGGAGAAGTGTTTTAGCCATGAAGAGGTGTAAAATGGTGGGTCCGAGTATGGCGGTCTCGAAATGGGAAACTAGAAATTATACCTAACACGTCCATGTGTCGAAATGACGCCATCCAAAATTCTCGCTACCTGTAAAATGAAAAGAGGACTCAAGTGCAGATAGATAAAATAAATTGAAAAATAAATACTAAAATAATATGAAGTGAGGACTTACCATTTATGCAGGGATGAGAACTTACCTCCATCGGCGCTCCAAACCTGTGAAAAGGGGCATCCAAAATGAGTCAAAATGCTATATATATATAAAAACGGGCCCATTTTCCTATTCATTTGTGCATGTTGATTTGATTGATTTTGAGCTCTGGGACCCATAGTGACAGTTTTTTATGAGAGTATAGTCGAAACGTTCGTGATGAGATAGTGATCATGCCTCGCGAGTGGAACATCGACCCACGAGATCTCAGGTTAGTTCTTCTCGATTTACCATTTTTATACCTAAAATGTAAAAATGATGAAATCTTCACCATGGGGGGGTAATTTTTGAAATTTCTAGTTTTAAATGTGTCCTTAGGGAGGGACACCTAATGGGTAGGCTCTCATTTTAGTCAAAATGGTTTTTTTGTGTTTTTGAGCATTTTTAGGGCACGTGACCCGTTTGGAAACATGGGACATGACCGCCACCCCTAAGCAAGGTGGCGATACTGAGGACCGCCACCCTTCAAAGCGGTGGTTACAGAACCGCCACCCTGCTCGGTGGTGGCATTCTCTTTAGAATGTTAAAACTACATTAATTTGAGTTCATTTTTGCAATTTTAGTATTTTTACTTGCTTTAATGATTTTTCCAATGCAATTTTGGTACTAACTTACTCCTTTTTGCATGTTTTGCGAGAAGAAGGAAGAGTACATCAGATGGAGCCATGAGAGAGAGAGTGATTGGCTTCCAAAGAATGTTGGATGCACTTTCCCAAGCGAGCAAGATACTCTTCAGAGGGCTAGTATATTACATATATCATGGGTTCCTCATGTCGCACCTTCTAGTCACATACTATGTGACCTATTTTCATATTGGGATGCTGATCGGAACACTTTCGATTTCCAGGAGTCAGGGGTGAGTGGACTATTACCCTAGAGGATGTCTACCGCATCTTGGGAGTCTCAATCATCGGGAGATAGCTTACACTTGAGACAGTGGGTCGCGGGCTTAGATAGCTCAGTGGGCTACATATATGGGAGTCATAGTTGTCTCCACTAGTTCGAAGAAGGGGGTGAGGGTCCATTCCATTCCTAGCTTTCCTATCCCTTTGATTCGTCAAGCCATTATGGGGATCCTTGCCTCAAGATTGATCGGGGATAAGGGAGGGGACACCTTACTCTACTGCTAGTTCCCTATTATTACACATTGAGGCACATGGTTGGATTTATGCCTGGGGAGCTGATATACTTGGGACGACCTATCACGACTTGTACAGGGTGGTTCGCTTATAGGGATAGTCTTTTAGCCATCTGACCTTGGTTATGAGCTAGGTCTATGAGCATATCATCCTTTATATGAGAGGCATAGAGGTGGCGGATCCCAGAGCTGTGAGGGAAGATAGATGGATAGAGATGTCGGTGCTTAGAGCACCCCACCAGCCAGTTGCTTCCCTGACTACTGATGACTTGGAGGCCACACCTTATCAGGCCATGGCATGGTTGTGGGGTGAGGAGACCTTCACTTTGATTTCCTACTCTACTACAGGCAACTTGTGGATAGGACTGGGAAGGTAGAGACACACCCATTTCATTGAGTGCCTCGAAGTTTGGCCTTTCCTAAGTTGATATGCTTCCCTAGTGGTGCCGTGTTCGAGATCATTTTTGGAGGCTAGGGGAGGTCTTAGAGGCCGATTTTGGATTGTTGTTACTCCTGGCATCCCTATTGCAGCTAGGTGGGTGGTACGTTCGAGAGAGAGTCGGTGCTCCTCAGGCACCTTTACTTCAGATTTCGCTAGTCTTGCCCATAGTAGTGATGACCCTATTGATATAGACTCCAAGTCTAAGGAGTTCACAGGGGGATAGACGGAGGAGGAGACCGAGGACATGGAGGTTAGCGAGTCGGGTGGAGAGGAGGATAGCGATCCCGAGTGGCATGACACTCAAGAGATCCTACAGGTTGAGAGGGCAGAGCAGAGTGTGGAGAGGGTGACTCTAGTCTCAGAGGAGTTACCCTCTCAGGACTTAGGTAGAGAGGATGAGTTTGTAGTAGGACGTTATGTTTCCCAGCACACGGGAGGTGGACATCGGTCGGCAAATGGCATCGTGGTAGGTGCTAATCCTAGGGATCCCTCTTGGAGGCCCAGAGATCCGAGTGAGTTGTCACTCTTCTTTTAATATTTGTTTTTAGCTAGGATTGCCTTAGTTGCTATCTCTCCTTTTGTTCATTTTTTTTTATCTTTTGATTATTTCTAATTTGTCTTCTCCTTTTCTTGTAGAGACTGTTGATGAGTGGCGAGACTTGATTCACTAGGTATGTACTGATACCCTAATGCTCCCCATGGAGAAGACTTGTCTTGAGCCGAGCTTTCGGTGGATGTGGGGAGCCTTCAAAGCCTGGTAGGCATAGTGATGTCTTTGCCCCTATCTAGAATGTGGCCAAGATGGTGACTTCCCTCCGTACTGAGTTAGCAGTGCAGTATAGGACCGTAGAGTTCTTGATGAGGAGCCACTCTCATAGTGAGGCTATAAAGCTCATTCGCTCAGACCATGAGACCTCGGTGCACTTAGAGTGCCGGCGTAGCCGGAGTCCTAGACATGGTTGTGCACCTTCGAGAGGGATCTCATAGGGGTTGAGAGGCCACTTGGCTCTTTTTGTAGTGACTCTTGTTAGATTGTTTATATGATCATTTTTGTATTTTCAGGCTCATTGAGCATTTTGACCATGCCTAGCGCATGATGGCATTGTACATAAAACTTGATTATATATATATATACTTCTGTTTGGATCAGACTCTTGGTGTCTAGGATTTTGTGATTTATTTCCACATGTATATTAGATGCTTATTAGAATTCTTGTTTTTATATGCTTTTTAGAATGTATGCAATGGAGAACAAATGACACAAATGCTTTCTTTCTTTTTGTATTTTGTGATGCTGATGTATGATGATGCAAATGAACTTGTGACCTTGAACTTTAGCTTCTATAAGCAATTTTCTGGTACTTCATATTTGTTTTGACAAAATGTGATGATGAACTGGTATGATGAGCAGATGCACTTGCCCCACTCCTAACTCCACACAACTAGTAAGATGTGAGGGCTCACCACCGAGAGCTAGAAAGGGCACAAGCTATGAGGTGTGTTGAAATGGTAATGATGGGAGATAGACAAAGAGTTGGTGGAACTGAATTAGGATGCTACAAACCTACCCTACTCAAGTGACTCCATAGTTTAGAATGTAACTTACTTTGCAGTTTATCTAGACTTAGATCCGTAGATGGCCACTTGGTTGACAAAATCTGGTTTTCAGGGTTTTGAATTCTCTTGGAATTTTGGACATCTGATCATTTGTTTTTGACTCAAGATTTCAAAGGTTTATTTGAACTATTTTCTTATGGCCTTCAACATTTTATCGTCAAGAGGACCCCTACACATTGCCCCATGCTACTAGTAGGAAGCATGGGCTTATCACCATGCACAAGGTACAAGTGATTAAGGGCATTCCCATCCTTTCCCAACCCTACATCACTAGTAAGAGACACAAGTTCATCACCGAAGGTTGGTAGGGCAAGTTAATGTGTAAAAGTAAAATTTTCTATTTGATCTATATTCAACTTATTTATTTGAGCAAAATGTTAGTATGTTCTTATTTCCAAAGAGATCTATATATAGGATATATGTGACACCATGAAGCTTCTAGAACATACCATAGGAAAGACACCTATCCTAGGAAGAAACAAAAGTGAGAACAAGCATGCAGGCCTTGGTATGGCTACTATTAAGACTTTGTCATATCTAGCTTTAATTGATGACATGATTCTGAAATAGTTGATGATGTTATGAAAATGAATAAGTATGATTTGAATGCTTCTACCAAAACCATTAGAAGTTTTTAATGAATTTCTTAAGAATAAGTCCCTTGATCACCAAATTTTACGAAACGAGTGAAAAAAATGAAACTATCTAAATACGAGATGCAATGTATATTTAATTATAAAAATAGTGTTGATGCTTCATGTGTAAAACTGTTTAAGGTGCAAGGAATTGAAAGTTTCACCAAATTCCTCACCTTCTAGTGTGCACAAGAGATACACACCATTTCCGTAGTCCTTCATAACTCGATATGGGCCCAACCACTTGGGCCAGAACTTTCTTCCTTCGCCGATTTTCTTATCAATCTAGTTGTCTAGTCTTAGAACTAGATCTCCTTCATATATTTCTCGCTCATAGACCTTTTTGTTATATTGCCAGCACATCCGGTCAACATAGACTCTATGCCACTGTTCAACATTTAACCTGGCCTCATCTAGGCTTTCTAGTTGGGAGAGGCGTGCCTCTCTATAAGCTTCCTCACCTAGAATCCCTTGTAGTGAGATGCAGAGACTGGGTATTTCAACCTCAAGTGGGAGAACTGCTTCTGCTCTCGAATACCAATGAGAAAGGAGTTGCTCTTGTTGGTGTTCTTATTGAGGTTCGGTGGGCCCACAAGGCCGGATATAACTTTAAATGCCAATCTCATTTGTTTTCTTTTACGGTTTTTAAGAGAATGGACTTTAGAGTTTTATTCATAGCCTCAGCCTATCCATTGGCTTGAGGGTAATACAGGGAGGCCATATGATGGTTTATTTTAAATTTACTGCATAGCTCATGGACCTCATCATTTTTAAAGGACATGTCATTATCTGAGATAATGACTTATGGGACACTATACATGCAAATGATCTGGTTCAAAATGAACTTGGCGATCATGATCGGCCTGGTATAGTAGTAAGAGGCATAACCTCCACCCATTTGGTAAAATATTCGATGGCCATGATTATGAAGTTATGGCCATATATTAACGAGGGAGAGAATTTCCCTATCAAATCTAGGCCCCATGTAGAAAAGGGCCATGGAGTCACGATTGGTTGTAAAGCTTGTGTTGGCATGTGAATCTTGTGGGAAAATTCTTGGAATTTATGGCATCTGCATATAAACTCTACTACATCATGTTTGAGAGTGGGCCAAAAATATCCCATTCGATGTATTTTGCAAATGGTGGCATCCACATATTCCACTATGAGATTTGTAGAGAATATTATTGGATTCTTCTGTGTCAACACACCTTAGAAGCATTCCATCGAAAGCTTTACAATAGAGCACTTGTTCTATAATAACGTATTTAGCTACGATAATGCATAACCACCTTCTTTGTTGTGGTGTAACACCCTCTAGATATGTATGGTCCATGATAAAATTGATAATATCAGTATACCAAGGACATTCAAAGATGGGAGGTCTGGTTTCGATGTAATATATGCATTTATTAGGAAAATCTAGATCTACTAGATCGCTCCATCTAACGGGTTGTCAGCCAACCAATCTATAATGATTTATCCTTTAATGATTTTTGGTTTACAAAAGTTAATTTGAATTCACCCATTAAGGTTATAAAGTTTCTATCCTTTTTAGACAAGGACCCTTGCGTGAGGAAAATTCATAAATGGTCTTTTTTTACAATGACCCTTGTTTCTTGATTTAGCATGTAATGTCTTAAGCATTTGGTTGCAAAGACTATGGCAAGGCATTCTCGTTCTGCCTGTGTATAATGTGTTTCATAATTGAGAAACATTTGGCTAATAAAATAGACCACATGTTCTCGTTTATCATCATCTTCTTGAGCCAACATGTAGGCTAGTGAGACATCCATAGCTTGTGAATATAAGATCAAAGGATGATCTGGTCTAGGTGGCATTAATGTGGGAGGAGACAATAAGAAGTGTTTAACTGCTTTGAAGGCCTCATGACATTCCTTTGTCTAAATAATGCACCAATCCTTTTTCAACAAATTGTTGATCGGATGAACAACAAAACTTAAGTCCTGGAATGAATCTCTGGATTACACCAAGCTTTCCAAGAAATGATCTAATGCTAGAGTCATCTGATGGTGGGATCATCTCAAGAACAATTTTGGCTGGGTCTACATCGATCCCTCGTGATGATATAATGTAACCTAGGAGTTTCCCTCTGTCACACCAAATACACATTTTTTGGGTTTAGTGTGACTTCGTATTCGATCAAACGTGAAAGAATGATGTGGAGCACTTCTGGGTGATCACAACGCTTCTTGGCCTTGGCCAACAAGTCATCTATGTAGGATTCCATGATTTTATGAATAAGATCATGAAATATGTATGTCATTTCCCACTGGTATGTAGCACCAGCGTTCTTGAGACTGAATGGCATAACAGCGTAGAAATAATTTCCCCAAGGAGTTATAAACATGGTTTTAGCTTGGTCTTATTTAGATATTCTGATTTGATTGTATCCTGAGAACCCATCCATGAGGGACAAAAGCTCAAATCCAGCCTGTTGCATCAATGATGATGTTAATGTATGGAAATGGGAAGTCATCCTTGGGGCATGCCTTGTTAATGTCTTAGAAATCTATTCAGATGCGTATATTCCAATTATTTTTAAGAATGAGGATGATATTAGATACCCACCGAGAGTAATCAATCTGGTTTGATGAACCCTACCCGAGAAGCTTCATTACATCTTCCTTCACCATGAGAGCTACCTTGGGTTTCATTGGTCTAGATTTTTGTTTAATTGGCTTTACATTTGATTTGGTGACAAGGTTATGTACCACGATGCGGTGTAATTCCCATCATTTCTTTATAATTAAATGTAAAATTCTTTTGATTTTCTTTGAGGATTTGAGTGTGTATTTCTATTTCTTCCGGAGTTAACAAAGATCCTAGTTTCAATATATTTGGTTCTTCCTCTGTTCGATATTTATATCAATAGTTTCTTCTATCAAAGAAGCATTACCTTCTTCAAACTCAAAGGGGCTAGAGGTAATTCCATATCTTCTTCGTTCTCTACCACGTATATGTCGAGTTCCTTTTGTGGGGGAAGCTCTACCATGGGATTTCCAAAGTAAGAAGATGAATGTGGGATTAAGGACAAATCTACCATGTGATGGGTGAGATGTAACTCTGCATAGGCATTTTGGTAATCAAGAGTGGCTCTATCACTGTCAACGTGATTTAAGATAGTAGATTTATTCTCAGCTATGTGCATTAGAAGAGGGTTTGTTGACGCTTTCTTTACTAACAGTTCAGTACGAAGGGATACCATGAAATGGGTGTCTTCCAACTCACTATTTGGAGTGAAATGTGAAGCTGAGGTTGCTATCGAATCTACAAGAAGGTTTTGTTCTCATGGGATTGCTTCAATTGATATGAAGTTAAATCCTTTGCTCAAATCTAATACTACTATTTTGTAGAGCTGTAAATGTTCAGCTCTAGTCTCATACACCTTAGAGACTTGGTTTGCTACTAATTGAGAGTCTCCTAACACTCTGATGTCATTAACACCGAGCCTTTTAGCTATGATGAGGCCAAGGAGGAGGGCTTCATACTCAGTGCCATTGTTTGTACATTTGAAATTTAATTTAAAGGTGAACGATAGGATCTTTCCCTCAGAGAAGTAAAGATCACACCTGCCCCAGCCCCATAATGACATCTAGCTCCATCAAAGTGGAGATTCCAATGTTTATTTGGGAAGATGGATGTTGGGACATTTGTTACGTCTATTTCTTCTGCTTTGGTTACTTCTACCATGCAGAGTTCCTCTGCTGGAAGAGAACCAACTCCTAGGGTACATCCCATACCTGTGGAATCAAATGGTAGGAAAATTGGTAGATCTTGTTCTAGCAACTCAACAATTTTTGCAGTAGTTCCTAATGACACTATTTCTACAATGTTAGCTTCATCCTTGAGGGCTGGGATGCTCTTGACTAGGTTCGTAATCTCTAGTTCTATTGTAGGTATTAATTTTTCTTCTGGTTTTGAGTTGGTTGGTTTGTTAAGTTGGTTTGTTGGGAGTTCAAACTCAGAGTGAATGCTTGGCCTTTTCTTTAGGTCTGCTAGGTGTATATCGAATGGTTTCAGATCACCTTTTGCTATGAATATCTTTCCTAAGTGTAAGAATCTTATTTCCTGAAATAACGTAGAAGGGATTGCCTTCATACGGTGTATCCATGGTTACTGAGGATCATATTATAGTTGGTTTCCCAATCTATAATATAAAACTTAGTGAGGATTGTTTTGGGTCCTAAGGTGACTGGTAGTATTATAGTTCCAATCGAAGTGGCTTTAAGGCTATCATAGCCTCTTAGTGTATTCCGAGTCGTGGAATAGTTTGTCTCTCCATACCCTAGATTTTGAAGGAAAGAGAAGGGGACTATGTTAACTACTGCCCCATCATCAACCATTGCATATTTAACGTAATTATTATAAACCCACACTTGTAAATGTAAGGTTGGATCACCTCTATGTGCAATCTCAGTGTCTATTGGCATTTTGCTTATGTCGAATATAAACTCAGTATCCCTATCCAACTACCCCGGAGGGTGGATATCAAAGTCTATATGGTTTACCTATGTTTCGGGAGGAGGAGTGATGTTAATTAAATGACCTAAACCTAATGCTTCTAAAAGTGTAGCCCTATGGGTAGGAGAGTTCTTCAGCAAGTCCAAAAAGGAGATGTGAGAGAAGGTCTTTGTTAGGTCATTACTTAAATCATAGGAACCTACGGGTTTTACTAATGTTTATTAAATGTTATCCGGCTCTAGTGGGTAGCTTGGATTTGGTTGAGAGGGATACTCTTGTGTCCTTTTTATGGCTTCCACGTGTAGCTCAAAGGTGTCTAATTCCACTAAACTAACTATCTTGGTTCATGGCTGATTTCCTAATTGTGGTGCGACAATGTGGATTTAGTGAATTCGAGGCTTCATGATCATTGTTTCTTGTCATTACACCCTTGTTCATCCCATTTGTATTTAATTTTTGTTATTGTGATTTGGGAGAAGATCATTCAAGATCTTGAGGGGTGCGTTTTGAGGGGGAGACCGCCCTGTGAAAGTATTTGGCACAGAGGTGATGCAGATTTGCTAAGAATGTATCTATGAAAAGTTGTCTTTGTTCCTCTCGGAAAATGTTGCATGAATTTATTGTAGTCACAACAAGTCATAGTGTTATGGCCTCAAATTTTGTGGAAACCACAATACAAGTTGGGATTGTAATTCCTAGGTTATAGATTTGGCACGTGTTGTGGTCTAAAACTCGATTAAACCGTTGACTATTAGGATTAAATTTTTGCGTTTGTTGCCTTTGGTTTTGATATCCGATTGAGTTTTGACTCGGACCACTGTGTCCGGATCTACCATTATTGTTGTTGTTATTGTGGATGATTAAAATCCACCACGTTAATTTTTGGGTAAAATTGTTGTTTCATTGATTGTTAATCGGTGGTGGAGCATTTACGACATTTACCTTTTTCTTTGGTCAGTTACTCCATCTGTTATGACCCCACTGTTCTTGTTAAGGATTTTAGGTCCTTGATTGGTGTTTGTGGTAGGGTAAGTCGTAGTATTTTGGTTGGGGATGATTATCCTCCTATTTGTCCCATATGCCTTATGACCGCTATCTATCATTGCAGCTTGATCTATTCGGAGGGCGCTCTCAAGCACTTCATCCTAATTTCTTAGTGGGAACTTCTAGAATTCTTCATTTATCTCTCTGCTGAGAGAATGAAGGAATAAATCACATAGTTCTATCTGATCCATGTTTGGAGCACTTGCTAAAGAATAGAGTACTGTACACCATCTTTGGATGAAATGAGCAATAAATTCATTTTGTTCTTGTTTAATATGTAAGAATTCCCTGATTCCTGTTCTCAACAATTTGTTCATGTCGAATGCCTTGATGAAATATGAAATGAGTTGCTTAAATGAATGTATTGAGGCTTCAGGTATTCTATAATACCAATCAAGGGCGATGCCCTCTAAATTTTTGGGGAATATTTTAGCAACAACTCCATCCCAAGGGAGTAATTCTCGAATGGTTGTGGCATAGGCCTTAATATGTGCATTCAGATCTCCCTCCCCTTTGTACTTGGGCAAATCGGGAAGAGGTCTTGGAAGCATAACGTCAGTATAGTGATTTCTAAGGCCTCTTTCAAATATTCTCGAATAAGTCCCTATCGTATAGGTTTTAACCATCGATGATTCTGCTGAGGGGGTGGAGGTGGAATGGGTTGTTGATATGGCGTAGTGTATGCATTTGCAGGGACATAAGGAAATCCCTGTGGTTGAGAAAAATTCTAGGAGAAGAGAACATATCTCCCTATGGTGACTTGGAATACATGTTTAAATATGGAGGAACATTGTTCAGAAATGGATTGTTTTGTACTAAACCGAGAGGTATCATATTTTCCACTGGAGTGGCATTAGAGAATGTAGTTCTAGTTGGTGTTTGTTGTGAATACTGAGGAGGCATGCCCAATGTGCCTGTTCCTGTGAGGAGGTCTACTTAGCTAGGATGATGTGGAGGATTGGAATTTCCTGCCTGCATGAATTGTAAATTTTTACTTCCTTGAGCAAGTTCTAACCCTCTAACTTTATCAACTAAGGCTGAGATGACCTCATTTGGTGAAGATACGGTATTTTTCCTTAGTGGTGTTTGTTGAGGTTATATAGGCATATGGTACCCAGCTATGAATTGATCAGTGCCCTGCCAAGTTTCACCGAGGGTATTTCCTATAGGTGGAGGAATGGAGGTGTTTTCTTGGAAAGAGACCTCGGGTTGTGTTTGCAAACCTCCTATAGATGGGTATATAATTTGAGAGCATTGTTCACTCCTGGAATACTACACTAAATGTTCATCATCTAAAAATAGAT
Source organism: Taxus wallichiana var. yunnanensis (assembly GCA_018340775.1). Taxonomy (NCBI): domain Eukaryota; kingdom Viridiplantae; phylum Streptophyta; class Pinopsida; order Cupressales; family Taxaceae; genus Taxus; species Taxus wallichiana. The sequence continues at coordinate 432,743,176 of CM031235.1, read as the reverse complement.
ATGGATCTGATTGTCTACTGATTTGTGGTCTAAGCAACACCTGAGGAGATGAACCAGATTCTCCAATGAGTGTCATGTTATTTGAGCCTGAAGGCTCTAGTTGTTACATTTGAGTGAGCTGATCCAACTCCTCTATTTGGAAAGAAGAACTATATCTAGTCCTTTGAGGTGGAGTTTGTGTTGAAAGCTGGTTAATTGAATAGTTGTCACCCCATGATGAGAGTGAGGGTGATGGCTGTCTATTTAGTTGATTGTAGTATGCTTCAAGACCTAGGAGAGGTCTGCCATATGCATCGAATCTTGACATATTCTGGGGGTATATGAATACCCATAGAATAATGGGAAGAAGCAAAGATGGATGAAAGAAAATGAAACACTAAAAGGGAAAAGGTGAAAGTGAAGCAACTATTCCTTTCACATTGGGTTTGCCAATTTTGTATGATGGAAAAATGACAAGTGAGCATGGGAATCTACAAGTAACTCTTCCTCGCACTCGACCTCCCGAGGTCATGCCAAAGAGGCCAATGGGAATGGAATATACGTGGGGTGCAGACAAAATAGCTAGGCAATCTTATGTCTTCGATGCGCACTAATGGAATCTATGAATATAAGGCAAAGAAGACCCTCCTAACATAAACTAGCATGATAGATCATCAAAGCAAGGATGACTGCTCGAAGGCTCCAATCAATATCAAGCTCTGGTGTGATCCGATCTATAGGTTATTGGATACATAGAAGATAACCCGTGGTTGCTTCGTAGATATCCCCAATAGGGTCATGAAAATGGATGATGGATGTATGGTGGATTCTATGGGTGATTCTCTCGGTCTAGTCCAGAAATCCTTAGCTTGATTAGCTGATATGTCTAGTGAGGATAGTTGTGCGATAATGATTGGTGGAAGTGGAGAGGATCTAAATACTAATGTGTGTAAATCAGCATCAATGTTTGATTGACCTATGGGCTCATTGGGTTGTGGGACATGTGGATCACAATCGTAGGTTTTGGTCATTGTGGGCCTCCTATGGTCATGTATAGAATCAATCCCTAATCCCTAATATGCAATAGTACTATGCCTTTACAGCCTCTATGTTTAGAATTAAAAGTTGTGCAATCTTCTCGAGTACCTTACAGGCTCGGAAACTTGAATTCTTAAGCTAGTGTCTATGTCAATGATGATGTCTCTCACATCCGGCTATGGGACCAAAGGATCACAACCGAATGTTTGCTTTCTTTCAAGCCATTCTACAGTCATGCAGATATTTATTAGGGAAATATGTACTTTTGGCTGGTTTGACTAAAACATATGTGCTTTTTCATCTTCTATGTTTAATCCTCTTAACTATGAGCTAATTTCTTGTAGGTCTATTGTTGTTCGGAACCGAATTCGATATTTTGGTTTATGTGAGTTATTGCTACAACAAGATTGGGTTGAGGCATGATTGGCTTGAATACATATTCTCTAGGCTCCCTAGGTCCCGTGATTGTCATACAAAAGAAACAATATAAATCTAACTAAAGCAAAGTAAACTAATTATGCAAAGTATATCCACAACATATATCTAAATTCTCTATTTTGTATTTTTGACAGAATATTTAATAGAATTAAGATAACAACTATTTAATATATCTAGAAAATGACAACTAACCTAATAACAGAATTAAAAACAAACAAGGTAGCCGAGTATAGCTACTTGTCTATGTAGTTGTGAGTCTATTCTAAATAACTAAATAACTAATCTAATTTAATTGAAAGATTTTCGATCCTACCTTAGAAGTGAGGAATGAATCATATTTTCTCATAAACTATCGATCCCCATGGCTTCCCTAAAAATATTAAAAATGAACGTAACCAAAATGAAGTAATTCACTACTCTATTTACTATATTTTAACTAGAACTTTGAAAGCTTGAACCTGGATTCTGCAAAACAATGGTGAATCCAGTAGTGTGTGGCTTTGTCCCCTCAGTGTGATCTCCTCGTTCCTTCATGTTCATGTGAATCCAGAAAAGCGTGTAATGCTAGCATCAATAGGAGTAGGTATTAGAATAATGGCAGCTTTGGGTATAGACTGAATACAATGCAAGTAGGAGAGGGATAGCACAAGAGAAAATATCTTGGCTTATGCAATTCCTAGTACGATTTATTGCGAATCATACAACACAAAATATCCAAAACTTGAAACTATCCTTCTCAAGAACAAAACCTGCAACTCTAATGGCTTCAGACTAAAAATGAAACTATCCTCCCTTATTTGATTATATGAAATAGTGGTAACACTAGAATAAGAAGATCATGTGACTTCTAAACAGAAAAATAAAACTAACCATGCATGTAACAAATGAAAACTATTGAATTCATAAGCAAGAAATGAAAGACTAAATTATTGAAATGAGAGGATGAGGGGCAGTTTTTGAGGGGCCATTTGCTTGTAATCAAACCAGCTATTTATAGAATTCCCATTCACCCAAAGGTAACTCCAACTAGGACTCATTTACTATAACCAATGAAGAAACACTATTCTAGGGAACCAAAATCATAAATACAAGCAAAAACGGATGAGAAATATGGTAAAAGTTGAAAATTACAAAAGTCGTGATCGGAAAAGCACGCTAGAAAACACGTGAAAGATCACCACCCCGAGTAGGGGGTGGTTACAAGACCGCCACCCCGCCTTGGTGGCGGTCATGAGACCGCCTCCCGGGTAGGGCGGTGGTTTCATCACTCAAGAAAAAATGTAAAGGAAAAGAGGGGAAGAGAGCAAAAAAAAGCATGCGGAGGCTAAGTGGGGCATGCGGGATGTTGATGTACTCTTGGAGAGATTTTCTAGATCCTGAACACCTTGCGAGGAGACCTGTATCATCATTGGGGCATGTGTAACATTGTTCTAGAAGTGCGGTACCCTTATAATTTTGGTTACGTATAGAGACTTTTAACTCTTAGTGCTCACCGAGGAAGACAACTTTCCAACATTACTTAGGTGCCCATGGTTTTACAAGAATAATGTCGACCTACAGTTTTAAAAAGGGTATATCCACTTTAAGAACAAGGTAGAAAGGGTGATTATCACCTTGAAAGATGGGAAGTCAAAGCACCCTATATTGAGCCCTTAGGGGAAGAATTCCTTGATAGAATCTATGTGTGCTCCATCAAATATTTTGAGATAATTCATCCCACATAGGGAGTCATCCAGTTTGAAGATGTTAAGTCCATGAGTGATACCACTAGTGTGGTATGCAAAAATTGGGTGCATGGGACTTATGAGTTGATTGGGAAATATTTGAGGGGATCTGTAACAAGGGTGAAAAGGTGCACTCAGTCAAGCACCTAGTAGGAAAGAAGTTTCCAAGTTACTTTGAAGGAGCATACCCTTAAATGTTCTTACGGAAATGGAAGCTCAATAGAAGATAGGTAAAGAGAATAGGAATGCTCTGGCCATACAACCTACTTAGAACTGCAACGTCTTTGGTGGGCTACACATTAAGAGAACCTCCTAGAGTGGTGGGAGGTAAGAATCAAATTTTGGTAAGGTTCTCAAGAGAAACGTGCCCATGGTCATACAAGATTACCATGGTAAAGAGACCTCCACATTTCATATCCAAGCATGTGAGCAGGCCTAGATGGGGAGCATGAAGCATTACCACCTTCATTATGGGAACATAAATTGTATTCCACCTTATAAGGCTATGTGTGCACATGGTATATTCGGAGATGAAATGTCAAACAGGTAATTATCGGGAGTTGGCGGTTGATCTCATTCAAGCTTTCGAGTATAGGAGTACCAAGCCTTGAGTGGATAAGGCACTATAAGTGATCAAGAACCTTACGATGGGAGGTAGTACCATGGTAGAAGATATGTTGTTGGAGTTATTGGGTGAGCCTTATTTAGAGACATGCCTCAATGAAGATGAATTAGAGGAAGTACAACTTGAGTGCATGTGCATGGAAAAAAAAGGAAAAATGGTCTATGTAATGACGAAGAAGAAATGGAAACTCTAAATGTAAACCATTCAGAAGGTACGCGTGAAGTCATAGATAGCGTTGATGAGTGAGCACGCATCTACCATGAGCCCTTGAAAACAAATAAGGTTAACATTGGGACTGAGGTAGAACCTAAGGAAGCTATCATTGGGGACTATACGTCAGAAAAACAAGTTTCAAAGATCATTTATCTATCATGCGAGAGTTCTAGGATTTGTTCCTTGGGGGTACCATGAACTCAAAGGCCTCCACCATTCCTTAGGGAGATTAAGATCAAGTTGAAGGAATTTGTACACTTGATTTGGAAGAAGCCTTATCGAATGAATCCAAATTTGTGTGTATGGGTCAAGGAAGAAATAGACAAAATGATAGCATCTTGTATCATTGAGGTAGTGGAAGAATCATAATGGATAAGCCCAATGGTCATCAAGTATCAAGAAGGATGGGAGGATAAGGATCTGTGTGAACTACAGGGACCTAAATGTAGTATGTGTCATCGATCCTTTTCCAACCCCCTTTACTAAAGAAATTTTGGAGGGAGTAGCTAGGCGCGAAGTCTACTCTTTCACGGATGGGTTCTCAAGGTATCACCAAGTTAGGATTGCAAAGGAAGACCAAAGAAAGATAACTTTCACCATTGAATGGGGAATTTTTTCCTACGTGGTTATGTCTTTTGGGTTGAATAATGCACCTACAGTGTTCTCACGCATCATGGTACAAGCATTTCAGGACTTCATCCTTAAATTTCTTAGAGTTTACTTGGATGACTAGACTATGTATGGATTGGTGAAAGAACATTGTGACAATTTAAGGTTTATGTTTGAGATATGTTGAAAATTGAGGATATCCATCAAAATTAAGAAATGTGTCTTTTCTACTTCATTTGGAACCCTGTTAGGACATATTTAATGTAAAGAAGGCTTACTAGTAGATCCTGCCAAAGTTGTAGCTATTGTGGGATTAGGGGAGCCTACTAGTAAAATCATAGTGCATGGATTCCTTGGGCATATGGGGTACTACAAAAAATTCATCAAGGGGTATGCCAAGATCACCGCTCCCTTGGAGGAATTATTAAAACACAAGAGTTCCTTTCATTGGGGAGAGGTGTAATAGAAGGCATTTGACACTTTGAAGGATAGGCTTGTCATGACACCCATACTACATTTTCCTTCTTGGGATAATCCTTTCCATGTGCATGTTGATGCCTCAGGGACAACTATGGGAGTAGTACTAGAACAACCTAGTGAGGGGATTATTGATCATCCCTTCTATTCTCGCTAGTAGAAAGTTGGCACCAGCAGAGCTGAATTACACAACCAATGAGCGTGAAGCATTGTCTATGATCTACGTTTTGCACAAGTTCAGGAAGTATCTATTGGCAACAACATTTATATTCTACATGGACCACATGAAATTTAAGTACCTAGTTAACAAGCTCATTCTCGTAAGGGTGCATATGTCATTGGGTCCTATTATTTCAAGAATTTGAGTTCATAGTGGTCATAAAACTAGGGAAGAGAAATTTGGGGCACGATCACTTGTTAAGGATTAACTCGGGGGTATGTGTAAAGCATTGAGGATACCATGAAATACACTCTGGAAAATATGTGTAGCATCGAAAGGGATGAAATCTCTCGAAGATAAAATAGTTAGTAATACGTGTCATACCCTCCATGTTTATTAGTGGAGACCTATAGAAGTTAGGTCGTGATGAGTTTTACGCTAATGTGTATTGGAGGATGAGCGCATGGTAATTATGGAGGAAGAACATGGTGGGATTTTAGAAGGAAAATATGCTAGAAATGCCACCGCGTGGGAAGATTTTATTAGAGGGGATTTGGTGAGAAAAAATCTACAAGGATTGTATTGAGTTTTGTATGGCTTATGACCATTACTAAAACCTTGAAAACCTAGAAAGAGGGATGAAATTCCCTTATGACCAATAATGAACACCGAACCATTTGAAAAATGGGCAATCAACTTTGTAGGCCTAATTTCTCCAGCCACATGAAGGACTAGTTTTCGGTATATCATTACTTGCATTGTTTACTTAATACTGGGAAGAGGTAGCACCTACGAAGGATTGCATTACGTTGATAGCTGCTATATTTTTATGGGAGAACATAATCAATAGGTATGGTTTTACATTAAGTTTAACAAATGATAGAGGTACACACTTTCTCAATGAAATGGTCAAGATTCCGTTAGCGAGAATTTATGGTGGTCCATCACAAGACTATGCCTTATCACCCTTAATCAAATGGGCTGTTGAGGCATTTAACAAGATACTAAGTCACATGTTGACTAAGATCTTTGACATTGGAAGACAATATTGGGATGACAAAGTATCAGTCATTCTATGGGCATACAGGACAATGTACAAGAGGTTGAACAAGGTCACACCGTTTCAATTGGTTTTGGCACGAAGGTTGTTTTACCAGTTGAATTCATGTTACCATCAAGGTGTATAGTGCATGCAGGAGGGTTAGCTGATGACCAAGAATTGGAAGAAAGAATTGATAAGTTGATGTAGTTGGACGAAAAGTGATCATTTGCTAGATGGAGTGAGAAGATAGAAAAATCTAGAAAAAGGCATGGCATGATTGTCATATTAACAACAAGAAGTTTGAGGTTGGGAAGATGGTGTTTTTGTATGATTCCAAGTATCTATGCCATCCTGGGAAGTTTAAATTCCATTATTTGGGACCTTACATCATCTCATACATCCTTGATTTAGGTGCTTGCCAGTTATAAGTGCTGGATGGGATGAGGTTACCAGGTCATTTCAATGGGAGTAGGTGAAGCCCTACTATAAATAAGTCTTCTTGGTGTTTGTAATAAGGCAGTATTTCCAGTTAGCTTAGAATTTCCCTTTATGCTTTTCTTTTCTTGTGTTTCCCTTTCTCGTTTCTTGTTCCTTTATTTTTGTTTCATTTTGCACCTTGTGCATCGGTAACCACATTATTTTTCCAAGGTTGTGTATGCGTAGAGAAATGTGCATCTATTTTAGTGTGGGGTGGAGTAATGCATAGGCCTACAATACAAGTTAAGTGGTCCATTAGAAGGAAGCATGTAAGGTTGATAAAGCATGTAGAAGAGAGGTGGATGTGAATGGTTTATTTCAGGATAAGGATTTATAGATACCATACACAAAGAGGGAAAAGTATAGGAACAACATGAGGTAGGCTAGAGCAAAAATCAGAAAATGAAAGAAGAAGTGCCTTGAGTGCTATAGACACACACGTAAGAGTCTTTGGTTGGATTGGATTTTTTTCACTCCAAAAGGTTGTCAAGTTTTTCATGCAGGATGTGGCACATGGGTAAAGGAACTTAAAGTAGGCTTGGTGGAAAAATATGAATTTAATGTTAAATTACATTGGTAGGTGGTATAACACTTAATTCTAGAAAGAAGGAAAATATATAAATATGATGTCAAGCACATCATTATTTTACCTTGTGATTACAAAGTGAAAGAAGCTATTACCAACTAGGACATCCAAAGAGAAATTTTTCCAAAGGAAGAATAATATGAGAAATTTGAGTGTGCGACTAGAGTAGATCTATAAACCGAGGAAGGAAGGAGTACACGGCCTTGGGGAATTTTTTTTGAGGAATTCCATCTTGTGTAAGGATTTCCCAGTTAGGGTTTGGTGGCTAGGGTATGATGGAAAAAAGATTTCTTCACAAGATTGAGCTTTGGGATTGAGCATAGTAGTAAAGTAGAGAAAGAGGAAGGAGTTTTAAGTTCATCCTGATAGAAAATAATGCACCCAATAAATCGACCGTCTCACCTAAGAAAACAAATGGAAAGGGAAAGGGAAATAAAACCACTACCATCGTAAGTACCAACAAAGAAAGGTATGTGGCAGTACCCATATGGGGTATAGCTAAGAAAGAGTGTGAGTCATACTTACTAAAGATGGCCATGAGTGATTATAACCATCGTATGAGCACAACCGAGAAATAAATTGCATTAGATTTGGTCTTTCTAGCTAACAAAAAGACATCGATGGAATTCCCATATACAAAGTGACGAGGTGAAGGTCAATTTGGAGATGGTTGGATTATTACAAATGTATGAGTTACCTTACTTTGGAAAGCTTGAGTGCCTTTATCAATGGTTGATTTCACTCGTTCATGAGGATAACTTTTACTTTATGGGGAAAAAGATGCACATCACACCACAACTGATATCTAAGTTCACAAACCTTAATTGTTAAGGAGATAACATAGATGATGATATGAGAAACAAGGAGGCTATCAAGAGACTTGTAGCCACATATGACTATAAGAAGGGGTCACGATACTTTGACATCACCAAGATTCTAGACCCTGTTATGAGGATGGCCACACACTTGGTGACTAAGCTCAATGATCAGGAATAATGGACACAAGTGAACAAGGCATGGCTAAATGTATGCCAAAATATATCAGAGGGAACAATCTATAACTTTTCCACTTTCATCATAGATGAGATTATAATAAGCATGCGCAAGAGGGAGAGAAGATATTATTCGGTAACGTCCTCCTCACCATTGTCTTCTCGAGAGATTGGAATGCCCGATGGGATAGAATTTTTTTTTTTGGGAGTATCTAGAAGAGGATCCCTCACCCGTAAAAATTTTTTTAAAATACACTTGTGAAACCATGATGGCCACTCACAAGGCGCGCTTGGAAAAGTGGTACAAAAAAATGTGCAATGCATTCAAAGTAGAATAGAGGATCCTAGAGAAATTACCAGTGCTCATGGATGGATAGGTAGAGTTTTCAGTGTACCAACACTTCTACATTGGTAGATTTAATTTAACAGATGGAACTATGAGTCCATGGTGTAAGCTACCCTTCTCCTTCACCAAGCAATACTTCTAAGCTAGAGTCAATCGGTTTAAGGAGGCCAAGAGACTAAGTGTTGACCATAGTGAGATATATCTAGACCATCATGAGCTATGCCGAAAGCTCGTCCACCCAAATAAGTGTGCATATGTGGAGAAATATTTCTCCCATGAAGTACAAATGATGAAGCCTTTAACACTTCCAATTACAGGAAGGACCGCAACAAGGGTGTATCTGCGCATAAGGCCAAAGTTTGAAAAGGGAGCTTACTTGGAGAATGATGTCTCCATTCCTAAAGACCCTATAGGAAGGAAGAAGGCCATGCCAAGGAAGAGAGAGAGAGAGAGAGAGAGAGAGAGAGAGAGAGAGAGAGAGAGAGAAGAGGTGCAGGAGAAGAAGGCACCAAGTGTTCAAACTGCACAAATGGTGAGCACGCCGGAAGTAAGCACTAAGCCTAGTACTTACACGTGAAGAAAAAAATTCCTATTAAGGTGAATACACCAGAAGAAGAGGCACCAAAGCACGAAGATCCCCTCATCCATGAGGAATCGCCAATGAAGAGATCACTGTTAAAGAGAAAGAAAAATAAAAATATCCTATGTTGGAATCCCTACTAAGGAAGAAGTATAAGGTGACTAATGAGGAAGATTCAGAAGAGACAGAGAGTCTATATGCCTAAATTGTTGATAAGGATGATGATGATGAGCATGAAGGGGGAGGAGACCATCTACTCTATGAGGTGTTTTATTCGAGGAAGAAGGAGATGAGGAATATAACAAAGAGGATGAGGAGAAGGATGACGAAGAGGAAGTGACACTCAAGGCAAGGGGATGAGCGAAGAAGTAAATACAAAGGATTAAAGGAACCCAAGCCTCATAAAGGAATAGGTAGATGAGGACGCGAGAGAGAATTGGATAAAATCATCAAGGACCTATTGAAACAAGAGTTAGAACGCAACATTGATGAGGTGTTAAGGAAAGTTGAGGAGGAAAAGTGTAGGAAAAGAATATGGCACCATGGGGGAGATCCTAGTTTGGTTATAATATTTTCAAGGGCCACACACATAGGGAGAAAGAGCACAAAATTATACAAGGTCAAGGGATTGGCTACATCGATGATACAAACAAGGTGTTCTACACGTGCTTTCGAGCACCATACCAATGGAACAACTCTTGGCCATGGCTTCATTTGATGAGGAAGGTACATACTCTCGAATGAGGAAAATGATATCATGGGCATTTAAGTCCCACATTGATGATCTTGAATTTGAAATAAGACAAGGAACATTGATGAAGGTGCCATAAACAAAAGGAATAAACCCCTTTGTGAATGCTTAATAGTTATCGAGATGAGAAAATATACAACACGCTCAATGAAGCTAGACTCTTCGGAAGAAATGACAAGGTGAAGTTTCTAGAGGCAAAGCCGAGAAAAAGGAGGATCTCCTTAAGAAAAGAAAGGACCTAAAATAGGAGGAGCTAATCAGTGCGTAGTTAAGGCATGAGTTGAAATATGAGAAATAAAGAGTGCACGAGGTAGACAAGAAAATATATATCATCAAGGATGTCATTGTCTTGAAGCATCCAAACTTAACACCACCTGTGCAAAAATATGGATCATCCTTAAGGCCTAGAGGATTTGACCCATATGCTCACTATGTAGAGGTGACCACTTGCCTTAAAATCCACAAAATAGGCGTTGGCACACCAAGAAAAAGAGAATAACATGAAGGTTGTAGAAATTTTTTCTCAATACAATAAGATCCTCGCTGATGTAAAATCTACCACGCAAGTTGCTAAGGCTACCTATGATAATTGCATGGATAGGGATAGAGTGGTAAGTATCTTGGTTTCCACCCATGAAGCGGAACTCAAGGAGTTCCAAGAAAAGAACAAGGGAATAGGGCTGAGTGAGACAAGATCGAGCCGAAGTGGAAAATAAATTAGAGGCCATTGAGACCTTGCAGGCTCAATCAAGAACCGACTAAAAGAATTGTACCCCCAAATCACTTAGAGGATGGACATGCTCAAGGATTTGGGTAAACAACTAGAGGAGATCATAGAAACAATGAGCGCTAAGGGGGAGGAGATGAGTTTTGAAGAAGTGAGTGCCCTGGTGGGTGACCTCTATCAACAAGCTCAGAATGAGGTCAGCACTTGGGGAAAGTTAGAGGCATAATTAGGGAAGGATATCCCTCTCCTCCTCCAATGATAAACAAGTTCCCCATTATATCATTCTTTACCCCATTTCTTCATTCCTTTATTCTTCCATTTTAAACATTTGTAAGGATTCACCATTATTTATTATTTGAAGAGTGTTTCTAAGGATGGAGGATAGGTGTAGTGTGAGGTGATGTTGGGCCCCGAATATTAGCTAAGTACAAGAAGGAATGTGGGCATGTGGGACATAGTTGAAGAAGGGGGAAAGGGTTGAAGGTGTTGGTACCCAAATTTATTCTCCCTTTGTGACTAAGAAACACCGTTGTTTAAAAAAGATGCTTGGAGGAAGATAAATCAAAGTGTGATTTGCTTTATCTAGGGAGGGATTTAGCTAACTATTCATTCACTCAAGCATAGAGAAAATGGATAGCACCATGAACATGGTTTGACCTACCCTGACTACTTTAGGTTGTGCCTTCAACTAGGGTGAGAGGACCCATTTTGTAACCCATATTGGTGGATGACATCTACAGATTCATATTATTTTTCTTTCCTTTCACAAAATTGATAGGATATATTTAGAAGGTATGGTCAATACAACGGCGTGGTCTAACTATCATGAGTTTTCATTTTAGAGGATGAAGAAACCTTCTATACAAGATCCGAGTTACTAAAGGTAGTGGTAAAAACTGATTTCTCCTGCATATTGAGGTAAGGGATGGGTAAATCAATTAATTCCCTTAGCATTTATGAATAGATAGTGCAATTAGCGGTAGTTCATATATGGTTCATCTCCGGATATGTATTTTATGGTTGGTAATTTAAGTAGGATAAATTTTATTATACCAAATATCTAATAACTTTAAACAAATGTTAACAGATCCACAAGGCAAAAAGATGAATATCTTCAAATAGTAAAGATGAACCTTCAACTAGAAAATTTTGCATCTATGAAAGCTCAAAAACACATGGCTTCACAAATTCTTTAATTTTTTAATACAAGAAATAATATTCAAGACTCAATTAAACTTTAGAAAACACCTGCTATATCACGCTCATGATACACTCATAAACTAACAAACAATCTGTATCACTGAAATGAAATTAAAGTGAATTTAAATCACTTATTGCATTATCAAATGAAAGATATCTTCATAATGTAATTGCAAATGCCACAATACTTGTCATGAGGATGATATGTTGTGTGATTTCAAAGGATTTCTAATGTAAGACTGTAATAGGCACATAGATAACTATTTGAAAATATTTCAAGATCAAAGTGGACATAACATAGTTCATTGATCTACATGAAATACTCAAGGTTTCTCATATTTGATTAAAAAGGAAAAAAATTTATAATATCAAAGTTTTTTCAATGGTTATACATCTACAACCAACTTGACATGATCAATTTTGAAAGGCACACAAGAAATAGTTGGTTTCTCAAAAAAATTCACAAAAAAATGGCTTCTCTCAACTGCTCTTTCCATTTTCCTCTCTCGACTAAATTTCAAAAATATTTAACCCCCTTTTCTTCCATGGCCTTTTCATACTTTTATATTACTTTATTTAATTCAAAGCTTTCCCCAAAAATAAGAATATTCCAAGGAATACTTTGTTTTCTTGAGGCCTAAATCAGCTACGTATAAAAAAAAACCCCCCAGAAGCCTCCACATGTCTCTTTGATGTAACTTCAAAGGTGAAATCTAGAGGCATGTCCCCAAATGAGCGCAGGCCCTCCACGTAGTCGAGCTCGAGAAAGTTGAACTAGCCATTTAAAATTCTAAGCATGGGAAGAGCCGGGGAAGCATCCATATGTCCCTTCGGTGTAAATTCAAATGTAAAATCTAAAGGCAAGTCCCCAAATGAGTGTGGGCTCTCCACCTGTCAAGGGTCTGAGAAATTTTCACCGTCCATTGAAGAGTCTAAGCATGGGAAGAGCCAATAGAAGCCTCCACATGGAACAAATTTTAATCGAAGTGGTCCTGGGGTATGTAATTCTAGAAACTTTGGTCTAACCATCTATTTTTGATGTTAGCTCAACACATGGCTTTACCAGACCACCTTAGACCAAAGTGGGCCTTTTGACCTCTTTTAGGAGGTTGCTCCTTTTCCAATTGATCTGTGACAACATTTCCCCCAAGATCTTTATTTTATTTCCTCAAATAGTTCCACCATGAACCAACTGCATTAGATTTCTTTGTATTTGGATTGAATACTAGTGAACTTAGGACATTGGAGAATAAAGTGTGCTTCTGTCTCAATTTCCCCTATACTACATAGTACACAAGTTCACTCTTCCCACTGCTCCTTGGGTATTGTCCACCTCCCTGTTTCACATCCAATCCCATAATTCATCGTTTCTACACCTATTTTAGAGTGCAAAGAGGGATTTCCATCCTCCTTGTATTCATTTCATCCTACATATGTCCCACTTAAGCCTGCTATGAAAATCAAGGCCTCAATATTTGTACTCTGACACTATATCCAAAAGGCTCACCTTCGAACTGAAATTTGGGCTGTTGGCTTGTCTTCTTTATAGAAAAAAAAATCATAATTTTGGTTTTTCCAATGTTTACTTGCATTCCTACCTCTTTGCAGAAAATCTCTAAAGAGTGAAGGTGGATCCTCAGGTCTTGGATTGTTTCTACCATTAGAATTAGATCATCTACATATAACATGAGTTTCACCACATACTTAGCTAGGGGAATTCCATTACCTCCAAAAAAATTTATCCACTCTTCTAATTTGTCTATGCATAGTCCAAATAAGATTAGAGAGAGAGGAAACCCTTTCTTAACCGCTATATCACTCCCAAAACCTTTAGATAACCCTGCATGCATTTTGATTTTAGATTTCACTTGCTCATATAGTCTATGAACAGTATCCCTGTAATGTGTTGGAACCCCTAACTCCTCCATTATGTTCCAAAGTTTGTTCCTTGGAAATGTGTCACAATATTCTATGAAGTCCATAACACAATAGTAAGCATCCTTCTTTTGATCCTTCCCATTTTCCACTAGATGTTTGAGTATGACACAATGATCAATGGTTGAGTGTTGGTCTAAAACTAGCTTATCCCTTTCTCTTTTCCCTCCACTCCCCGCCAAACTACCGATCTTTTGATCTATCTCGTGATATTTACGAACATCATCCCATATGGCCAGTGTATGAAACATGAGTCTTTTCGATGTATTTCATCTACATCTGACTGGGAGATCTGGTCTTCACTTTTGGTAGGTCATCTGAAATGTTCCCTTCTAATTTTGATTTGTTCACTTGAGGCCCGAATTGGCTAAGTATAAAAATGCCAACGGAATCCTCCACATGTCTCTTCGGCACACTTTTGGTATGAAGCTTAAAAGAAAGACTCCCAAATGAGTGCAAGGCTCTCCACGTGTATAGCGTCTAAGAAAGTTGCATCTACCATTAAAAATTCTAAGCATGGGAAGAGCCAGTGGAAGCCTCTATGTGTCTCTTTGGCACACTTTTGGTATGAGTCTTAAATGAAAGATGCCCAAATGAGTGCAAGATCTCCACGTGTATAGGGTCCAAGAAAGTTATATCTAACATTGAAAAGTCTAAGCATGGGAAGAGCCAACGAAGCCTCCACATGTCTCTTCAGTGTAACTTCAAAGGTAAAATTTAGGGGTAGGTCCCCAAACAAGCGCAGGCTCTCCACATGTCTAGGGTCCGAGAAAGTTGCACATCCACTTTTGATGCTGGCTCAACATGTGGCTTTACCTGGGCATTGGCGGGGTAGTGTCTTACTTCTACAACTTTACTCCCTTTTCAAAACAGATCCACACAAAGGAGACACGATCATTGAAAACTCCCAACTACAAAATTTTCACCATGCATAGAAAAATGTAAATAATACAAAGACTCAAAGATGATCCACAACCCAAGGAAAAGACCGACAATGAGATAAGTGGGATATTTGGGAGTAATTGCATTAATGGACCTTGGTTTTTGTGTATAAAGCATCTTGGAAACAAGGAAGGAGGATTTTTGGAGGTTTTTTGATCTTGCATGCATTGCGATTTTTTCTCTACATGGAGCTATCTAGTTATTCAAACCAGCAGTTTAACTTCTAATTTATGGCTATTTTTGGTTTATTTTTTATCAAGGGAAAGTATATGAGGCATTGGAAGAAAATATGTTTGGTTGTTGATCTTTCATGGAGAAGAAAAAGAGTTGGAAGCTCACTGGAAGTCTCCTTTGAATTGGCAGAAGCACTATCAAGCATGATAGGCTCTACCCATTAAGATTTCTTGCTTTCTTCTAAATGATTCATTAAAACAATTTTTCTCTCATGAGATTAATGTTTTCATGATTTTTCTGGTTATTTACTTTCATGGTTTTATGAATCTCTATGGTTTTTGGATATAAATCCATTGCTAAATAATGTTAGCCTTTGGAAACTTTCTCTCTGTGCAAGTTTAGTGGTGACATGCATGTGAAACTTGTATTTTGAAGCTTCTATTTCATTATGAACTTGTCTTTGAGGATTTCATTGTTCTAAACTAGTATATGATGCCTTGTGTTACTTAGAACTTCTGTTCAAAGCTTCTTGTTTGGAAATGTAGTCGTATTAAATACTTGTGTGTTCTAAAATTGTGTTTGAGTCGTTGTGTTTTGTTTTGTACTTATGTTTTAAGCTTGGGTTTAACTCGTATTCAAGTTTTTGAAATACTTAGAACTCGTTATGGACTCCGGCTTCTTGAAAAAGCTTAGGAGATTATTTTTAGTTATCTCATTTGAGGTATTTCCTTGTATCCTCTTGAGTTGGAATGGTTTTGGTACTTCTATTTTGAGACCGTACCTCCTTCTTTGAACTTGAAAGGGCATGTAAATTTGAAGGATATTCTTCTCTCCTCTACTCGAGAAAAGCCACGTCATGTTGAAATCTTGAATGTTGTGTTTGAAGGTTATTTGACTAGAATTGTAACTTGTTGAGGGTGTTAGTGTCATTTCTGATCTTACATTATGTGCCCTAATTTTTCATGTCCGAATTTGCTTAGAAACATTTTATATCTTAAATAGTGATCTCCAATTTCTCCCCCGGTTAGATGTTTCAAAAATTCCCATAAACTTGTTGTTCGCACCGGTTTAAAAGAGAAATCCATGCATGCTCTTATTTATTCCCTAGGTTTTTCCAATTCATGGGCTATGTCATTTTCCCTTTACTAGATTGTGCAAAATCGAAATTAAAAAAATCTAAATTATATAGGTTGAATTCCTAATCCTAAGGTCGAAATTGATGTCAAAACATGATTTAGTTTATTTGAAATAAAAAAATTTACAATCCTTGTTGAAAAATTGATTTCTAGGGCATCCTTTAAATTTTTCATGATTTGATGGTCATACAGTGTCATTTTCCCATTGAATTTATCATCGCAAGGTAATGGCAATGTGGCGGGTTCCTATTGGTCGGGGTTGTTGGGAAATGTCTCTAACTTATCCTTTTTTTGAAATTTTGGCAAAGGGAAAATTTTGATCCACGGCTCTACCTTCTACAATGAAGTGCCTACGTGGCACATTTTGATTGGTTAGGGATTGGTGGGCTTTCCTTAGGAAATTTTTCTTTCATTATGCAAAATTTTCAAAATCAAATTTTGGCCCGAAGGCCCACAGTGAATAGGGAGAGGACACGTGGCATGGAGGGTGTGTGGATGGCAGAGGGACTTGGAGAATTTTGATGTTTTTGGCTCAAAATGATGAAGTGAAATTTTGGCCCGAAATCCTCGGCAAATTATCGATGGACACGTGTCCAGGAAAGGATAGGATGGGGTAGCGGGTCTTGTAATGACTTTGAAGTTTTTAACTTCAAATGGTAAAAAATCAAAGTTTGGGCTAAAGCTCCATGACAAGTTAGGAAGTGACATGTGTCCAAGAAAAATGGAGGCAGAGGTTCGGACCTTGGGGGATAGAGTAAAAATTTTCCTTTTTGGCAAAAGGAGCTAAAGTGTAAATGGAGGCTTGGCCTCGTAGTGAATGGAGAGTGCCATATGGTAGGAAGAGATCGGGCCTGTGTTTGCAGAGGTTTTGTGAAAAAAATTCTTTTTTCAAAAAGTGGAAAAATTGATTGAATCGGTCCATGGTTTTCAATGGGGCCCACATATGGACACGTGGCGGGTCTAAGGGAGAAGTGGGGAAATTTTACAAAAATTTCCAAAACTTTAAAAAGGTCGTAAAAGCATTTTTGGAAGCATGGGCCTGATCCAGTCATGTTTTGACACATGTCCCGCCTTATCCAAAGGTTAAAAGGTAATTTTGAGCTTATTTCTAGATCTCATCTTCCATGTGGAGGGCAGACATTTAAATTTGATACAAGATCAATGGTTACTGTATGTCCATCTATTTTGGCTACCATGGGAGCTCCAAGAAACTTGGAATCATGATTTCTTCATCAAATTTTATATCATTTTGTGTCACCTTGGTCTTCTGAGAACAATGGCATCCTTTTTATTACCTAATTCTTCAATTTATGGTGTTTTTGATGTAATTTTGGCTCAGGCCCGAGAAAAAATGTGAAATGTCAACATCAAAAGTTGCAGAGGTAAAATTGAAAAGGGGAAAAATTAAAAATGATGAATAAAAGATGTTTGCATGCCTAAATGATAAAAACATGCCTCTGGGGTGGATAATGATCTGAATTTGTGTAATTATTTAACTTTTGTGCACACCTAGCAAGCAACATGCACGTTGTTTTTCCATTTGATGTCATTTTCATTAAATCATGAGTTTTTTTCTGAAAAATTTGATCCCATAGCATATTATTTTCTTGGGAAGAAAGAATCCAATGTGGTATGAGATATATAATGCATTTTGGAGAAATTGTAAAAGGTCGGGAGTTGAAAATCACAAGCAAATTTTGAGAAAAAGCTCATTTTTTGAGAAAATCCACCAAAGAACCAGTTAATGTATCATGTGTTGAAAAATTTGTGTATGTGGGTTGGTTACAAATGTATAGCCACTACACAACTCTAACATTGTTTATGTAACTCTCCCCTACTGCTTTGAGTCTAACAAGTTTTGAATTAAATAAGTGTTTTTCTTTGGGAAATATGATGTCTCTTATCAATTTTAAATACCCGCAAATTAAAATTTTATTGTTCTTGTTGTAATCTTGCATTGAAATTCTTTAGAAGTCACACAGATCTCCATTTCTTGTTGATATTCTAGTGGCATTTGCAATCTCATACTCAGAAGAGCCTTCATCTGATAAGGAGATAAACAAATTTAAAATCACTTTACCTTCCTTGACTGTAGAGATTTCTTGTAAGCCTTTGGGGGTACCTTAGGCATGGTTTGATCATGGATTTTTGTGTTTAATTGAGTTCTTTACTTCAAGATTTTATGGTGAGTTCTCAAAGATTGTGTGAAGAGTGTAACCTGGGCTTCCATTTGTGCCTCTTCTGGTTAAAAGAACATCCTGATTATTTTAGGCATTTCATCTAATAGTTGTTCAAGTATTGTACAGATTGTCAAAGATCTGATCTATCCCAGTTTGTCTTGTCAATCCCCCACAAAAAATAATCTAACAAAAACTATCCTATCATGTACTATCCTTGATTTTCATGTGTATACCCATAGAATATCAAAATATATTTGCAAAAGTATGCATAAGATCATGATTTCAAATGTCTCCAATAGCCTTTGCCTTGTTTTGAGAACATACCCATGTTTTGAGAAGTGACAACTTATGAGAATTTAGATCTGGGGTGTTGAACATGTTTTCATCAAGGTCCCATCATGGAATTTAAAGAAAAGATAAGGACATCTTCATCTCCTTCACCATTACAAGGTTACAAAATAGGTCCTCTTACCTTGGTTAAGGTACAACCTAAAATAGCTAGGAAAAGATCAAGTCCTATTGGAGTGTTATCCATTTCTCCACAAACATGAGTGCTAGCTAGACCATATCCCCAGCTACTAATGACATACAACATGGTCTAATTTTTCTTTAAGCTCCATGACATAACCGTGGTGCTACTAAGACTGAAAAAGGAGAACAAATTTGGATACCAATTCGAGTGGTGTTGTTCTTTAGGGAGTTATTGTAATTTCTTGGTGTTTTTAAAGTGTTTCAGGAGTTTGATCATTTGTATATTTAAGTATTTGAGCTGCTACATTGTTAAAATATCATCCTATGCTTCAGATCTGCAAGTTTTTAAACAAGGGTTTCAAGTTTTGTCTGCCCCTTTTTCCATTTACTAGTAGTTCATACACTTTGGGTGCATTGTGATTGATTGATCTAAGAAGAATAAGCTCTGATTTATAAGGATTTGCAAGGTTTTTCAGTGATAAGATACATTTGACAGATTATTTTAGTGCATTCTTGCACAACTAAGGTGAAATTCCTTAGTGGCGACTCTATGCTGATTTGAATTTGGAAATACCAGTGTCTTAAGCTTTCTGTCATTTATTTTTGTGTTGTTGATCTCTGCAAAACTAGAGGGAAGAATATATCTCTTCCTTAAATACTCTACTAAGAAATTGTTCTCAAATTCAAGAAATTTATATTTGCAAGGGAGAAGAGTTTGGAAAGTGGTTAAATGTCAAACATCAGGAAAAGATATAGCCATTGGTGAGAGAGATCAACCTTTGGTAGAGGACTATCACTCTTCTTCAAGTGATTCCGATTCAAGTAATCCTCTCATAAACTTGTTTGCCTCAACTAGTGAAGGTCCTTCTGCTGCACTGTAAGTTCCTTCTCTAATCTTCACCTCTCTATTTTAATTCAAGTAAAACTTTCCAAAAAAATAAGCACTTAGAGGATACCGGTTTGTGAATCACATTTGAGCCCCAAAGACACAAAGACTCATCATCAGCTTGTCTCACTTCCAATATCACCCCGACAAACAATATGGCTCATTCTAGACCTCCATTTGTTGTTAACACCTTTGGACCTATAAAATTTAGAGGAATGGAGGGTTACCCAAATGTTGTCCCAAAAGATGTTAGAAATAGGTTGCCAAAATTCCAGGTAACAATGCTATTATTGGTGATCAGCATCTCAAACATTTTGATAATATGATGGAATATTTTGAGATAGAATTTGAAGATGTGTATATTAATTTATTCATTCATACACTAGAAGAAGATTCTAGGATTGGTACAAGGCTCTACCTAATAACTCTATTGATTTATGGAATGAAATAAAAATGCATTTAGGTTGCAATATGGTGATAAGAATGACCCTAGATTTATTTTATCCGAGTTTGATAATATCAAGAAAAACCCTAATGAATCAGTCCATGACTTCAACACAAGGTTCAACAAAACTTTGAGAAGGCTTCCTTTTTGTTTGAGGCCGTGTGATGAATCTTGTTTAATCAAATATGTAGATGCATTTGATAAAAAAGGCAGCCTATTACTTAAGAGACAAGAACCCAAACAATATAAGACAAGATTTCACAATGGAACTTCAAATTGAGAAAAATATCAAGGCTATTGGAAAACCTCTTAAGAGAGATGGTGTAAAATTGATAAACCTTAAAAAACCTCAAGCTAGTAAAGGTGCTGATTTAGAAGAGGTTGTGAAGACTTTGGCGTGGGTCTGTCAAGGAAATCTCATACAAGTTGGCATGAGATGAGAAGGGAATTGGGAAGACTTCACAAGGTTAGCCTAGGCAGCAGAGGCACAAGATAGATTTGTCAATCACCATACAAATGAGAAGAGGTTTGATGACAAGGGTAAAGGGCTTGTTGGATCTGCAAATAGAAAACCCCAAATACATGAAAAAAGATTGGTTCCTGACCCTCTAACTTCTAGGGTTGTTGCTATTGATGAAGTTTCTAATAGATATTGGTGTGATAGAAGTTTTCTTCCTCATCCTTCATGTGAAGTGGACCAACAAGTTGATGAAGCTGATAATGAGGATGAAACTGATGATGATATTTACATGGTGGGCTGCTCTTCAAGCTCACAAGGAGGAGCAACATCTACTGAAGTAATAAGTGCTAGGACTATTGTTTTCTTTTGGGATTACATCAAACAGTACAAGTCTCTCTTCCCCTTCATGCTCTTGAAGTTAATGTAGTGCAAGCTTTTGAAATTCCTCACAATGAATTTGAATACTTAAGAGATTTGATTATTAAGAAGTATGATGGTGGTATCCCTTCGGAGGAAGATAGACAATTGTTGATGAATGTTGTTGTAGCTCATGAGAAATACTATAAAACAATAATCAAGGTTATTAAGGGAAGTGGTCCTTAAGCCAAACCTAAAACACCATTGCTCACAAGCATTCCCAAAGAAACTCCTAGGAAAGAAACACTTGCCAAAGGTTCTACTGTCCCAAACAAAAATTACAGTCCTCATCATGCCCAAGCTGCCAAGAATCCTTCTCCATCTGATGAATCTTTTTTTCCCTTCCAATGTTGTCCTACCAAAGAATGTTCCATATGACATAGCCTAAGTATTGATCCAAATTAAAGTGATTGTTCCAATCATTGAGTTACTTAGAACTCTTGACCATAAGAAGAGAGCATGCATGAGTACTTGGGATTGAAAGAAGAGAGGGTTACTCTAGGTAGAAATGTAAATGTTGTTGAAACTCCACCTCAGATAATTGTTGACTTTGAAACACCACCAGTAGTTGAAGATCTTGGAGAGACACTAGAGGTATATTTGGGGACATCTTTGGTTGATTCCCAACTGAATGTTGATCCATTCTTCACAACTTTGCTCATAAAAGATAGGCTACTTCATAATTGTATGTTTGATTCTAGTGCATCATGTAATGTCATGCCTCTAGAAGTCATAAATGAGTTGGATATCAAAGTCACTGATGCCTATGGGAAGTGTACAACCATGGATTCAAGAGAAGTTCTAGTGGTTGGTTGTGTGAAGGGTTTGGTAGTGCAACTTGTAGCCTATTCGAGTAAGAATTTGAAACTGTATGTTGTAATTGTTGACTACCTTGCCAAATGGGGTATTCTTTTGTCAAGAAAATGGGCTACAAGTTTTGGTGGCAATTTTCAGATGGATATGTCTTTTACCACCATTCTCATTGAGGGAAGCCTTGTCAAACTTTATGGTGAAAATAAGATGTTGCACCTAATTGAAGATCCCAATAATGATTCCTATGAAGTGTTGTTTGTTGATGTAGATGTTGATAATTTCATTGGTTTTTCTGATGGAAAATAACAAAATATGGATAGATAAAAGTACTTTGATATGTTAGGTTCTCCTTAGACCTTTCTATTTGATGGAGCTTGCTCCAAATTTTGAAATGGTGCTGGTATAGTTTTGCTTTCTCCTAGTTTTTAAGAGTTTTATTTTTCCTTCAAACTTAATTTTGAAAGTACTAACAACATTGTTGAGTATGAGGCATTTTTGTTAGGGTTAAGAATTGCATGGAAATATGGAGTGAAATATATTGTTGCAAAAGCAGAATCGAGCTGGTTATCAGACAAGTAATAAAACCGTATGCTACAAAAAATCAATGTATGAAATAGTATAAGCATACGGTTTGGGATCTAATTGAAATGTTTGATTCCTTTAACATTGTGTATCATGAAAAAGGTCTCAATGTTGTTGTTGAAAAATTGGTAGTGTTGGGTTCTAGTTTTGGAGATTACACCATTTCACCTTATTATTAATATAACATTGAAGTGCTTGACTAGGCCACCGTGTCTCACGATAATGTGAAACATTGGAAAGATTTTGATGATGATTCTCAAGTGCTAAAGTTCTTACAAAACAAAGGTGAGTTTGCAAATAAGAATATTGATTGGGAATCAATGGTGTGCCTAACTAAAGGAAGAGAAACTTTTTTTGGAAAATATATCATCCAATTGAAGACAAACATCATTCCTAGAGGTCTCGTTGCACTTGAGTCAAATTTCAACATGATTACGATTGTAGCATAACTAGAAACATGTCGCCTTAAGGGATGCGGAAGAACATGACTTGGGAACAAAGGAAAAACCAAGGAAGGTTTCGTTGGGCAGCAATTTAAGTAAAGAAGAAAAACAATCCTATGCCCAACTCTTAAAAAAATATCAAGACTACCTTGCTTGGTCCTATTATGAGCTGAAAGCATACAGAGAAGATTTATTTCAGCATGAGATCCCTCTTGAAACAAATGCCAAACCATTTAGATAGAGGAAAAGGCCAATTAATCCACTTCTATCCATGAAAATGCAAGAGGAGTTAAGGAAGTTGAGAGATGGAGGTATTATTCAGCCCACTAGATATTCATCTTGGGTTGCAAACCTAGTTTCAGTCAAGAAGAAGAACAGAGACATCAGAATTTGTGTGGATTTTAGAAATCTAAATAAAGCATCCATGAAGGACAACTATCCCTTGCCAAATATGGAAAATATGTTGCATCTTGTGACAGGGTCTGAATTGCTTTCCACATTGGATGGTTTCTCCGGATATAATCAAGTGGTAGTTAAAGAATCAGAAAGACTTAAGACAACATTCACTATGCCTTGGGGGACATATGTTTTTGTTAGGATGCCCTTTGGTTTGATGAATGCTGGTGCCACTTTTCAAAGAGCAATGGATGTTTATTTTTCTAGTTACATCAATGAGTTCATTGTAGTTTACCAGGATGATGTGATTTTATTTTCAAGGAAGAGAAGTGATCATTTGCAGAACTTGGAGAAGATGCCGATAAGATGTATGGAGTATGGAATTTATCTTAATCTAAAGAAGTGTCATTTAGGTGTGAAAAAGGACAAGGTGCTTTGTCACATTTTCTTAAAATATGGTGTTATGATAGAACCTGAGAGAGAGGAAGCAATCAGCAAGGTACCTATCCCAAGAACCAAGAAAGGCATCTAGTCTTTCTTTGGTCAGATTAATTTTATTAGAAGGTTTGTTTCCAACTTTGTTGAGTTGACTCTTCCAATCACAAGCATGCTAAAGAAGGACCAAGTTATCAAATGGGAGGAGGCTTCCATTCAAGATTTTGAAGGAATTAAGGTTGCACATAAACATGCACCTATTTTAGTAGCTCCAAACTATAAGAGGCCTTTCCAAATCTAATTTTCTTCTAAGTATACCATTGCTTCTATTTTGTTGAAAAAGGATGATAATGAAGCTTAGAGGCATATTGCCTTCTTTAGAAAGGATTTATAAGTTGTTGAGTTAAAGTATACAATCATGGAGAAACAATCATTTTCCTTGGTGAAGGTAACAAAAGTTTTCAGGCCTTATATATTGAGTTCAAAAGTTTTTGCCTACGTCCCCCACACCATGGTGAAAGACATCTTATCAGAGATGGAGATCTAAAGTAAAAGATGTAGATGGATGAAAAAACTACAGGATTATGATATGGACATCCAAACCACAAATTTGGTAAGAGGTTTGGGTCTTACTAAGCTCATGGTTGAGAGAAACTTATAGAATGTGGAAGTGAATCAACTAGAGGAAGAAAGGGTAGATGTGTTTGCAAAGTTGGTAAATTATGAGTGGTACAAGGATGTAATATTTTACCTTATACGCCTTTGTTGTCTTGATCATTTAAATAAAAATTAGAAGAGATCCCTCAAGCTGGCTTCTCATAAATATATCATTACAGACCTTGGGCTAGCTTGGAAGAACCCTGAAGGTGTCCTCTTGAAATGCATAGCTAAAGATGAAGCTCCCAAGATAGTTGCTAATTTCCATGGGGGAGTTTTTGGAGGACACTTTGATGGAAGAGTAATAGCACATAAGATTTTGAGAGATGGTTATTGGTGGCCTTCTCTTATTAAAGATACAACCCAGCTGGTTAGAAAATGTGATAGTTGCCAATGTTTCTCTGGAAGACTAAAAGCTTCAGGTTCCCTTCCTTTGCAGCCTGTATCAATTGAAGCTCCTTTCAAGCAATGGGGAATGGACTTCATTGGTGAAATTTCAGATCCTTCTAGTGCCGGTCACAAGTGGATTCTTGTAGCCATTGATTATTTTACAAAATGGGTTGAAGTAATCCTATCTAAAAAGGAAACACACCAAGTGGTGGTGGACTTCTTATTGAATCATATCATATGCAGATTTGGAGTTCCAGTTAAGATTGTATCGATAATGCCACGTGCTTTAAAGCCAAACCTTTAATGGCAATGTGTAATGAATATGGAATCAATCTGACTTATTATTCAAACTACAACCCCTAAGGAAATGGAAAACATGAGTCCAGTAATAAGAACTTGCTGAAGATCATTAGAAGAACCTTGGAAATGAACAAGAAAAAGTGGGGAGAACAATTGAAATTTGCAGTTTGGGCTGATAGGATAACTCCTAAAAGAGCTACTAGTAAAAGCCCATTTGAATTGGTGTATGGAACTCAGGATTTGCTGCCCTTACACCTGTAATTATCTTCATTTTAGTTTTCCCAACAGTTGGAAGATCAAGAGCTTAGCCCATATGAATCAAGGATCAATCAGTTGATGAGGAGAGAAGAGCATCCCATCAAAGGCATATCAGATTTAGAGAGAATTTGAAGAAGTTGTTTGACAAGAAGGTTACTCCTAGAGCCTTCAAAGTGTTGGAGATATGGTTTTGTTGGGATAGTAGGAATGAAGAGAAGGGAAAGAATGGAAAATTTGATGTATTATGGATGGGCCCTTATGCCATTGATATCAGAGTTGGTGAACATACCTTTTTTCTCAAAGATCTAGATGGGGAATTGCTGGAGCTGCGTGTTAATGGTAGACATTTGAAACATTTCTTGGATTAATCTTGAAATGGAGGTATGCACAAATTGTACAGTTGTATAGTCTTTTCCTTTTCTTTGTTTTTGGCTTGTGGTGTGTGGTTTTCCCTTTGTTCTTGGCAGTCATTCCGAGTTATTTTCTCGGCTCATTTTTTATGGTTCTGGTTTTTCAAGCTGATTTGTTTTTTGACTCCTTTGCCTAATGATATGTTGGCACTTGGTCTATGTTTTGTCCTTGTGGCACTCACTAGGAGTGCCCATCCCTAGGCAGGAGCCAATGTTAGTTCCATTTCTGAGCTTGCATTGTGTGCCCTAATTTTTCATGTCTAACTTTGCTCAGAAATATTTTATTTCTCAAATAATCATCTGCAATTTCTCCCCCCTAGTTAAATGTTTCATAAATGCCCATAAACTTGTTGTTCTGCCCTGGTTTAAAAGATAAATCCATGTGCACTCTTATTTGTGCCCTAGGTTTTTCCAATTCATGGGTTGTGACATTTTCCCTTTACCAAATTGTGCAAAATCAAAATTGACCAAATCTAAATTGTATAGGTTGAATTCCCAATCCTAAGGTCAAAATTGATGTCAAAACATGATTCAGTTGATTCAAAATCAAAAAATTTACAATCCTTGTTGAAACATTGTATTTCTAGGACATCCTTTAGGTTTTTTACAATTTGACGGTCATACGGGTGTCATTTGCAAGTCAAATTTATCATCACAAGGTAATGGAAATGTGGCGGGTTCCTATTGGCTAGGGGTTGTTGGGAAATGTCTCTAACTTATCCATTTTTTGAAATTTTGGCGAAGGGAAAATTTTGATCCATGGCTCCGCCTTCTGCAATGAAGTGCCTATGTGGCACATTTTGATTGGTTAGGGGATTGGCGGGCTTTCCTTAGGAAATTTTTCTTTCATTATAAAAAATTTTCAAAATCAAATTTTAGTCCAAAAGTCTGTAGTGAATAGGGAGAGGACACGTGGCATGGAGGGCATGCGGATGGTAGAGGGACTTGGAGAATTTTGATGTTTTTGGCTCAAAATGATGAAGTGAAATTTTTGCCTAAAAGCCCTTGGCAAATCATCGGTGGACACATGTCCAGGAAAGGATAGGATGGGGTAGTAGGTTTTGCAATGAATTTGAAGTTTTTAACTTCAAATGGTAAAAATCAAAGTTTGGGCCGAAGCTCTGCAACAAGTTAGGAAGTGACACATGTCCAAGAAAAATGGAGGCAGAGGTTCGGACCTTGGGGGACAGAGTAAAATTTTTCCTTTTTGGCAAAAGGAGCTAAAGTGTAAATGGAGGCTTGGCCCTGCGGTGAATCGAGAGAGCGCCACGTGGTAGGGAAGAGATCGGGCTTTTGAGTTCGTGGAGGTTTTGTGAAAAAATTTACTTTTTTTCAAAAAAGTGGCAAAATTGATAGAATCGGTCTACGGTTTCAATGGGGCCCACATATGGACATGTGGCGGGTCTAAGGGAGAAGCGGGAAATTTTGCAAAATTTTCCAAAACTTTAAAAAGGTCATAAAAGCATTTTTGGAAGCATGGGCCCGATCCAGTCACATTTTGACACATGTCCCGCCTTATCCAAAGGTTAAAAAGGTAATTTTGAGCTTATTTCTAGATCTCATCTTCCACGTGGAGGGCGGACATTTAAAGTTGATACAAGATCAATGGTTACTATGCATCCATCTATTTTGGCCGCCATGGGAGCTCCAGGAAACTTGGAATCATGATTTATTTATCAAATTTAATATTATTTTGTGTCATCTTGGTCTTCTGAGAACAATGGAATCATTATTATTACCTAATTCTTTGATCTATGGTGTTTTTGATGTAATTTTGGCTTAGTCCCGAGAAAAAACGTGAAATGTCAACATCAAAAATTGCAGAGGTAAAATTGAAAAAGGAAAATGTAAAAAATGATGAATGAAAGATGTTTGCATGCCTGAATGATAAAAATGTTCCCCAGGGTGGATAATGATCCGAATTTGTGTAATGATTTAACTTTTTGTCCACACCTGGCAACCTGCGAGTTGTTTTTCCATTTTATGTCACTGTCATTAAATCATGATATTTTTTGTGAAAAATTTGATCCCATAGCATATTATTTTCTTGGGAAGGAAGAATCCAATGTGGTATGAGATATATAATTCAGTTTAGAGAAATTGTAAAAGGTCGGGAGTTGAAAATCACAAGAAAATTTTGAGAAAAAGTTCATTTTTTGAGAAAATCCACCAAAGAACCAGGTTAATGTTTCATGTGTTGAAAAATTCATGTATATGGGTTGGTTACAAGTGTATAACCACTACAAAAGCTGAGATTGTTCATGTATCTCTCCCCTACTATTGAGTCTAACAAGTTTTGAATTATATCTATGTTTTTCTTTGGGCAATATGATGTCTCTTATCAATTTTAAATGCTTGCAAATAAATTTTATTGTTCTTGTTGCAATCTTGCATTGAAAATATTTAGAAGTCACACATGATCTCCATTTCTAGTTGATAGTCTAGTGGCATTTGCAATCTCATACTCATAATATCCTTCATCTGATAAGGAGATAAACAAATTCAAAATCACTTTACCTTCCTTAACTGCAGAGATTTCTTGTAAGCCTTTGGGGTACCTTAGGCATGGTTTGATCATGGATTTTTGTGTTTAATTGAGTTCTTTACTTCAATATTTTTGGTGAGTTCTCAAAGATTGTGTTGAAGAGTACAACCTAGGATTTCATTTATGCCTCTTGGTTGAAAGAACATCCTAAATATTTTAGGCATTTGATCTAATAGTTATTCAAGTATTGTGCAGATTGTCAAAGATCTGATCTATCCTAGTTTTTCTTGTCAATACCCCACCAAAAATCATCTAAAAACAAAGATCCTATCATGTACTATCCCTGATTTGCATGTGTATACCTAATGAGTACATTGTTTGGCTCATTTATATCATTTGTTCATACTGGAAATACTCTTTGTGATATGAGTTATTAGTATATGGGGATGTTTTGTGTAGTCATGTCTTAGTAGGTTGATGCATTCTCCTTGCTATTATTTATGAAAACCGTTTATCCCATGAAATTCCTACTAACTGCCTTTATGAGATCAAATGTGATGATGTGTGCAGGGAATAATGGAATTTACTGGTGGATAAGAAGCCCGAGTTTGAAGCATGCGGCTGAAGACTATTTCCATCGAATTGACCTATTAGCTTGGGCTTGCCTATAAGCAGCGCGTAGGAATCTATGATTATTTAATTGATATTTTATGTATAGTGTTTTATGCCACTTGATATGGCGGATCTTGTAACCAACATTATCTATATGAAGACTTTGTCTTCAGAACTTGAGTACCACTTTTTTATTATCAAAGAAGATTGTCTGCATACTATTCTGGTTTTTTTGTTTTTGAGATGTTATGAACTCATTTCAAAGTTAATGAAATCTACGACATTTTAAGAATCAAAAGTTGTTGAATACTCTATCCCGAGGAAGAGAAAGGGCCCACTCGACCAAGGAGATACGAGGTTACTTTGAGTTTTTCATGCATACAGTCCTTCGATTAGTTTTACTGTAATTATCATTTGATGTGTTTTTAGATGCATGCTTTGATTAACTATCTCTTCTTTCTCCATTATCACTTTTTCTTAGAGTAGATGCTTTTGTTATGCAAATCTAGTTCATGAATAGTCTTGCTTTCTGCTGAAAATTCCAGTTATTCAGTTATGGTTTAATTTGTTAAGAATAAGTGTGTGCATATTTTATTCTACAGTCGAAGATTAGTTGCTAAAATTCCTTTCATTGCACATAGTTGAATTCCATATATTTGTATTTAATTTTTGTATATTTTAACTGCACTTCCATAGAATAGTCATTAAAACTAAGCAACCCCCCAACAAACTCAACGTATAACTAGTTCTCCTAGACTCCATTGCATATTTCCTTGGACACAGCCCTAGTTTAGAATGACACTGACAAAGATTATGTCAGTTAAATGATTGGAAGAATACAATGACTGATCATTTTTGGCACCGTTTCTAGGGACACATAATCATAAGCTCCATTATTTTATTCCATATGATATGGGTGTTAATGGAGTTCATATAGGAAACCAATAGTTCTCTCGGACCTCTATTTAAACCAACCAACCTAGATGCATAGGTCATGAGATAACCAGGGGAGAATTATAGCACGTAATATTCAACAAATCTCTTTAGACACTTCACAAGAGAGAAACACTGAGAGTGATACAAATTCCAATTCAACACCTAGAACCTTTTCTGAGCATTCTATATCCTCTTCACATCATTCTACAATGGGGGATCTTGGGAATGCTAAAGAACAACCTTTAGGACAAACATTTACATACCCCATTGTCCTCGATGCAGATGAGGATGCACCCATGAAAAACATCTCACCATCCATCCTCCCCCTCTTTCGAGGAATGACCAAAGAAGACCTTGATCAATTTCTGTTTGAATTTAAAATCCTGTGCTAGACATATGATTACCGAACTGACAATCAAAAACTCAAATTATTTCCCTCCACTCTCAAAGATTCTGCTATGAGATGGTTTATGGGGTTACCATCTAACTCCATTAATTCTTGGGAAGCCATGGAAATAGCCTTCCTAGATAAATACCAAGACTATTGTAGAGGAAGGGATAGGAAGGAGGAGTTCTTCCAAATATGGAAAAAGGAAGATGAGAATCTAGAGGATTATCTGGATAGATTCCTCTTTCTCCATAAATGCAATGGGTATGAGTTACATGCAGACATCACTAAAACAGTATTTCTGAAAGGACTGGATGAGGAAACCAAGGATTGTCTCCATCTCATGGGAGGTGGAGACGTGCATAAGCTTAACATGGAACAAATTACTGAGCTATGTAGAAGATATTCTAGAACACGTGGAGGAACAAGAAGGAAACAAACATCCAAGTCTTTGGGTACCTCTGAACTTCTAGAAGAAATGGCCAACATGAAAACAGACATTCTGCTGCAATTAACATCCACCATAGATGGACTCAAGGCAAAAGCCACCCCTGCTAAAGAACCATTGGACATGTATTGCCCTAAATGTCGGAAGAGACACCCCTTGAGAGAATGTCCTTTGGATGTCACTAGATATGTGCTTAATCTGTGAAGTAACTGACCATGACACTAAACATTGCACACTTTTACCACAATTGAAGGGAGGTTTGAATGCCATCTCTCAAACAAGTGCTGAATTAAATTTTGTCCAAAGACCAAACAATCAGGGTGGGTTCCCATCTAGACCAACTCAGAATCCCTGGAGAATGCCATGGCCAAATCAAGCCTCTCAGTCTTCTTGGGGACAACCTGAGTGGGAAAACTCAAACTAGATGACTTATCCATATCCACCACCTTGGACAAATCCCTACACTCAGCCAAGTTGGGATCCACCACCCTGCAACCAATCCTTGGCACAATCAGCAGTGGGGTCCTCAACAAATTTTAGCAAAAACATTGCAGGCACCACCACAAAATAGTAATCAACAATGCAGAGTTCCAGCAGACCACGGTAAGCTTTAATGCCTCCACCTCAAGCCTACCAAAATCAAGGACAAGCAACAACTCAAACAATGTTTTTGGCTTAGCCAGTATCCAATCCTAAAAATCAATAGACAACTTCAATTGATGACACAAATGTAGGTAACACCATGCAGGTTAACACTATTGGTAATTTACGATTATGATCTAGCAAAATATTGAACCCTCCTGTTGTTATCACAAAACTACACGATGATCTTGATAAGGAAGAAAAACTTGAGGGTAACACTGGTTCTTCACCAATGCCAGATAACCAGGATGATCAAGTACCCAAACCGACTACAACCCCTTTTCCTGAGTGATTACAGGACACTCAGATTGCAGATGAAACAAAACTAGTTCAGGAATTGAAAAAAGTACATATTGAGGTTCCACTACTACGTGCAATAAGGGACATCCCTGAACTCAACCAAACCATTAGAAATGAATGTATAAAGACACCAGGAAGAAAAAATAAATACCCAAAGACTGTCAGAGTCGAAGGGAATTTGGCTGATTTAGTTGTTGGCACCCTCATCTCACCAAAATATGGGGATCCTAGGAGCCCTGTCATTACTATTTGTATAAACAACCAGTCAATATCTAATGTTTTGGTGGATCTTGGTGCTGCTATTAATGTTATCACAACATAAATGTTTAACCTACTATCCTTGATAGGACTTCAACCAACCAACACTTTTCTATAGTTAGTAGATCAATCCATTGTTGTACCTGATGGTGTGGTTGAAGATATAATGGTCACTATTGAATCATGGGAGTACCTAGTTGATTTCATGGTTTTGCAGCCTAAAGCTCGGAAGTTGGGATATCCAGTCATCTTGGGAAGACCTTGGTTGGCTACGGTTGCTGCTTACATTGACTATAGGTCAGGCAACATGACAATTCTAAATGGGCAGAAATCCAAACACATTTCATTATATCCTCCTGCCCAGCCTTATACGAACAATTGTGACCAAGTATGGGTGGATTCTTTGGATGCTAACTCTTTGAATTCTTCTTTTCTAGCCACTATTACAAGTACATAATCATATGACGAAAGCTACAGAGTCATATGCGTTGACTGATTCTAAGGACTCTGCAACTACGGAAATCAGCACTACTTCTACGGAATTCGGAATATTGGCAGTAGACATTACCTCTACTGAGTCTGGTAGGAAACTCTATACTAATAATTCTAAACATTTAGTTCCTGATTTATATTGTCCTTTAACTAAGGTTCTATCTTTTGATAACATATCCATCCTACACATACTTCAGCCCCATGTTTTCCCATTGAATTCTTTTATCACTAGTACAGAGCTTGCTCTTGCGAATGATACTAAGCAGGTGCTTGTTAGTATGGGTAGAGAGCTGACTATAGGAAGTGACTTGGAGGTCAATCAAGAAGCTAGGGTGCTTGAGGTTTTGATGAAAAATTCTCATGCTTTTGCTTGGTATTACACTGATATGAAATGAATTCATCCTAGCAGCTGTACACATCATATTTACACTGATGACGTCAAACCTATAAGGCAGCTGGAATGAAGAATCAATTTAACATTGAGAGACATAGTCAAAAATGAGATTGAAAAGCTCCTAAAGGTAGGTTTCATCTATCCTATATCTGATATTCAGTGGGTTTCCCCATTAGTTATTGTTCCCAAGAAGAATGGTAAGTGGTGAATATGTGTTGATTATAGGGAACTTAACAAAGCCACCAAGAAAGATTATTTTCCCCTGCCTTTCATTGACCAAGTCCTAGACAATTTGGCTGGTAAGAAATATTTCTCTTTCTTGGATGGGTTTAGTGGGTATAATCAAATTAGTATTTCCCCTGCTAATCAAGATAAGACTAATTTTACATGCGCTTGAGGTACATTCTCTTACAAAGTCTTACCTTTTGGGCTTTGTAATGCCCCTGCCACATTTCAGCGGTCTTGGCCATTTTTGTAGATCTTGCTAACGACTATGTTGAGGTTTACATGGATGATTTCACTGTCCATGGATCCAATTTTGAAGAATATTTGAATAATCTTGAGAAAGTACTTAGTCAATGTGAACAACACCAACTATCTCCGAGTCATGAAAAATTTCTATGATGGTTGATCAAGGAATTATCTTAGGTCACCATGTTTCAGCCCAAGGTATAAAGGTGGATCCCTATCAATAAAACAAATAATTCACAAGATCCTTAGAGCAGGGTACTATTGGCCTTCCCTCCATAAGACTGTCAAAAAGTATGTGTGGTAGTGTGATGCATGCCAATGAATGGGAAAACCTACACTTTCTACAAAAATGCCTCTGAACCCTCAATTGGTTCTAGGACCATTTGAGAAATGGGGTATTGATTTTGTTGGACCATTTGATCCTCCATCTTTCGGGAAGGAGTATCTCTTGGTATGCACGGACTATGTCACCAAATGGGCTGAAGTTCAAGCATTGGCATCTACCAATGAAGATGTTGTTGCTGATTTTCTCTACAACCGGATATTGTTGTGATTTGGAGCACCAAGGGCCATTGTATCTGATCAAGGTCCTCAATTTGTTTCAAATATGATTGAATCTTTCTTAGGAATCTATAGAATTAGGCACCGGAAATCATCACCATATCACCCCCAATCCAATGGGCAAGTGGAGGTAACCAATTGAGAGCTCGAGAATATTCTAACTAAGGTGGTCAATGCCGATAGAAATAATTGGGTACCAAAGCTTCCGAGGTCATACGGGCCTAGAACATGATCTAGAGAACAACTAATGGTTTCTCTCCCTATGAGTTGGTCTTTGGGAAGAAACCACTATTACCTATGGAGTTTGAGTTGCGCACCTGGCGAATAGCATTAGAATTTGGGATTGATTTGGATGAAGCACAACATGAGCAGTGTTGTAGTTAAATGAATTAGATGAAATGCGAGATGGAGGCACGGTAGAAGACCAAAATTCTACAACATCAAAGTGGAAAGCTTGGCATGATGCTCACATAAAAAAATAGATATTGCATGAAGGAAAGCGGGTTTTCTCTTTGATTCCCGTTATCAGTAGTTTAAAGGAAAGTTGCATACGCATTCGTTAGGTCCCTATCAGGTAAATTAAGTGTTTGATAATGGCTATGTTTGATTGATACCGATTGATGGAGATAAATGGACTCTTCTGGTAAATGGGCATAGGCTCGAGTTTATCACCCACTACTAGATAAGAAGACTTTCACCACAGACGACATTCTCGTTATGAGCAGGACATGCATTGAGGAGGCTCTTTGCCTCGCAAGCATGGAGTAATTAATATTTTGCAAATTCAATAAAGGAAGATGATCCTTCATTCAATCTTCTTCCCTTATTTAGCAGTTCTTATTGTAATTTCCAATAAATGTAGGAATGTTTGTTATTTCTACTACCACTAATCATGTTTCATCCCAAATTGCGGGCGTAGGAATCTATAGATATCGATTGACTAAATGTGGCATGGGTAAGTGCATTTAACTTGTTAATGATATTTCTATGTGAAACATTTCCCCATGTAGTCATTTTTCATTATGATGCCATCATGAAATGATTTCTATGATCATTCTAGATCTCTTCCAAATCCGGCTCTAAGAATGATGGCATAAAAGGAGTAATGGCTCATAAATCTCCACATGCTTTGCAATCTCAACATTAGGACAAAGCGGCACTTGTTCCTCAACCATGGGATATGTGCCGCTGTAAAAAAATCTTAATCTCACATGGGTGGTCGGTCTCATCACTATTTTTTTACCGTCACCTTCGTTTGATGTTGCACTACCCAAGGAATATGGTGTCATTTGAAATTTAATTCTTTGCACTCGCTTCTTCTCGTTGTGGTATGCACATCAATCATGACTGGTTTTATCAAACACTTGATGGGAAGTGGAAGAAACACTCTACTCTGGTTTTTCCACTACCATGTATTTCTCACTTTTTGGCTCAACATGGGACCACGAAAGACATCAAAACCTACTTCACCTGATGCCTTGCTCTGAAATGCCACCCTTTCGTAGGTATTTCATGATTTGGATGGTTAGATTTCATTCAGAAATTTGAAGGTTTTGATGAGAGCATTGTGGAAGAGTTATTGAATAATTTTGAGTCCACATGCTCGTAAGTTGGTGGACAAAGAGTTTAAATTACTAGTTAGGTCATTTCTGACCTATCTGGCCTGCCAAATTTCAGTTTAAAGGTTATGATGAATGCCCCTTTGCAAATTCTGATTGCTCAGTTCCACGACGAAGGAGAGGCACTCTCGGAGGTCATCCTAACTCCATTGGGTGTCCAGAAGGGTGTTAAGTGGAAAAATTTTCCTGGAATCTAGGGTGAGATTGCTAAATGGGTCAACATGTATTTTATATGCGATGGCCAGGCCTCTATTCTGGGTGGTGATGCACTCAAAATACTCATTCACCTTAAAAAGGGACATGTCAACTAGGCCCTTCGGTATTTTCCAGAGTACCTCACAGATTCTATCATTAAGGTATGCCAGAAACACTAGTCCAGTGAAGGAAATTCTATGCTTAAGCACCTGTGGTCGATACATTTATTATGTTCACACCAAGTTTTCTTTCACCCAAAGTGAAGGCTCGAGGGATGTGTTGGTGGCGAAGGGTCCAGGCCTAAGTAATTAAAATCTGGTCTCTCTTCTGCACCTTGGTCTACCCTTGCATCGGGCCCTTCACATAGTCAAGCAGAGGCAATTGACGTTCCTGAGCATGCCGACATGGTTGGTACTCCTGAGGGACCATCCCCGTCCATTTCTAATTCAAAAGGCAAGTGTCCCATGGCCCCATCTTCCTCCATGCAACTATGGTCCCGGTGGCTTAGCTCATTTTTGTAGATAGGCAGTTTCCAATCGGAGTCCTTTCCCTGATGACACCACCCACATTCGGGAGGAACTGCATATGGAGGATGACCCGGCCGCTCCATCATCTGCTATTTCGTCATCTACGAAAATTCACACTGTAACTCTGAAAATGCTTAGCACCCAAGTAGCACCTTCTTACAACTATCTGGAGGAGATAACACTGCTAAAATCTTAGTTACAAGGTATGGAAGAATCCACCCTTTTATTACAAGCTGAATTTACACAAAAGACAGTAGAAAAAGTTTAGGAGATTACTACCTTGCAGTATGAAGTGAGTTGTCTAAAGTGACAACGTGATAAGAGTCTTACCCTCTTGAATAATTTCCAACAGTTGTCCCTTCAGGAAAGGGAATTGTGGAAAGAAAATCAAAAATTAAAAAAGGAAAAAGAATCTTTGGAAGAGGAAAAACAAAAATTAACATCTATCTTAGACTTTGTTTGTCCTTTAGCCATCAAACTACTATCCTATAGGAAACCCTCCTCAGTCTACAACATGTATGTCCAAGAACAATTTTATTCTTGGTAGTTATTTCAATTGTGTTCTCAAGCCCCTCATGAAATTCCCGATGGACCTAGTTTTTTATCAGTCTACAAGAACAACACTCCGAGAAATTCAAAATTTGCTCTGTGAATTTTATCTACATAACATGATAGTGACCAATGTCCCTGATTTCTTGATCAACCTATTTGTGGGGGATTTTCAAATTAAAGCATTTCAGTCTGTATTGCGAATCAGATAATTTGGAGGTAGCAAATAGACAGTTTTAATAACACTGCTCAGTCCATCATATTTTACATTCACCCAACCCATCACACAGATGTCACCCTGTGGAAAAACTTTAGATCATTGTACTATCAGGTAGGGGTTGGGGTGCATACTTCTTAGATTTTGCTTCAGTGTATTATTGATTTTGAAAATTATAGTCAGGAGAATTTTGGGGCTGCTTGGCAAGCTTGTGATAGGAGATGGGATACTTTAAGCCTACCTTTAAAATGTAGGGAGGTCCTCTCTCCTCAGAATTTGAGTTAGAGCATGCGAAGGGGTGATGCCCTCATCACCATTATCAAACAAACTATAGAGAAAACCAACCAGCAATACACTGATGAATGGGTAGGCCTCCAAGTGCAGCCACCACTCCTCTTAAGCCCTCTCACGACTTGGCAAAACAATGCAGCACAGTCCCATGATAGTTTCACTACCTAGGTGGAAATGACCTCCAATACTCAGGGCTGCAAGAATACCACAAAGCAATATGCTGATCAATTTGAGGAGTATGACATGGTTGACCAAATTGGCAGGAGAGAATGGCACAGATGAGTTGCATTGGGACATGCAACAGGTAAATTCAGGGGGAAAATTATGAGTGCATTGTTTGGCTCATTTATATCATTTCTTAGGACAGAAATACTCTTTGTGATATGACTTATTAGTATATGGGGATGTTTTGTGTATTCATGTCTTAGTAGGTTGATGCATTCTCCTTGCTATTATTTATGAAACTGTTTATCCCATGAAATTCCTACTAACTACCTTTATGAGATCAAATTATATGATGTGTGCAGGGAATAATGGAAGTTACTGGTGGATAAGAAGCCTGAGTTTGAAGCATGTGGCTGAAGACTGTTTCCATCGAATTGACCTCTTAGCTTGGGCTTGACTCTAATGGCCCTTAGGAATCTCTGAGTTTTTAATTGATATTTGATGGACAGTGTTTTATGCCGCCTAATATGGTGGATCTTGTAACCAACATTATCTATATGAAGATTTTGTCTTCAGAACTTGAGTACCACTTTTTTGATTATCAAAGAAGATTGTCTACATCTTGTTTGGTTTTTTTTTTTTGAGATTTTATGAACTCATTTCAAAGTTAATGAAAGCTACAGCATTTTGAGAATTAGAATTTGTTGAATACTCTATCCCGAGGAAGAGCAAGGGCCCACTCGACCGAGGAGATACGAGGTTACTTTGATTTTTTCATGCATACATTCCTTTGATTAGTTTTACTGCAATTATCATTTGATGAGTTTTTGCATGCATGCTTTGATTAACTATCTCTACTTTCTCCATTATCACTTTTGCTTAGAGTAGATGATTTTGTTATGCAAATCTAGTTCATGAATAGTCTTTCTTTCTACTGAAAATTCTAGTTATTCAGTTATGGTTTAATTTGTTAAGAATAAGTGTGTGCGTATTTTATTCTACAGTCAAAGATTAGTTGCTAAAATTCCTTTCATTGCACATAGTTGAATTCCATAGATTTGTATTTAATTTCCGTATATTTTAACTGCACTTCCGTAGAATAGTCATTAAAACTAAGAAACCCCCAACAAACTCAACGTATAACTGGTTCTCCTAGACTCCATTGCATATTGCCTTAGACACAACCCTAGTTTAGAATGACACTGAAAAATATTATGTCAGTTAAATGATTGGAAGAATACAACGACCCATTAATACCCACGAGAAGATCAAAATCTATTTGTAAAAGTATGCATAATAGATCGGGATTTCCAATGTCTCCCAGAGCCTTTGCCTTGTTTTGAGAACATACCCATGTTTTGAGAAGTGAAAACTTGTGAGTGTTCGGATCTAGGGTGTTGATCATGTTTTCATCAAGGTCCCCATCTTGGAATTTCAAGCAAAGAGAAGGACATATTCATCTCATTCACCATTACAAGGTTACAAAATAGGTCCTCTTACCTTGGTTGCAAGGCACAACCTAAAACAACTAAGACAAGATCAAGTCCTATTGGAGTGTTATCCATTTCTCCACAAACACGAGTGCTAGCTAGACCATACCCTCGGCTACCAATGGCATACAACATGGTATAATATTTCTTTAAGCTTCATGACATAACATTGGTGCTACTAAGGTGAAAAGGATAAGAAATTTGGATACCAACAGAGGGATTAAGGAACCTCTGGTTAGATACTATACTGTTATTTACTCTTTGGTTGATATAGAGTTTGTTTGAAATAGTCATTATCAATTTTTGAAGTTTTTGGAAATGTAGTATTCATACTCCTTCTTGTGATCGATGTTTGAAACGAATACCTTCTCTATCGCAATCTTTAAAGATGAAGCTGTGAGAGTCTTTGTTGTGATTTTTGTTTCAGTCACATTGGAGGTAAAGTTGAGACATTTCCTTACTTAAGCGTATTGGGTTTTCTTACTCTCTTCAGATCCTTTTAATTGATTTCTGGGTTTTAAATGAAATATTAGATGAATACCCTTGTGTATTGAATCTTGTTGATAGGATTTATTACCTCTGGTTTGGGGTTGTTTCATTTAATTTGTCTTCATGATGACCATGAAATTTAGGTCTCTTTTATATGGAGCCGTGTAAGACCTCGAAGTTGGGAATACATTTTCTTTTGAGTTCGTGAGTATTATTTAAATTTTTTTATCTTATATTGTTCTGGGTTTTCTACTCTTTGTTAGATTCATTAAAAGAATCTCTGGGGTATTTAAAAGTAGAAAGGATTATACTTCTCTTATGAACAATAGTCTATTTTGGGAATTTGTCTGTTGTGTACTCCTTTTGAGAAATGAATTCAAACTTGTGTTTAATGAATTGGAATATATAATCCAAGTTGTATTGATTTGTAAGGGAAACTAGAAATGTGCTTTCTTTAAACTGTGAGTTTGATTTTGTATTCTCGTTTGGGAACTTGTAAAAGAACTTCTTTTGGAAATAGAAAAGGAATTCATTTGATATTAGAAATGAAATGAATTCTTTATTGGACCTTTTCCATTTGTGATCCTTTAACTTTTGATAAGATAGGTTCATTCGATTGATCTTCTCTATGGCACAACTCTCTTCTTTGTTGTAGAATGATTGTTCTCTTAGGCTTGCTCGACTTTTGGGTTTGGTTTTCTATCTTTCTATTTTGAAGGAAATAGTGAGAAACCACTCTTATGAGATGGAAATTTCCTTGTGGATTATTTAGTCTACTTTGTACTAGTC
Source organism: Taxus wallichiana var. yunnanensis (assembly GCA_018340775.1). Lineage (NCBI taxonomy): Eukaryota > Viridiplantae > Streptophyta > Pinopsida > Cupressales > Taxaceae > Taxus > Taxus wallichiana. The sequence continues at coordinate 432,703,164 of CM031235.1, read as the reverse complement.
ATTTGTTGTAATGATGTGGAAAGAGAACAGCTGATTTGGTTCTATAGAAGAGAAAATGTAAACATGTTTAGACCGACTACTTTGTTTGACCAAGTCATACTTCATTTGGATTTGGTATTGGAAGGTTATCTTTTTGCACTCTATCTTATTATGAACCCTCCTTGGATGGACACGAGAAGAGATTAACCCTGTGTGAGTCTTGCTTTGATTTTTGGAACATCTAGTTTCAAATCTTTGAATGATATCTTCTAATCTATAAAAGCTAGTTAAGACTTGCAGGTACCGCTTTTGACTCTTTACCCCTTCTTGGATTGATTTGGGATTCTTGTTAGATGTTGTCTCTTTAATGTTGAATCCTTATATTTTTATCCTTGAACTGAAGCAGTTATGTGTGTTCTGAACCTATTTCTATCTTTCAGATGATTAGTGTATGGGGAACAATATGTATTGATTCTTCTTCTTTTCTTAAGTTGTAGGATGAAACATCCTAATATGAGCTATGTTGTGAATAGCTAATTTTTCGCATAGCAAATATAAATGTTGTATTTATATTCTTATAGAATTATGAAACAATTAGATGACAAGACCTGTTGTTTGTTTAAAAGTAATTGATAGGATCAATTAAACTATATGTTATAATGTAGATGTTGCGGATTATATTATGCTCTTTTCTTAAAAGTGAATTCAGACTCTTTATTTGTACTTCTTTTCTAGTTGTTATTGCTTATGCTTATTTGTATGATATATTAATTGTTTCATTAAAGTGGAGTTGTTTTAATGGAATAATTAGTGGAATGCACTTCATTTTAATGCTTAGTGCTTATCATGCTCAGTTCATTAAAATGACTTGTGCTAGCAATTTTTGCATATGGACATCGTAAGTGATAAAAGAAGGAAAAAAAAATTATGATGCATTGGCTTATTTACTTTTGGATCTTATGTAATGAATTTTGATTCATTCTTGATTTGTATTGGAAAAGAGAAGAGATGTTCATTTATGACCCTAGTGATGATTGACATGCGGTATGTTTGAAATGCATAGTCTTGTAAATGTATATTTTATCATGATGAATTGAAAGGTTTGGACTATGACTCCAATTGTTTGTGTAAATTCTCTTGTACTTTATATGATGGTAATAATAGTGAAATATTGTTGATACTCCTTATATCTATTTGTATACTATTGTTGTCATTAATTGATAAGTTGGATTAAGGGGATAATACAATCTCCCTTACTATGATGAAACTTTTTAAATTACATAAGATGTCATCTCTAACTACACAACCATAGTTTAGTAATGAAATATGCCTTTGGTTATTAAATTAGACTATATGAGTAAAGAATGATAAAAAGGTTATGTTAATCCTAACATCTAACCATGTAGAGGAAGACTCTTCCTCTCCCAAAAGAATGAAAAATAAATGGAATGGTGGTTATGATCTTTAATCCTTGTACCTTTTTTATAAAAAGTAAACACTAGCTTGATTTAGGTGAACGATACACCTTCTTGGATAGCTAGGGTACATTAAGAATTAACCATTTGATGTTTGTTGCCCTATTTTCGGGGACAACTTCTTGTTGAGCGAGTTAATAAACATAAATGAAACCATGAGTTAATGAAATTATTAACATCAAATCGGATTAATTATGGATAAAGAACTTAATGAATGTTGGAAATTAGGGTTAGGTAGTGTTGCTGGAATTTGAATCATAATCCAATTAAACTATGAATGTAATGACCACTAAGGGGTATATACATCATGATGAATCAGTTCTAATAGATTTTGGCACACGCCAATTGTAGGACTATACCTTTGAGAAGTCGGGGTTTCTCAAGGATACAAAGTGTTACATTTGACATATGGCAACACTGTTCCGTATTTTTTCATCTAGATCTACACACATCTAGACTTGAACTTAGTTTCTCTCTAGGTCAAGTTAGTAGCATGTTTAGGATAGGGAATAGATTTCTATGACTCAGGGTACCTTGGCACATTCGGTTGACTTAGGTCGATCGAGTATGCCCATATACCCTAAGTCATCATGAGCGTCTTCCTATAACAAATTATGTTGCTAACCTGGGCTAGGGTCAAACCTTGGGCAAGTGGACTGACGGTAGTCAGTAAAGACCATTCTAGATAACATAAGAGTGAGGTGAAGGACATATTCTGAAATGATGAGTATGTCATCTAGGAATAGTAACATGAACAATATGTTGAAAATCTTTGGCCACAGTATCACAAGTTCTATTGGTTACATTTTCATAAGTCACCTGGTTTAAAGCAACATGATGTCAGATGAATATTGGTAACAAATATTAAGATAGGTTCTTTAAATATATCACTCAAGTACCCAAAATAGGGTAAGAAAAACCAAGTATATGTAGTATACATAAAATATTCTATACTTTAAGACATACATGAGGGATCATCTAAGTAACTAAGTCATGGAATGAGAGATTGGTAGCATACCGAGTCATTATAACTACATATGGTTATCTATTATGAGATTGATTGGCATGGAATGTGTGTTCTAAATTATGTTTTATTTAGAACAAAGAACATTGTGTTTCAAAAAAAAAATCCCTTGTTTCTAAAGTCTTAAAATGGGAATGTTACATCTTGGTATCGAGCCGAGGGTTGCAACTCTTTGACCTATGTGTCCATAATCTAATGAAACTTAAATTTTCTTAGTAAGAAAAAATGGTTAGAACAAGAGGAAATGTTGCAAATAATCCTCCACCTAAGGAAGGAGTAGCAACTGCCCAAAAACTTGATGATATCCTTGCTACCATGTTGGACACAAGAGATAGTTTGGCTATACTTGAACAGTAAAGTAATGGGCAATGAGGAGGAAGAAGATGATGGTAATAATAATCAGCCACCTCCCGAGGATAATGCTAATTTCTATGTTGATAATAACAATGTGAAGATACATGTTCAGCCTGAAAACAAAAAGGCTACGATGGCGGCTAAACTCACCAATGGTATAAAAGGATAAGTCCACCTAATTTTTATGGTATCACATTAGGAGATGGAGCTAAGATTGGCTCGGTGAGACGGAGAAGTACTTTGCAATAAGGAATTTCTTAGAAGAAACAAAGGCAATATGGGGAGCATTTCTACTTTCCCATTAGGAATCTTCATGGTGGGATAGCCGTAAGGCTGAGTTAAATATCGATAAAACTAATATCACATGGGATCAATTTAAAGGTTACTTTAGGCAACATTGTCTACCGCAACTTTACTATGATCGAGAAAATGATGAATTCAGAATTTAGCTCAAGGAAAGCTAATTGTAAATGAGTATTGGGAGTGAATTACTAAACTCCTTAAGTATGTACCTCAGTATCAAACTGACGAGAAGTTTAGGATACAGAAATTCTACATGGGATTGAATCCTGTTATGGGAGGAGAGGTAGATGCTCACAACCCAACCATGATGGAAGGGGTTGTTGAAAAATCCATAAGGCAGGAACATAAATTGAAGGTGATTTTTGCTCATAAGAAGGAAGTAAGGAAGAAATTTCCCAACTCCTCTTCATCATCTCTTGCCCCTAAGAAAGGACCATGGAAGAAATTCGGAATGAAAAGTAAGTTTTCAGCTGATAATAGTAAGAAAGCAGCAACAAATAAGTCTGTTGGTAATGCACAGAACAACTTTGTCAAGAATAATAATAATACAGAAGTCCTATGGAGGTCAAAATGATAATTCTAGGGCTAGAAATAAATCTGAGCCTAGAAAGGGACCTGTAGGAGGCTATTATAATTGTGGTAAAGATCATTACACAAATCAATGTCCTTTGAAAAAGGATGATTGTAATCAGCAGCACAAGATACACACTATAGTAGCTGACAAGCAGGTTGAAAAATAGGCCATGCCCATAGAGGTTCTAGGTAAGTTATTTGGCATACCTATAACTATTCTTTTTGATACCAGAGCTACTAAATGTTTTATTTCTAGTAAATTAGCTTCAAAACTAAAAAGAAAAGATATAAACATGGACTGTACATATGGATACAATGTTGTTCATCTTTGTTAGTATGTGTCTTTTTGGGGCAGTCCTTGACTTACATAGTTTTTCCACTTGAAATCGATCTTTATGTTGCACCTTTGGGGTCTTATGATGTAATAATACGTGTTAATTGGTTAGTGAACATAAGGCAAAGGTGGATTGTTTTGAAAAACATATTAGTTGTTTAGATGATTTATAGAAAATAATGAGAGATTCAAGGTGTGAAATGTGATATTTTTGTTAGGAAATTGTTATCTATGTAACTTAAAAAGGCCAAAAACAAAGGTTGTACCTTATATGTAGTAAAAATTGTAGAAATGACTAAAGAGAATAGTGATGTCTTGCAATGATATCTATTCTTAGGAAACTTCAAAGTGACATGTTTCTAGAAGAATTACCATGTCTTCCACCTAAAAGGAATTTGACTTCACAATTGAAATCAAGCTTGGAACCGAGCCTATTTCTAAAGCACCATATCGAATGACTACTATAGAATTAGTAGAGCTTAATACTTAAATACAAGAAAATTTTTCTAAGGGTTTGATTAGACCAAGTGTTTCACCTTGGGAGCACCAGTAATTTTGTGAAAAATAAATATGGAACACTTATATTGTGTATTGATTACAAGATGTTAAACAAAGCAACAATCAAGAATAGATACCCACTCCCTAGAATTGATGATTTATTTGATCGGATGCGTGGAGGATCGATATATTTTAAGATAGATCTTCTATTTGGATATCATCAATTATGGATTAAGGATGAGTAAATTCATAAAACAACTTTCAAAACAAGGTATGGACATTATGAGTTCACAGTTTTACCTTTTGGATTAACAAATGCCCCTGAAACTTTTATGAATTTAATGAATAATATATTTCAAGAATACTTGGAAAAATTTGTGCTCATATTCTTGGATGAAATTCTCATATATTATAAAAGTATTGAGGAAAATCATGAGCATTTGAAGATAGTTTTGGAAATTTTGAAAGAGACGGTTATATGGTAAGCTATCTAAATGTTCTTTCTATGACACATAAGTGCACTATTTGGGACATGTAATAAGTAAGAATGGAATTGTTATAGATCCTTATAAAATTTTAGCTATAACTAAGTGGCCTACACTAAAGAATGTACATGAAGTTAGAAGCTTCATGGGGCTTTTGAGGTTACTATAGAAAATTTGTAAAAGAATTTTCAAAGGTGGGTGCACCAATAAGTTCATTACTGAGAAAGAGGATAAGAAATATTTTTGGAATGAGAAATGTGAAACTAAATTTAGAACTTTGAAGGAACGGTTAACTTCAGCACCTATTCTAGTTGTACCAGATCCTAATGGATACTTCACTATTGTAACAGATGCTTCTGGGGAAGGTCTAGGATGTATTTTGTTACAAAATGATCATGTCATAGCTTACGAAAGTAGAAAACTAAAGTTACATGAGTTGAATTATGTTCCACATGATTTAGAGCTTGCTTCCATTGTTCATGCACTACAAGTTTGGAGGCATTACCTACTTGGTAAACCTTTTGAATTAAAAACTGATCATCTAGAGCTGAAGTATATTTTCACTTAGCCCAATCTTAATACAAGACAACGAAGATGGTTAGAGTTTTTGTCTCAATATGATTTTGATATCAATTACATCAAAGGTAAGGAAAATAGAGTGGCTGATGCTCTAAGTCATAGGAAGCACATTTATGCTCTTATTACATTAAGAACTCGGTTTAAGGATGAAGTAAAAAGTGTTATGGAATTTGATTCTTACTATCGTCAAGTTAAAATAGTGTTTGTTGTAGATTCAAATGATGTGAAGTATAAAGGTTTTCAATTTTACAACAAAGGAATATTAAGATTTGAAAACAAAGTATACATACCTTCGATAAATGATTTAAGAAAGAAATTTTGGAAGAATTTCACAATTCACCTTTTTCAGACACTGGTATTACAAATATTCTTGCTAATATAAGACAACAATATTTATTGAAGGGGATGAAAAAGGATGTTATTGATTTTTGACACATTGCCTTGAATGTCAATGTGTTAAAGATGAATGATACACCCAACCGGCTTATTGTATCCTCATAGCATACCGTAGTACAAATGGAAAGTAATAAGCATTGATTTTGTACAAGGGTTGCCTATGTCAAGAAATAAACATGATGTTATTTTGGTAGTTGTAGATAAACTTACAAAGGTAGTACATTTTATTGCTAGTAATCTGAAGGATGATTCTCCTGTATTGGCTAAAAGATTTGTACATGAAATTTTCAGATTACATGGAGTACCTAAATTAATCATATCTAATAGAGATCCTAGAATGACGTCAAGGTTTTGGAAAACACTTAATACAACTCTAGGAACTAAGCTGAATTTTAGTTTTGCGTATCATCCAGAAACAGATGGATAGATTGAAAGACTAAAAGAGTTATTCATGTTTTAGAGGATATGTTACGAATGCATTGTATGGATCAGCAGTATAAGTGGGAAGAATACCTTCCACTAGTCGATTTTTCTTATAATAACACATATCATGCATCTTAAGATGGCACCTTTCAAAACATTATATGGAAGGAAATGCATAACCCCGTTAGTTGGGATAGCATTGAGGATAGAGAGGTAATTGGACTGAAATCCTCCAGAAAATGAAATAGTAAGTTAAAATTATTCGTGAACACTTGAAAGAAGCAATGAGATAGGAAAAAGAGTTATGCTAATTTAAAGTGGGTTGAAAGGAAATTTAAACTTGGTGAGAAGTTATTTCATTGGGTTGAACTGAAAAAGAGCTCTATAACATTTGGTAAGGTTGTCAAGTTATCATCTCATTATGTGGGACCCTTTGAGATAGATTAAGTAATCAACCTTGTAGCTTACCGTTTAGCATTACCTCCGCTTTGTCACTAATGCATGATGTTTTCCATATTTATTTGCTTAAGAAATACATTTAAAATTTATCACATGTGTTAAATTAGAATTCCTTACAGTGTCCAAGACCCGGGAATAATCATGGTTAAACCCATACGAGTGCTAGAAAATTGTTAGTTACATTTAAGAAATCATGAAATAAGTCAATGTAAGGTCCAAAGTGGGACCAATTTAATGAAAAGTGTAACTTGAGAAAACTTGGAGGATATGAAAACTACTTTTCCATATTTATTTGATTAGAATTTACTATGATGACTAATAATAATTTTTGATTTTATCTTTATATGTCAATATGTCGCCGATTATAAGGCGAGATAACTATTTATTTTTAAATAAACAAAGTTATGTGAATGCTAATTTCGGAACTTTAAATTCGATATTGTTTCAAACATATGTTAAGAAAGTGAATAAATTGATTATCCTTAATGTAATGGTAAAAAAAGACAATTATCGAGATGATGATTCCTTTTAGGAGGGAAGTATGTAACACCTTTGACAAACAGATTATATTCCTCTTTTGCATTACAAGCATTGGCATGTGATTTTCTTGAATGAGGTGTGTTTCCTTGATTGTTGAAAATCATGCTTGTTATGGATAAATCATCTCTTCTCTTGGATTCATTGGACTGAAATGATATGGCTTGCAAGAATCCATTTTTCACTTCTTGTAGGTGAGTTGCAATCTGGTTTTGAGAGTTGCAAACTTATCTCTTTTACTAACTCATCCTTGGATCAATTCCAGTGATCCAAGGAATGTTTTAAATCTCCTTACTAGACTAAATGGTAAAATTTACATTCATAGGTGGAGAGACATAGCAGATTGAACTTTGTATGTTACAAATTATTTGGTCTTGTATGAACGTGCCTTCATTCGGTTATATGTTTGTGCTTGGGTCTTTAGGATTGATCTCTTTAGGAAATTATTGGCGTAAACAAAATATAGTTTGCTTCATGACTATGAAGGGAATATAAATCCTAAAACTAAAGGATTATCCTAATGATATCCTAGACTAGGTAAAAGAGCCTACTTCCTATATATGTATACTTATTTGGGTTTCAATCTAACCTAATATTCTTATTCCATTTTGTCTGGATGGCATCCTAACCTAAGTTCTTGTGCTAAGTGAATAAGGGGGAAATTACTAAAGTAATGCTAGGATATTTTAACCTAATACCTAATACTATATGGTTGTGAATTTGATCTAACCTAAGGTTGAAATTACCTATGGCAATGTTTTAAGACCGAAGGTGATTATTATTAGACTAACCTAAGCTTTGGGAAATCTATCCTAAAATATTGAAAGGGAACATAAGGGTCACATGGAATTATGGCAACGGTTCCAATGGCATTTAATTGATTTTATTTGGTTAAATGAATGGAGGTACAACCATTTTTGGAAAAGGAAAGTAGACTTTAGTGGAAGCATACGTGGAGGATTCACTAAGGATGGAAATGCATGTTAAATTAGAAATGGCATTCACTAGTTTTGGGAGGTGGTGGAAAGGAGAGATAAGTGGGAGATTTGGGAGTAATTGCATTAATGGACCTCGGTTTTTGTGTGTAAACCATCTTGGAAACAAGGAAGGTGGATTTGTTGGAGGTTTTTTGATCTTGCATGCATTGCAATTTTTCTCTACATGGAGCTATCTGGTTCTTCAAACCAGTAGTTTAACTTCTAATTTATGGTTATTTTTGGTTTCTCTGGTTTATTTTTGATCAAGGGAAAGTATATGAGGCATTAGAAGAAAAGATGTTTGGTTTTTGATCTTTCATGGAGGATAAAAAGAGTTGGAAGCTTGGCTAGAAGTATCCTTTGAATTGGCAGAAGCACTATCAGGCATGAGAGGGTCTACCCATTAAGATTTCTTGCTTTCTTCTAAATGATTCATTAAGACAATTCTACTCTCATGAGATTAAAGTTTTCATGATTTTTTTTGGTTATTTACTTTCATGGTTTTATGAATCTCTTTGTTTTTGGATATAAATCCATTGCTAGATAATGTTATCCTTTGGAAACTCTCTCTCTGTGCAAGTTCAGTTGTAACATGCATGTGAAACATGTATTTCAAAGCTTGTATTTCATTCTGAACTTATGTTCAAGGCTATCGTTGTTATGAACTAGTATATGATGCCTGGTGTTTCATTCTGAGCTTGTATTGGAGCTTTGTGTTGCTCTTGTGTTCAAAGATTTGTGTTTAGAATCGTAGTCGTATTCAATAGTTATGTGTTACGAACTTGTATTTGAGTTGTTGTTGTAGACACTAAAAATGGGTCACACTCTCCTTGGTCCCTCGTCAAATAAATACCTTAAACACATCCACCTAGCCATGGCCCCCCTTTCACCTGACTATAATATTAATTTAATTATTTAAATTAAATTAATTCATTATACTCACCATATTTATTATTTAAATATTCTAATTAAGATAATGCCCACATATCCACCCTAGCTAGACACCTCATCCGGCCACCTCACCCTAAGACTTATTCTTAGTAAGTTGCCATAACTAACTAAGACTTACCCAAACCCTAAAAATCAATTCTTACATTCCCTCTAACCACATTCTGCATGCTTAAAATAAGCTTCCACTCTAATCCACAAGTTAATGACACGAGATCCTAGAAAATCAACGGGATATGTCTAGTTTAGTAAACATAGGAAATCCCACCCTAAGCGACACCGGTTACCCTTAATCACCGCCGGTAAAGCTGAAACTATTGTTGGTCACCTTTTAACCCCAAAACAACCTTATTTTCAAGGATGGAAAAAGTTGGCGAGATTCTTGAGAGATGTCACATCTTTTAGGAACAAGTTTCCACAAAAATACACATGCAAGGAAGGAGATCAAGCATTTTCTCTTACACAAACATCCAACATTCATCTAGCAACCACGCAACATAGATTTGATCCAAGCAGGAAAGAAGGAGATTGCATGTAACCCATGTAAGAACTCCCTAATGTTTGGTGAGCCTCTGCAGCATTCAACCTCTTATCAACACCTTCATTCCTCACTCAGACAACTAAATCCAGATTCCAAGTAAGTAGAAAATTTTACTCCTCTGGTTCACTCATTTTATTGCATTTTCATCCTTTGTCTTCCCCCACCCATTGACCTCCTTTAATACTCACCCTTCCATAACCCCATTAAAACCTCACCAAATCCCATCTAAACAACTTAATACCTCATTCCAACCAGCCTAGTCTTTTGTGCAATTATAAGGAGATCTAAAGTTCATTCGTGACACTCCCGGTATTCCACAAGAACAAGCACCGGTTCTCCCCAACAAACATCAGTCATCCTTAACTAGCATCGGTCTCGTATTTAGCAATATAGCCCCCAGAATAGTAATCTACCTACCTATTCCCACATCATCCTTACTCACTTGTGACTTACCTAAGACCTTTGTCAGACCTGCAGAGAGTTAGAACTAGTAACTTGACCTTCAAATCTTATTTTAACCTATCTTATTAGATTATATCTTTCTTATTGTGTTTTGAATGAGATACCTAAATCATTTTAATTGCAATAGGATTTAATGTATTACCAGAATTAAATTGTTTTAAACAATGGACTGACAGTCATCTAGGAAGTATCACACTTCTCAAATCTAGCACACGCTAGGAAGTTCATTACATATACTATTTAACTCTTTCTGGTGGTCTTGTGTTCCATTTCAGGTAGTTCCTCCTAGCCAAAAGGAAGCTCTCACGATCAGTTGTGGATTCAGAAGTCATATGCATGCAATAATCTATCAACCATCATTTCAATAGGTATTCCTCCTATGCCCATTACCCTATCTATTTCATCACTTTCAAAGAAACATCTAAGAATCAGGTGAAACATTTTGGCACACCTGTGGGACCCATCCAGGTTCCTTGCATTTTTATTCATTCTTAGGAAAATTTGTGTGTTTTTTCCCTTCTGAAAAGCATACACATTAATTTTCTTCCTTAGTAACCTTCTTTTTCTTTCTATTGGCTCTACAAGAAACTTTTCTTTTGGTGTACTTGAAAAGAAACACTTCTTGTTTTTGCATTTTAGTGAAAGAGCATCCCTCTTCCTCTTCATCTACTTGTGTCATCAAATTCCATATTTCGATTTGGGATTAAAATCATTACATTTCATTCTAATTTTTTGCATTAGCTCACATTGACGAGGGCAACCTATAAGATGGAATTCATTCCCAGCTAATGGTTGACAAATGAATTGTAGAAAATCACTGCTTTCCTTTTCTCTTTCTCTAAGTCTTACCAAACCTCACAAAAATTCAAAATACACACATTCTTAAACAACATCTTTCCTAGAAGAAGTTGTAGGTGATCACGCCATCACGACACAATGGGCACCAGCTCACTCACTACTGCACGAGTCATACTTCAGAGCGAGGCCTGCCCCCACCATAACATACCTGAAACCTCACCTTTTAGATCTCCTTCTTCATAAGAAGCCATCCTCAACAAAAAAATCTATTCTATATTTCATTAGTCAGTCCTTAAATAGCATAAGCTAAAAAAACATAATAGAAAAGGCACTCTTAGGATCACACTTTTCTTAGTGTTTCTACTTAGCTTGCATTTTGAGGTGAGAAGTCACGTTCTTCATTTTTCTTATTTCTCCTCACACACTCCTCATCACAATTGGTGTATTCCACTTCATCCGAGTGTTCTGGACCATATTCTCATCATTATCTAAATTATGGGTCTGATTCCACATCAAATTTCAACTTACAACCATATTTTCTTCATCACTATTTTAATTTCACAAGAACGGTGTTGGTCGGTGACCGTCATTGGTTACCCCCGACCATCATCAATTACCCCACGACCGTCATCATCGTTATACCCAACCGACATCGGTTCACTGTCATTTTGGTTAACCTACCCAAAAATACACCTATTCACTTTCTTCAACTATTCAGAGTTCCTATCACTTTTATTACATACATTGACCTTGTAAATCACATCAGTATTCGGCATACCTGTCAAATTTGGCCTTATACCTTGTTGTTGACCTACTATCCACTTTTCATAGTGATAGACCTCGGTTACTGTGATGATGTCGGTGATCTGAAAATAATCAGATTATTACGACCTGATCTCGGACCCTTATAGGCTTTAATTATTTGCCGATAATTTACTCCTTTTAAGTAATCAATTTAAAAATAATGCAAGACAATAATGACAATTACACACTGATTGATTACGGAGTTCAGCAATTGCCTATGTCTCCGGGTTCGTGATCGAACCGTTCCACTAGTCAAAACTTGTAAGTTACAATAGTACTTTCACAAGAAAACCTAATGGAATTTTACTTGCCTACCAGTACACCAGTTCTTCGGACGACAAGGGTGAAAAATAGCACCCGACTTCCACCTTCTTGATGCACAATCTCCTTCGGCTGTGATCGGCCTTCCCGACGCAAACAATGCGAAGCTAGCACTCCGGTCGACAATCCAGGATTTACAAGTACTTGGTGTGGCGCTATGGGCCTATTGGGTAGTTTACATTTCACTCCCAATCACAAATATTCCATCTAATATTGCCTAAAATAATAGGCCAATAGACAATACTTGTTGACACATCCCACAAATAAGCTTAACAAATAATAAGCTCGGGATCGGTGTCTCCATTGCACCGGTGTGTCTACAATGTATGCATCACAACAAGCTTAACAAATAATAAGCCCGTGTTGTGTTCACAATAGAATGGGTTCCCTATTTATACAAAATTAGGGCCCAAAAATAATGCATTTAAATATCATCCATAGGCTATTTTTAACCTAGCCCGTACCATGTAATTTGGGATCAAAATTCCCAATAATGGGCGGATTGAATATAATATGGGATTAATACCCAATTTAGCTGCATTTGAATATTTTAATGGGTTAGAACCCAAGTTTGGCGTGGCTGCATGTGTTAAGGGATAAAAATCCCATGTGGAGTGGCCATGTGGAGAAGAGGGTGGTTTTATATGCTAAAGTGGGTATTCAACCCACATTTGACCGCCTTTATTATTTGGGTAAGGTTTATCTTACCTACTCCATCCTTCACGTGGGACAGTCCATGCATGGGCCCCCTTACCACCGCTCCAATTTACTTCTTCCACGTGGCAGGGCTTAATGCCTCCCAAATAACCGCTTCACCATCCACGTGGTCCAAATATATGCATTTGATTTTAATACTAATGTATACACATTAATATATACATGTGGCGTTTGGAAAGTGACCTTACCAAAATAATATTATTTCGACCCATATAATGTGGAATAGAAATAATCCTGTAGTCCACTTGTCATCTCCCGATAGGCAAATCAAGTGAATTCGACGAGTGTTGGCAAGCCACGTGTCACAGTGCGATTGGTCCAAATATTGACCAGTTGACCATAGTTGACTTTCCATTGACCGAACTTTGACCAAACATATCTAGAGCTCCCGATGTCCGTTTGTCACATTCTCATAGTCGTTGGAAAGCTCTCGAGATGATCTTCTGCACTGAAACCATTTAGAGATGTTTAGGGAACTTTCAGAAATGATCCCCTGATCACACCTCCCCATTGAGAAAAGCTTTTTGTCCCAAAAAGCTTCCATATGTAATCTGAATGAAAACTCGCATGACGACATTGGTCTTTATCCACTTTGTATTATCGAGAGATGGTTTAGCTCCATAGTTGTTTTTTAGTAAATCTGATTAACAAAGTGATTTCTTCAAGATTGGTGCAGTTGGTTCAGTTTGTGTGAACAGGTACAAGTGCACTATGGGCAAGATGTTTAAACGGAAAAGCTCGATGAGATTGAAGAGTATAATCACTAGATCCAGGAAGAGAATTCTCTCATGTGATCAATGTATTACTCCCTAGAAGAGGAGTATGCTCATTTGAAATTGGGAACCGAAAACCAAGGATGAGCTCTTGGCAAGGTTGCAATGTGGTGATTAGAGGAAGGAAATACCTTCAACTTCAGATGCAGAGTCGAGAAATGGCGAAAGAGTTCCTCATCCCAGAAGAAGGAGATTAAGAGGAATTTCTGTTCTCACTTTGCCAGAGGAATGGGCATTGGGTGGAAAATTGCTGGAAACTGCATCCATCTCGCCATCAGAGTAATGGCAAGCCAAAGATGGAATGGAGGCCTATTGCAAAGGCAGAGGAAGCTGAACTACTCCACCACTAGTTGACAAGTCAACCCAGGACCAGGGAATACCTAAAAGTGAAAGTCCTTTAAAATGGGTAAGTCAACAATTTTTCAATTATATATTGCATAATTTAGATTGAGGAATCGTATGCAGTATTAAGTTTGGAGATCAGATATTATGAGGAAATGATGAGAGAAAGGTTTATGATACTCAGTGGATTTTCTTACTTAGAAAATTTGATTAATGCTCCAAACATATCTCCTAATCAGCTTGTGAGTTCCCCGATCTGACTTGGATACGAGGAATTAACGCATATAAAGCTTGGAGATTGATCGCGCCATTTGTGCAGACATTAGAGTTCGTAGAGATCAGCTCGGAACTTCATTCTGTGTAGAGGCATTGTGACCGTGCAGCAGAATGGTAGCTGAATCACCGTTGGCATTAACGTCGGGTTAGAACTTCATTCTATGTAGAGGCATTGTGACCATGCAGCTAGAATGGTACCTGATATTAGTGTGTCAACAAAGAGGAGCTCTCAAAGTATCAGCTCAGAACATCATTTGGTGTCAAGGCATTGCGACCACACATATGAATGGTAGCTGATAAGAGACATAGCATCATACATCGGAGGCTCGAGGTCTTGAAAAAGGCTTACCATCATGTATCGGAGGCGTTGAGGTCTACAGAGACTTAGCATCATACATCGGAGGCTCGAAGTCTTGAAAAAGGCTTAGCATCATGTATCGGAGGCGTTGAGGTCTACAGAGACTTAGCATCATGCATCGGAGGCTCAAGGTCTTGAAAGAGGCTTAGCATCATGCATTGGAGGCGTTGAGGTCTGTAAAGGGACAAGGGCATTGTCCATCACCGACATTGGATCAATCAAAGCTCTACGTAACATGGAGTTCCTTCAAACCAGTTTGGATTCTGCGGAATCAACTCGGAACCAGGAGTTGTGTTATAGAGTAAAAGAAGATCCTTTTTGTCAGATATCAAGAAGTTTAGCACCGTACAGACGGAGCATTGAGGTTTCATTCAGAAACTTAGCACCATAAAGGGGAGGCGTGGAGGTCTTCTTCGGATATCAAAGTGGCGCACTGAAGCATCGTGGACCCATAACCCATAGGTCCCAGGATCGGAGTAGAGTTGTCGAAGTGAGAAGGTTGGAGGAGAAGACCCAAGGGTCTACTACAGCAGCACTTCCGAGGAGGCAGCAGATTTTCAGATTCAGGACAGTATGGAAGCTTTTTGGGACAAAAAGCTTTTCTCAGTGGGGAGGTGTGATCAGGGGATCATTTTCAAAAGTTCCCTAAACACCCCTAAATGGTTTCAGTGTAGAATATCATCTCGAGAGATTTCCAACGACTGTGAGAACGCGACAAACGGACATCGGGAGCTCTAGATATGTTCGGTCAAAGTTCGGTCAATGGGAAAGTCAACTCTAGTCAACTGGTCAATATTGGACTGAATCGCACTGTGACACGTGGCTTGCCAACACTCGTCAAATTCGCTCGATTTTCCTATTGGGAGATGACAAGTGGACTACAGGATTATTTCTATTCCACATTGTATGGGTCGAAATAATATTATTTTGGTAAGGTCACTTTTCAAACGCCACATGTATATATTAATGTTTTAAACATTAGTATAAACCGCCAAAGTCAAATGCATAGGCATTAACCACATGGAAGGTGGTGAAGCGGTTGTTGGGGGTGGTTTATCCTAACATGGTATTTTGACCACTATGCGCATGGAAAAGGCTTTAAAGCCTAAGATATTATCTTCCACCGCCTAACATGTGGAACCTTAGCCACATGCGCCAAATTTGGGATTTATTTCCTCTTTGCAAACAAATACCGCTCCTTATGGATTTTAATCCATTTAAATATGAATGTCGATCCTTATGGGATATTTATCCTATTATTTAAACATGCTAATCGGCTAAATTGGGTATTAATCCCATTTTCTATGCAATCCGCCCATTAATGGGTATTTGATCCCAAATTACATGGTACGGGCTAGGTTAAAAATAGCCTAAGGATTATATTGAATGCATTATTTTTGGGCCCTAATTTTGTATAAATAGGGAACCCATTCTATTGTAAACACACACAACACGAGCTTATTATTTGTTAAGCTTGTTGTGGACACTCCGGTGCAATGGAGAAGCTCATTGCTAGAGCACGGAACAGTGGACACCGGTGCAATGGAGACACCGATCCCGAGCTTATTATTTGTTAAGCTTATTTGCGGGATGTGTCGACAAGTATTGTCTATTGGCCTATTATTTTAGGCAATATTAGATGGAATATTTGTGATTGGGAGTGAAATGTAAACTACCCAATAGGCCCATAGCGCCACACCAATTACTTGTAAATCCTAGATTGTTGACCGGAGTGCTAGCTTTGCATTGTTTGCATCGGGAAGGCCGATCACAGCCGAAGGAGATTGTGCATCAAGAAGGTGGAATTCGGGTGCTATTTTTCACCCTTGTTGTCTGAAGGTTTGGTGTACTGATAGGCAAGTAAAATTCCATTAGGTTTTCTTATGAAAGTACTATTGTAACTTACAAGTTTTGACCGGTGGAGCGGTTTGATCACGAACACGGAGGCGTAGGCAATTTCCAAACTCCGTAATCAATTTGTGTGCAATTTTCATTATTGTCTTGCATTATTTTAAATTGATTACTTAAAAGGAGTAAATTATCGGCAAATAATTAAATCCTATAAGGTTAGAGATCGGGTAGTAATAATCTGGTTATTTTCAGACCATGTTAGGATAAACCTCCCCAAGCACCACTTCACCACCTTCCACGTGGTTAATGCCTATGCATTTGACTTTGGCGGTTTATACTAATGTTTAAAACATTAATATATACATGTGGCGTTTGAAAAGTGACCTTACCAAAATAATATTATTTCGACCCATACAATGTGGAATAGAAATAATCCTGTAGTCCACTTGTCGTCTCCCGATAGGCAAATCGAGTGAATTCGACGAGTGTTGGCAAGCCACGTGTCACAGTGCGATTCGGTCCAATATTGACCAGTTGACCAGAGTTGACTTTCCCATTGACCGAACTTTGACCGAACATATCTAGAGCTCCCGATGTCTGTTTGTCGCGTTCTCACAGTCGTTGGAAAGCTCTCGAGATGATCTTCTACACTGACACCATTTAGGGATGTTTAGGGAACTTTTGAAAATGATCCCTAATCGGTCGGTTTACCCTAACTGACATCACTTAGCTTTGTGTCAATTTCTAGCTACCATTTTAGCCCCAATTCACCTTGCTACCTATTTATTCTACCTGTGTTGTGTTTCTGTGTCACTTATAGAAAGTGGTCTTACCCCATTAGTACCTATTCACATGGTATTGACACGTCGACAAGTTAGCGCCCTCGTATTCCACGCTAGTTGTCAACCCCTTCCACCTATCCCTTCACCACCTTCCATTTTATCACCCGCCATGGATCCTATCTAACCTATCACTATCACTACTAGAGATGAGGAGTTCACATGACTCCTTGACCAAAACCCTGCCACCTTGCATTTTTATCTTTCCCACTCATCCACTTGAGATTCCTTGGGTCAGTTGATATATGGCATGCTTGTATCTATCCCCAAAATTTTCTCCTACTTCTACTCCAGCCCCTGTTAACCCCGTGTTTCCTTCATCTACCTTACCCCAGTCATTTTGCAGCTAGGTCCTATACCCACTTTCCGCCACATCTGCTACGTCCATTGTACTTGCCACATCCACCATACCTTCGACAACCATTCAAAACACCACCTCATCCACCCCTATGGTCTCACATATACCCATAGCTACACAACCACCTCCCGTGTCGGTGACCCCTACCCCTTTTCAAAATGTGGTCCTTTCTATTCCATAATCATTGGCCACCATTGCCACTAGGGTCACCACAACCCTTCCACCTCCATGTATGCACTATCATGACCTCTTGTTTCATCATTATTCATTAAGGTACATACCCCTATTTCATTACCTTCTTCTCAATCCACCTACATGGAACCACCATATACTGGAATGCCACCCTCATCATATGCCCAAAATCAACCCTATTACACTACAGGAGGCACTTAACCATCACAACCTACTAACGACCTAATCAAATTAATGATGGACAAGATGTAAATATTGGAGGCATTGGTTTCTAGCTCCCATAACACTCTTACCTATGATGATATTTGTAATGAGCCTATCCACCCATCCATTCCTATCCGTCCATACCCCATGCATTGGGAATGCCTAAATTCAATTATTTCAATAGCAAAGAAGACCCATGACAACATTTGCGGTCGTTCAAACACGGGTGCTACCTAATCACCCACAATGGTTCTTTACTCTTGAGGACCTTTCCCATGTCTCTGATTTGGACCTATGTTTGATTGGTATAGTGGGCTACCCAGACAGTCTATATTTTCATTTAATCGGGTAGCCCACACCTTATTACATCATTTCTCCATTAACATTGTTATGAAGGTTCTTGTTGTTGCAAACTCACGGCACCCCTGGATGCGAGATCGGGCTTCTAGGTTGATCACTCTAGCATCCGGTGTGATTGCACAACATGGAAACCTCTCTCAAGTGTGGGGACTTGTGAAAATGAGAGAGGAATCTCAGTTAGAGGCTGGTTCCTCAAACTCCTCGATCTAGATCTATATTTTTGTAAAACTACGAGAGGTTTGAAATCTAATCCTACTCTAAAATCCAAGGAGACGAGAGAGATAGAAAGTGCAAAAATGAAACTAAACTAACAGGTGATACACCAAAGGAGGAGTGGTGAACACTTCTTATTCTGCAGATAGACACAGATCATAAAATGCAACATAAAAACATCATGCACAAGCTGATAAGATGTAATCAGAGGTCTGAAATGAAATAAGCAACACAAACATAGGACTGAAAACTGATCACAAAGCCTGTATTGTCATTTCCACTGTCAAAATCCTTGTATTACAACATCAAAAAGGTAGAAAACCTGTTACAATTTTAGAAGAGGTCTGATACTTGCAAAAATCACTTGTTACAAGTGAAAGAAGAAGCTTGCTATCCAAAGAAAATGTTCCCCCTTGAAAATGAGCCAAATCTGGCTTTTACATTGCATGGGTCGAGCCCAGGGGACAGAAAACATACAAAACATGAGAACCCATCCCTCCTTGACTACAGGTGCATTAAAATGGCATGGGGGACCTTACAAACCCATACCCTATCATTTTGACTGGAATACAGGAGAATGCGACCCATTCAGTATTAAACAGTCGCTGAAATGTCACTACGGCCATGAACATGCGTCAGAGCCGTTTCTCAATTTTCTCTCTCTAGAATGCACCAAAACTCAAGATTAACCCTAGAATCACGTATAGAATTTCATGAGCTTTTCGTTGATATAAATAATGTGCAAATCCAAGCTCTGGATCGAAAGATATGTCGATATGAAGATCTAGGGCACAAAACAGGTGAAAACAGATTTTTAAATTTCTTCCCGTGCTCTGCCACCTGGATGACACGTGGCATGCATTGATTGGTCGCGTGATTCTCTCTCCTTCTGCTTCATTGGACATGTGTCCTCTTTTTATTGGCTTGGGATTTTCCTTCAAAAATCACCCTTTGACCTTTGGACCTTTCTCCTTGTGACACGTGTCATGATCTGGTTGGTCCACGGGTCTACCGGCTCTTTCGCGTCCACCGCGTCTTTTTGTCCCGGATGTCCCGATTGCTTGCGCGATAGATAAATCTGATCCACTGAAATGGGATTCCATGTCCCTTTTCGCCTATGACACGTGGCATGATCTGATTGGCTTTCGGGTCCTCGGCTTCTGCATCTGCCGTCCCTTTGTCCCATATGTCCTTGTTTGAAGTTTCCCATTTCGGACCGAACCGCCGATTCGCATCCTTCACGTACATTTGTTCCACTTGTCCCAGTGCTTCATGGGACGAAACTTCGAACCACCGAAATGGCTTCCTTTGCTCTCATTCGCTTCGCCTTTTTGCGTACATTTTTTCAACTTGTCCCAGTGCTTCGCGGGCCGCCTAGAGGTGTTTCGGCCAAACCGCTCCTTGGTGATCGAATGTCCCAACTGTTCCTAGGACAAGGACTTAGCTGATTTTCACAATTTTTTCTGGCCCAAGCTTATTTTCTGCAACTTTTTCACATTTTCTCAGAGCTTGCTCTTTTCAACCTAGACAGGAGAGTTAGAAAAATTTCTGAGGGGACCCTAGAAACATGATTTTTGCCCTGTATCCATCCATTTGCCTGGGACTCGAGAATTCTGATGTATGTTATCAAATCAACCCTGGGGGTGGATTTGGATAACAATTTGGTGACTCAGCGGGGATACCTGCCTGCTAGGTAGAAGATACCAGTTGCCTGAAGCAGTCCATTGGGCATGGAGTCATCAAATATTCTGTTTAGAACCCTAACTGACTCAGAATGTGTAAGGAGGAAGATGGAATGTCTCCTGATGAAAGCAAGGACTGCTAAACATCTCCATGGACAGCAAGCTGTGCCAAAGCACTTAGGGAAAATAAAACTAACCTACAGCAAAACAACGTGCACAAGCACTTAGAGGAAAGGAAATCTAATCTAATATTTATAGAGGTAGTGAAATTTCTTCTAGAAGCAACGCTTGAGATAGATTCCATTGATTGGAATCTACAGTTCTTCACCATCAATGAGGCCAATTGGAAAGCATTGTTGTTCTTGCACTTTGTGACCATGTATGGGCCACTCCAAATGGCATCAAATTTTGAATGCCTTCCGGTTTACTCTGTTCACATCCCATTTCAACACTAGATCTCCAACTTGAAAAGATCTATCCTTGGCCTTTCTATCAAAGGTCTTCTTGATCAAAGCTTGATCCTTTTCCATTGCTTGGGATGCGATTTCTGATCTCTTGCGCAGCTCCATCAACTCTGCATACCTCACCTCCATGGGCTCAAATTCTAGCAACTCCAACTACTTCATGAGTTCCAGCGTTGGCAACTCAAGTGACATGCGCAAGATTTCCTCTCTTCCATAGACAAACCTAAATGGAGAGTTACCCGTGGATCTTTTGGGAGTGATCCTATCAGCCCATAAGGCTGATTTCAGCTTAGTATGCCAAGACCTCGATTCTCATCAAGATTGCTCCTAATGATCCTCAACAAGTTCTTGTTTGTAGACTCGGTATGGCCATTGCCCCGAGGGTAATAGTTGATGAAGTGCTTAGGTAAATCTTTGTTCTTGACAGCCCACTCGGTCACCTTAGATCCAATGAATGCCAATGCATTATCGAGAGATTATTGTAGCGAGGTACACCAAATATGGTTATTATCCCCTCATAAAAATCTAAGATGCTAGACTCATTTGCCTCTTTAAGTGCTCACTTCTTGTCCATTTGGTGAAGTAGTCGTGGTCATCAAAATCCATTTGTGCCCTTGGCTTGAATTGGGATTAATGACTCCAATGAAGTCAAACTCCATTGCATGAATGGCTGGTCAAGCGAGATTGGATGCAATGGGAGGGCAGAAAGTCTCTTTTTCTGTGAAGAATGCACAATTCTTACACCTCTTGATCCATGCATAGCAATCTCTGAAGATTTTAGGCCAATAATAACCAGCCTTCATGATTTTTAGAGTCTGTTACTCTTGGTGCAAAATGGCCACTAGCTGGTCCACCATGAAACTCTTCTAATACCCTTTGAATCGACTGTGCTAATGCATCTCAGCAGCACTCCATTCACATCCTTCTTGAACAAAACTCCATCAACAATGGCATACGGGATAGCTGCAACTCAAGTGTCTCCTTTGGGTCTTGTTCATCTCGGAGGGCATAGGCCTATGCCTAGGAAGTGCATAATATCTTGGGTCCAGCAAGGAGTCGGGGAAGCATTGTCTTCTTCTTGATTGCCACTTGGCTCATGGCTATCCTGGACTGTCAAAACAGCCTCTTCTTCGTTGCATACTTCCTCTTGCTTCCCCAAAACCAGCTACTCACACAGTCCTTTCCCTCTTACCATCTTGGTGATCTTGATCTCAATGTCATACTCCATGACACGGGTGATCCAACCTGCCCTTTTATCATTCAAATCCTTTTGAGGAGGAAGTCCTTAACCCTTGACATGTGAGACCAACAGTTGAATCTTATTGTTTGAGACCAAATGTCTGAACTTCTTCAAGCTCCTGATGATAGCAAGGACATGCTTTTCGATGAAAGAATACTTTATTTTGTAATCTTCCAAGGTTTGGCTGAAGAATGCTATGGGCTGTTTTGAACCTTCTCTATTCAGCTGTGTTAAGATAGCCGAGATTGTGTCTGATCCTCCAAACGCATACAACATGAAGTCCTTTGAAAATTCTAGGTTGATAAGAGTTGGAGCTTGTGATATTGCATGCTTGATGCTTTCAAAACTCTCTTTGCCTTCTGTTGTCCATTTGAATGCCAGACTCTTCTTCAACATCATTGTTAGAGGCTTCACAAGAGTGGCAAAATTAGGCACAAATCTGCGGACAAAGTTTATCCTTCCTAGGAAGCTTTGAAGAGATTTCTTGTGGTGTGGCAATGGGAGCGTTCGGATGGCTTCAACCCTTTCAGGATCAATTGTTAGCCCTTCCCTAGAGACAATGTGGCCCAGCAATTTGCCCTCGTGTGCCAATAATATACACTTCTTTGGGTTCAACGACACTCTGAACCTTCTACACCTCTGAAACACTTGTCTGAGGTGAAAGAGATGGTCTGCTGCATTCTTTGAGAAGACAGTGATATCATCTAGGTATACCAACACTATATTGTTGATTAAGCCTTTGAATGCCATATCCATAGCTCGCTGAAATGTTGCTCCGGCATTTGATAGGCCAAATGGCATCTTCTTGTAGGCATAGGTGCCCCATTTGGTGGTGAAAGCCATCTTGAATTGATCTTCTTCCTTCACCATTATCTGATTATAGCCTGAGTAGCCATCAAGTAGTGAAAACCTTTCTGAACCAGCTACCACCTGCAATATTTGCTCCATGGAAGGGAGTGGATAATGATCCTTGAGGGAGGCTCTGTTCAAGTCTCTAAAGTCAACACACAGTCTGATTTCTCCATTTCTTTTTCTCACTGGCACCAAGTTTGCAACCCAACTTGAGTGTTTGATGGGGAAGATGATACTAGCCTCAATAAGCTTGCTTAACTCTTTTCGCATGAGAGGTTCAATATGGGGATTCACTGGCCTTTGCTTTTTCCTGACGAGGTTTGGATTTGGATCCATTTCAATGGTATGTTGTGCCGACTTTGGGTTGAAACCTCTTAGATCTTTATAAGTCCAAGCAAAGATATCTGGGAAATCTTGACAAAGCTAAACAAAGTCAAATTTCTCTTGTGAGGTACTTACTTTGCTAATCTGCAATGTTTTGCCTTCTTCCACTAAAATAGGCTCTGAATCTTCACCCTTCACTTGAATGTTTGCTTTCTCCTTCCGGAACTAATCATTCGGGTTGAAGATTGACTCCAAGGTTATGAGGCATTTTGGTAATTTGTTAGTTCTCAGCTGTACTACCTGATCACCATATTGCTGCTCCAGCTTGTCTTGATTTCTGGCGGAGAACTCAGCTTCTTCTTGTAGGAAATTAACAATTTGCTGATCATTCTCGAAGACTTGCCAACTTGTGTTGTTATCTGGAACAGCTGGTCTCACAACCAATTTGATATGAGGCTGAGATTTCTCACTTTTGATACTCTCTACAACATCAAACGCAGCCCCAATTGCTGCCAGTCAGCGGCTTCATTCTTTTTCTTGGGATGGAATTGATGCTAAAAGCTTCAAAATCTTCAATAAGATCCCATACCCAATTTTTGTAGCTCTTAAGCAGATCATTTTTGGCAGCATTTTTTCCTTTGACTTGGTTTACGATCAGCTCACTATCGCCAAATACTTGTAAATTCCTAATGCCTTTCTTCATTAACCAGTGCAGTCCATGAATTAAGGCTTCATACTCAGCTGTATTGTTTGAACAGGAAAACTGGAAACGGAAGGCTGAGTAATACCTTATACCTTGCGGTGAAATGAGCATAGCTCCTCCTCCTGCACCTTGTCTACTCCTTGACCCATAAAAGAACAACTGCCATACTTCATTCTTGTCCTTATGATCTGGCTTGGTAATGCCGGGGAGAGGTTGATCCTCTTCATGTAAACAATAAAACCCTAGCTCAGATTCTTCTATTTGTTGATAAGGATCAAAGGCATGCACTTTGCTTGCCCATTCATCAAGAGTCAAATCTGGGATACTTCCAACCTTAGTGTCAGCTTCATCAGTGCTAGGGTGATCTTCTTGATCAAATGTTGAGCAATTGGCATTAATCTGACTTGGAGTGTAAGGCTTGATATGGAAGTTTGCAATAGGTTTGGATCTGATTGTGGCCTTAGTTCCATATCTTGTTCTGAATAGCATGTGTGACCAATCAAGACAAATACCCTCCAATCTTAGCAGTGAAGTCTCTTGACAAGCACAATGCAAAGAGTGGTGGCAGGTCTATGACTGACACATCTTATAACACTATTACGTTGGGACATGCGTGCAGTGTGAGGATCAAACCTTTGATTACTCTAACCGTTGTCACTGCTGTCCCATCTAATTGCACTACACCCTTGGAGATGACTTCATATTGAAGCCCTAGATGATCAGCTATTTGCTTGGGCATTACTGAACTACTTGCCCCAGAGTCAATCATGTAATTATGTACCAACTTATCTCCTATGATCAATGAAACATAAAATGGAGGGGGCTTCAACATTTTACCTTGTTGTCCTCCATGGTTTCCTTCAGGTTGGGCAACATTTGTGAGTACCTTCTCTTGCATTTGGACCTGTTGGTTTGAAGTTGACCAGTCCTTCATGGTAGCTTGTAGCAAATCTCTGTCCTGGGATGGATAGGGATTCCCACATTGATATATTGATGTTAGTCTTCTTCATCTGTTCAATGATACTGAACGGGGATGAAGTATCCTTTTGTTGTCCCTTGGTTTGCACATTTACTCCTTGCACGTGGGCAGCAACAGCTGGCATTTGAGTTGGCCTAGGGGCTGTTCTTGGCTGCCCTTGTGCATTTGAAACTGGACTTTGCTTGCCAATCATTTGTGGAGCCGTGGAAGGTTGTGGATTGGTTGGAGCTAGTGGCTGCTCTTCACCCAAATTTCTCCTCTTTGACCTTGTGTTGGCTGCAACACCTTGAGAAACTACTTGATTCATGCCACAGAAATCTTCTGCTTGCCAGTTCACCAATGTGGTGTCATTTGGGGCTGATTGTTGTTGGAATGTTTCTTGTTGTTGGCTGTTTCCTTGGTTGCCCTCACCCTCCACACCAGTAGTTGTCACCATTAGTGCTTGATTGAGAGCACCATTGAAACACATGGATTGGTTATGAGGCTCGTTGCATGGAAAGCACCAATCATATTCCTAAGCAATGTTGTTCTGGGTTGGCACTAATGCCTTAGAGGCAGATATGGCATTTGGATTATAGGGCTGGAATGGTCTATTGGCAGGGGGCCTTGTTTGATTCACATTTACAGCTAGATTAGGTGGTCTTTGTGGTTGGTATGGCTGCCTATTAGGCTGAGCTTGGGGTTGATAAGAAGGTGCGAAACCTTGCGCTTCTTTGTCTCTTGAGAGTAACTAGCTCATTTCCCAAATTTTGCAATGTTTCATGACCTCTTGGAGTTCATTTGAAGCACGAGAGGATGAGGTAGAAGTTTCACTTGAACTTTGGTTTCTAGGAGTGGGAACAGAGCCAAAGTGGGTGCCGACTAGTGCTTGGATTTTCTAAGTTTGGATACAAGGGCATGGGAGGCCTAGGAGCTAGTTTACCGGCTTGAATAAGAAATTTTTCGGCTCTAATGGCAATGCTTATAAGTAGCAGTAAGGTTGTGCCTCCCATGGATTGAATTAACATAGAAATATCGAATTCAAAGTTTTAAGGTAATATAAAAAGCACCTTCTTTGTTGGCTGGCCCGATGCCACCGGAATCCTATCCCAAGACCTCTCGAAATCTGAAGTTGAAGTCGATCACTACTCGTTGGGCGATCTCTTGATAGTTGTCATTTGCTCCAAAAAGAGACAAGTTGTCTCCTTCTCTCTAAATTGCTCATGAAGTGCAATACGGCTGATTCCGGTTTGTGATGGAACCACTCTAAGGCTCCTACACCATTGTAACGATTTACCTTTGAATGAAGATGCAAGTAACTTGACACCCACTTGCATTTCATTGATTTCATGGATTGCACAAAGGTTAGCAATATCTTTAACATGATCACCTGAGTAGTCGATTTTCTCCGGTGAAGTACGGGATGTTCTCAAGGCTGCAATAGGAGGCTGGATGTTTTGCATTGAGAGCAAGTGGGCCGCTACTGTAAATTTGACGTAGGGGTTTTTGAGCCATTCTAATTGGTCTTAAAGCCCTTGTATCTTGAATGAAAGGCCTGTCGGTGGAGAAGTTGAGAGAGTTCTGTTTGGTGGAGATGGAGACCTCTCGAATCCTTCTTCCTCTTTGCCTTCTTCTCGGAGATAAGCTGCGAGGTATTCAAACAACACTTCTTCTTCTCTAACTCTTGACCTTGTGGTGATTCTTCTCATGAGTTTTCAGGCCTGAGCTTGGAACCAGTTGATTCTTCCCCTTGGAGTCGCCAGATATGCAAATAATAGCTCTTTTCAAGCAAGAAAATGCAGCAGATGCACATCAACCCTACTGCAATAAAAATGAGACCTCTAGTCCCACCGGGCGTGCCAAAACCGTTGTTGCAGACTCATAGCACCCCTGGATGTAGATCAGGCTTCTAGGTTGACCACTCTAGCATCTAGTGTGATTGCACAACATGGAAACCTCTCTCCAAGTGTGGGGGCTTATGAAACTAAGAGAGGAATCTCCAGTTAGAGGTGGTTCCTCAAACTCCTCTCGATATAGATCTATATTTTTGCAAAACTACGAGAGGTTTGAAATCTAATCCTACTCTAAAATCCAAGAGAGACAGAGATAGAAAGTGCAAAAATGAAACTAAACTAATAGGTGATACACCAAAGGAGGAGTGTTGAACACTTCTTGTTCTGCGTAGATAGACACGAGATCATAAAATGCAACATAAAAACATCATACACAAGCTGATAAGATGTAATCGGAGGTGAAATGAAACAAGCAACACAAACAGAGGGTGGCGATCATGAGCTGTATTGTCATTTCCATCAAAATCCTTGTATTACAACATCAAAAAGGTAGAAAACCTATTACAATTTTAGAAGAGGTCGATACTTGTAAAAATCACTTTTACAGGTGAAAGAAGAAGCTGCTATCCAAAAAAATGTTCCCCCTTGAAAATGAGCCAAATCGGCTTTTACATGCATGGGTCGAGCCAGGGGACAAAAACATACAAAACATGAGAACCCATCCCTCCTTGACTCAGGCACATTAAAACAGGATGGGGACCTTACAAACTCATACCCTGTCATTTTGACCGAATACGGAGAATGCGACCCATTCGTATTAAATGCAGTCGTTGAAATGTCACACGGCCATGAACACGCGTTAGATCTGTTTCTTAATTTTCTCTCTCTAAACTACACCAAAACTCGAGATTAACCCCAGAATCACGTACAGAATTTTATTAGCTTTTGTTGATATAAAGAACATGCAAATCTAAGCTCTGGATTGAAAGATATGTCGATCTGAAGATCTAGGGCACAAAACAGGTGAAAACGGATTTTTAAATTTCTTCCCGCTCTCGCCACCTGGATGACACGTGGCATGCATTGATTGGTCACGTGATTCTCTCTCCTTCTCTGCTTCGTTGGACACGTGTCCTCTTTTTATTGGCTTGGGATTTTCCTTCAAAAATCACCCTTTGACCTTTGGACCTTTCTCCTTGTGACACGTGTCATGATCTGGTTGGTCCGCGGGTCTACCGGCTCTTTCGCGTCCACCGCATATTTTTGTCCCGGATGTCCCAGTGCTTGGCGGGACGAAACCTCTAATCCACCGAAATGGGCTTCCATGTCCCTTTGCTACGAGACATGTGGCATGATCGATTGGCTTTCGGCTCCTCCGGCTTTCGCGTCCCCGCAGTCCCTTTGTCCCATATGTCCTTATTTGAAGTTTCCGTTTCGGCCGAACCGGCCTGTTCACGCCCTTTGCGTACATTTGTTCCACTTGTCCCGAGTGCTTCGCAGGACGAAACTTCCAAACCACCCGAAATGGCTTCCTTTGCTCTCGACCGCTTCACCTTTTCGCGTACATTTGTTCCACTTGTCCCAGTGCTTCGCGGGCCACCTGGAGGCATTTTGGCCGAACCGCTCCTTGGTGTCCCGAATGTCCCAACTGTTCCTAGGACAAGGACTTAGCCGATTTTCACAATTTTTCCTGGCCCAAGCTTATTTTCTACAACTTTTTCACATTTTCTCAGAGCTTGCTCTTTTCAACCTGGACAGGAGAGTTAGAAAAATTTCTGAGGGGACCCTAGAAACATGATTTTTTCCCTGAATCCATCCATTTGCCTGGGACTCAAGAATTCTGATGTATGTTATCAAATCAACCCTGGGGGTGGATTTGGATAACGATTACCATGACTAACCTATACTCCATGTGTTAGTATGATGACGAATCTATCGCAGATTTTTTTGCTCATTGGTGTAACCTAATCAATCAACTCACATTCCAACTACCACAAATAGAACTCATCAAGCTCTTCACACTGGGCTTGTGCTAGACATATCTCACTGACCCTACAGGTCTAGACTTTCTAAACATTTGATGAAGCATTCACCATGGCATGAAAGCTAGAGATTTGGGCCATTGAAGAGAAGAAAATCCAATTATGCAATAAGAATTTGGAATTCAAGTTGAATGATACCTCTTCTTCTTCCAAACCACAAAATAATTATTCAAAAGCTAAGGGCACCGCTAACACAATGGTACTCAAAGCTGGCCTAGCTCATCCATCAAATCAGGCTAGCCCCTCATCTAATCTCTCACCCATTCATATGAGAACAATGGAAATAAACCTCAATTAGGGAGCCTTACTCTTCTATCTTAGAAAATCTCATCAAAGCTGGGGCCGTCACCCTTCCTCCTATAAAACCACACATTGGTTTTGACCCTACTCACCTAATGTTCGTATGGTATAAAGAACACGACTTCTATAACTATCATCGAGTAAAGGGTCATAGTGATGGAAATTGCATCACTTTCAAAAAAATTGTCCAAGAAATGCTCAAGAAAGGCTACTTAACCATGGATAATCCTAACACACTTGCCAATCAAAACCTACATATCTTCAAGAAACCCTTTCCCAATCATGCCCCTTTATCTGATCAAACCGGTGAGACCTCAACTCATGATATTCATGCCCATAAGGTCCACGCTATTTTCAAGGATGCACCCATTGCTTCCCAATTACCTCATATTCCTTCTATAGAGGAAATTCTAGCTCAAAATCCTCCTTCTACATTAGAACCTACCTCACCTATTCCTCCACCCACAGAGGAACACCTTTCACCTCCTTCTTCACCTGTGGAGGAGTCTTTCACTAATATCGAGACCATTTCACCTTTGGCTTCTCCACTTAGGGAACTATCACCCATAGTACTTCTTCAGTCCATGGAGGAGCACCCATCATCTCCTCCACCTATAGAGGAACATCCATTTTCTCCTCCACCTATCACGGATCCAATAGAGATAACTTTGCCTCTAGGTGAACATTCTCCATCAGCTACCCAAGATCCTACAGACCTACTTTCAGCTCTCTTATCCATGAAAGTTGAAGCTAACAAATTTCGCATCTCTAAGACACATTTTATGAGAATATCCATTGGTTCCTCATCAACTTCACCTACAAACATTTTGTTCTCATGCTTGGACGATTGCTTAGATTATGTGGACAGAGCCTTACTTTGGGGGCACCTTCTGCTTCCTGTCTCAATGCAAATGAAGATGTCACTTGTTGATACTTCCACCATCTACCCAAAAATATTTCAACCAATCAAACAAAACATAACCACCTCTATCACAACTTATTCCGTCATACCTATCATAGCTCAACATACACCCTTACCCATAGCCCAACATACATATAAATCCAAACCCACACCTACATCATCTTCCTCGACTAAACCTATCACTACCTTAGGGGTCACCCCAACCACTAGCCTTACTCATCCACCTATCAAACTAGATTTAGCTACATCCTTCAAAGTCAACACCAAACCTACTACGACACCCAAACAAAAGAACCAAACCAATAGAACTCATACCTCAGCTCGCTACGATCCATACCTACATCACCTTCACCCTTTCCATCCATTTTAGGACCTCAACATCCTAACACGGTCAAGAAACCTCCACTCATCAATAAACCACAAACACAATAGTACATTCCATCCTCACACACCTATAACATACCCAAGCACCCAACACGTCTTACATCCACACCTATAGCATCTTTACCACCCATACCTTCAATACCCTCAAGAACTTCTTCACTACCCACTACACTTCAAAAGTATCTATACCTCACTCCCCCTACATGACCCATGTCATCTACCTTCACAAGATACCTCCGTTATCCCCACAGGTAACTTTCCCTCTTCCCCATTCTACTTTTCCCTCTAGATCTCATACACCCATATCACATTTACCCAAGAAGGTGTAACCCAAAAATAAAAATCCACTACCCTCCAATAAGGTAGTCAAAACAACAATACACCTTCCTAAATAGTCATCTATTATACTTATTCCCAAACAAAGGCGACCAACACCTAAGACCACTCCAATACCCAAAACCATGGCTCAACCCACTCCCCTCCTGCAAGGATTGTTCCTCAACAATCGGATGCACCTACACCTAAACCTACTTTCACTTCCCATTGCGATCCACTAGCAAGGTCCTATGCCAAAATTTTAACCAAACTACTTGAGACTTATATAATCACATTACCACCGCTCGAGACCTTATGACCCCCTCAAACCCAAGCTAAAAGGGTTTGATGACACTAATTTTTTTCCTGCCATCGTGTGTTAAGGCACGATGTGGATAACTACAAGGCTTTGAAAAATGTCCTTATCCAATTATGTCCTCCTCGAAGACAACTTTGACAATGACGACCTTCTTTATGAGGACCCTACTTCACTAATGCCCATTCCCATAGTCCTTCCCTCATTGCCTACTAAAAAAATGTGACCTCCACCCCCACAACTATTAGAGACACCCCCAAGATTCAAAATTAACATGGTTTACATCAAAGAACTTGCCACACCACTACCTAAATGTTGTTATGCCTAGCTCACCTCATAAGGATTTTCTCCTCCGGTAGGTTTTGTTCGTCATGTCATTATACCACTCACCCTACACCTTCTCCTTTTTCCAACTCCCCTCATATCAACATGATCCACATCACTACCCATGCTCAAAAAGATAAAGGCAAGGAAAAGGAAACTAACCCACCAACCAATCCTATACCCAACATACCATCTACACCCATACCTAAAATCACTATCCATGGCCCCACATACCCTATTTCTAATGGGGTCACACATCGCACCATGCTCAAACAATTACACCAATCTCCCCTCAAAATGTCCCTATATGACCTCATCCAAACCTCAGAATCCCATCGTCAAGCTCTCATGGAGGTTCTTCAATCTATTGAGGTTTTACCCAATGACCTGCACCCATTGCCTCCATTATCAAACCTCATCATGTAGCCTCTCTCACCAAATTTCCACCTTTATCCACACCTCACCCTACTCACTAAATAGCCTCCCTTAGCTTCTTATAGGAGGAGATCACACCACACCAAACCGATGACCTAGACCCAACCCTCTTCATCTTTGTCCACATCGATGATATACATGTATGACGTGTAATGATCGATGGGGGTGCTAGTATTAATATAATTTCATCCCATACATTTTCTCAAATGCTCATCATACCGACAATTACATACATAAACATCCCATCATATTGCATTCATTCAACGATCTTATCAACTCTACACTAGGCATCATCATCCTCCATGTTCGTGTGGCCCCTACACTATTCCAAAGCTATTTTCCATCTTGGAGGGGGAATTTCAATATAAATTGTTGCTTGGCAGACCCTAGATTCATGTCATGGGTTGTGTTCCTTCCACTTTGCATCATTGTGTAAAGTTTAAGCATAAAGGGCACACCTATACTATTCTAGCTGATCCATCACCTTTCAAAACATGCAACATGCTCTACCAACCCAATGACATGCTCATACCCATTAAAGAAAAAACCAAAGCTACACCTCCACTTTCAAGTGCCACCACTACCTCATTGCACCTATATCCTCCATTCCTACCGTTGCCACAACCTCCACGACTGACCCATCATCCTCCCAATCTGTTAGCTCTACCTCCGAGTCGGCACCCAATACATCATCTATTCCAGCTACCCACATACCAACCACCAATCCCTTGGAAGGTATTTTTCAATGCCTTAATTAGGGAGAATATCACTTATATCGTGTCAACACATTCCTTACTCCACAAGAGTATGGAAGTCTTTACAAGCAACCTCATTACAATTACCACCTAGGAGAATGCCTCCTTTATGGTCCTCCTCATCTTCATACTAGTCTCACCTATGGGGCACTTGATACTACCACCTACACACCCAAACCACCATCATAAACCTGCCCATTTTCCACTGACTTCCAGTCCCTCACCAATCACCATTTCACCCACACCTTCCTACACTGATGTGCATGGAAGGATTTTGGTTTTGGATTTTATGAGCAAGGCCACCATTCTATCATTCCATGTACCACCCACAAACATAATGACCATAGTGGTATTGGCTTTGTTGAACCACCTACTAAGCAAGCCTACATTGAACCCATCAAGAATGTTAGCCCTTTTCCACCTTCTTCACATGCTCTGCCTTCATCACCACATTCATCAACGGAGTCGATGGATCCTGAATCTATCCCTCCTAATGTTTTTTTTCATAAACACCATTTCCTTGGGGCCTTTAACTTATCAACGCGAGGGTGAAGCCCCTTCCTCTCTTCCCTTCCTGTATCTTGAAATGATCAATGATGATACACCTTGATTAACATCGTTTAATGTCAAGATGATGAATTTATACTCACCTACCTTCATGCGAGAAGACTCATATATTCATCGGTCATTACCTTTTGAGACACAAACCATGTTGAATGAATTGACTATCAAAATTAACATTCATACTTAGGATGACTCTGCACATCCTAAAGGTCGATCAATCTTTAGATGCTACTAAACAGAAGCCATCACTTCTTTTCTCAAAGATCATAACCACACTTTCACTTGGTCTTATACAAACATGCAGTATTGACCCCACCATAGTGGTCCCCAATATCATAACCGCTCGATGCCAAACCTATCAAACAAAAACCGAGGAAAATACACCCTCGCATTACCCTTCTCGTCAAAGTAGAACTTCAGCAAAAAAATTATTTCCTTCATATTACCCATTGATTATCCTCATTGGATCTCTAACATTGTCCCTGTCACTAAGGTGACAGAGGACTCCACATTTGCACAGACTTCCATAACCTCAATCTTGTCTGCCCAAAGGATGACTTCCTCTACCCAGTATTGACCAACTAGTTGACCTTCTTCTTTGGGCATGAGATGATATCACTCATGGATAGCTTCTTGGGTTATAACCAAATCCTACTTGCCCCAGGGGATCAACACAAAACCTCATTCATCACCCCTTGGGGGACCTTCTACTACTGATTCATGCCTTTCAGCCCTAAAATAATTGGTGCTACATATCAATGGCCTATGAATTATATCTTCCATGACATCATGCATCATATATTGGAAGATTACGTGGAAGATATCCTAGACAAATCTAAATGTTTCTCTAAGCACCTTGCCATGCTCAAAACCATTTTGATTTGCCTCAATAAATATTACATTTTCCTTGACAAGAAGTGTGTCTTCGCAGTTCTCTTAGGAAATCTCCTAGGATTTATCATTTCCTTATGTGGTATAGAAGTTTACCCTACTAAAGTCAATGTTATTCTAGTAATGCCTCCACCCACTAACCTTAGACAACTTTGTAGCCTGCAAGGTAAGTTCTGATCTATTCACCATTTCATTTCAAAATTATCGATTAGTATCAACCATTTCATCATCTTCTCAAGAAGGATGTCTTCTTTAAATGAGATGATGACGCCACAAAGTTTTTAAGGCCTTAAGACAATACCTTCTCTAACCACCTATACTCATTCCACATAGAGACGATCAACCTTTCTACCTATACATCTTAGCTATCGATCATTCCTTGGGAGCCATGCTCACTCATCGCGATGAACAACATAGAGAGAAGGTGATTTATTACATAAGCCGTACTCTTTTGGACTATGAAACTAGATAGACCCATCCCGAAAAAAATTTCTTAGCCTTAGTTTTCATTGCCACAAAACTCCACCATTACCTACTCAACCAAAAAACCTATGTTGTGACTAATACTAACCCCCTACACTTCATGTATGCCAAACCTTATCAAAATCAGTGTGTTGCACGATGGCTTATGCTTTTAGCTGACTTTGATCTTGAATTCATTCATCAATAGTCCATCAAGGGCCAAGACATCACCAACCAATTGGCCGATGCACCTATTTCGGGGATCAACCCTCTAATTTTGAATTTCCAAATGAGTCAATTGCTACCCTTTCCTTGGATGAACCCGCTTATCAAATGACACTCTTCTTTGATGGTTCTAAGTGTCAGCATGGGGGTGGGGCTAGTATTATCCTCATTCCACTTGATGGTGAACCCATGCCTTTGTCTTTCAAACTCAATTTTGATTGTACAAACAATATTTCTAAATATGAAGTGCTCATATTAGGTCTCCAAGCTGCCTACACCCTAGATGTCAAATCAATTAACATCTTTGGTGATTCCCAATTGGTCATAAACCAATTCAATGGTATATACCAATGTCGTAATGAGATACTTCAAAAGTATAAACATCATGTAGACATACTTTTGACCACCTTTGACCGTTACACCCTTCAAATTGTCCCTCATTCAACTAACAAATTTACAGATACCATGGCTTTCTTAGCCTCTCAAATACCCACTTCACCCATAGATTCTAAAATATTTATCACCATACAACATCTCCAATTACCCTCCTATTTACCTCGTGACTTTTCTCTATCCAAACCACTACTCGACCGAGCGACCTTTGGTATAAACAATACTCCGACTATCTTTCTCTCTCAATCTTACCTCCTGATCTCACCCGTAACGGACAATGTGCCTTCCTTAAAAAGGTCTCTCATTACTTCATCATGGGGGGGCTTCTCTATAAGCGTGGCTTTGATGGTATTCTCTTACGATGCCTCATAAGTTCTGAAATTCCTTATACCATTAAGGAAGTTTGTGATGGTATATGTGGAAGTCACTTCAGTGGCCTTACTATTGCTAAGCGTATTCTTCACCTAGGCTATTACTGGTTGACCCTCAACCATGATTATTGCGACTACTTCAAACGTTGTGTAAAATTCCAACAACACGCTAACCTTCATCATACACCCAGTCATGCCTTATAGGTCACCCATGACCTTTGGCCCTTCTCTCAATGGGGTTTGGATCTTGTTGGAGAGATCAACCCCCATTCTTCCCAATGACATCAATGGATCCTCACTACTACCAAATACTACAAAAAGTAGGTTGAAGACATGCCACTCCTCTCCATGAAAGATGAGAAAATATGTGAGTTCATCAATCATCACATCATTTGTTGCTTTGGTGTTCCTCATGGCCTCATCACGATAACAAAAACAATTCAAAAACAAAACATTGTGAAAAATTTGTGATGCCTTCGACATTCACTAAGTTTCTTTTCACCTTATTACCCACAAACCAATGGCCAAGCCAAATCTACTAATAAAACCCAAAACAAAATTCTCATGAAAGTGGTTAACAATACGGGAAGGATTGGCATACGCACTATCCTTTTTCCCTATGGGAATACCGCACTAGTATCTCGCACTTCCTTGCTGCCACACCATTTTCTCTAGTCTACAAGTACTAAGGATGTTCTACCTCTCGAAGTATAGATACTTTCACTCCAAATTTCTCTCCATGACATGCTCAATGATGATGACTTTCATCAAGACTATTTAGCAAAACTTGAGTTATTATATGAATGTCATCTTAATGCTCTTGACCACCTTCAAGTTTACCAAAAACATATCAAACGTGCCTATGAAAAATGTGTCCATGAATGAACCTTCTAAGTCGGTGAGCTTGTCCTAAAAGAAAATAAACATGTAACCAAAGTAGAAAAAAGTAAACGAGGAAAATTTACTCCTAATTGGCTTGGACCATACATTGTGACCCATACTTATGGATCAGGTGCTTATCGTTTATCTTCACTCGATGGTAAACCCAAACCTAAACCCCTTAATGCCTTGCATCTTTGACTATTCTACTATTGACTTTTAGTCCTACATCACTTTTTGTCTCCTTCCATGCTTGTCCCTTGAGCACTCTCCACTTCTTACACCTCACCAATGATTAAACCAGAATCATGTGCATCCCATCACTTGTTATCTTCGCTTGAATATGTGTACCATGATGTTGCACATAGCATGATTCTCATGGATACTTTTCGTCTACCTTTAGATGAGATCCCATGGTCATTTCACCCTACTTTCTAAACAAGAACTCTATTCCTCACCTAGGTCTTTTCCATGACTTCAAAGCCGTCATATGTTACCCAAATCCTTGAGTCAAACTTCTAATAAAACAATGAATCCTCAAAAGGACATCTTCTGTCAAAAATTGCTGCTATAAATAGATGACTCCCTCGAAGGAAAACTATGTAAATCTCTTTCAAAAAAAAATAATGAGAGAAACTGAAGCTTCCCGCATTGATCAGCTTCACGAAGACCTCGGGAGTTCATTTCCTCATCCCATATAGACTTCCCTGCATCGATCAGTCTATCTCAAATACAAGTCAAAATAGAAAACTTTTAGTCATGGATTTACCCATTATGACCTCAGATCTCTTTCCCAAAGAGTATGCTACCTCATACCATATAAAAACTAAACCACCTTTTTCACCATTCCCACTCCCATTTCCTACCACCTCAAGGTAACTCTTAGAATCAAGACATTTGGTGATCATGTGCCTATCACTCATCCTTAGAACAATCAATCATGCAATGTCTTTTGGGTCTTGCGTTCATCACCTCCTCTAAGGTATGACCTACTCAATATGACCCTAACCAATCAGGTGGCTTTCTTGCCTCCTCTTATCTTTTACCTTCATTATTACATTTTGATTACCTTATACAGGACTTGGTCCTCCATGCATACCTTTGGGGTAATTTTCTTCTTCCACCAAAACCGAAATCCCCTACACCAATTTTCCTATAACCCACCCACACCTAACAGACCTAAACCCAAAACATGCCTAAAACCTACCAACTCATTTTCATACCTCCTAATATTCTTCCCTAGCTTATGGGAGAACTACATTAGCCTAAGGTCCTTTTCACCGGGACTATATAGGTAGCAATCCAAGGGCATGGGGCCCTTAGAGGTTATCTTGACCACTCTCTACCCTAACTAATTCATCTTTCATTTTCCTCAAATCACATTTTACCCTACTTAGTTTCCTTTTTATATCTAAAAATTGGAAATTAAACCAAACAAACAACAAGTTTCTTAACATTATTATCATCATCACAACATTCATTTATTACAACTTCCATTTTTCTACCATCATCATTCATATATTATAAAACATTTTAAACATGACCCATATCATCATTCATTATACAAATTGATGAATCACAACTTCAACTAACTTGCACACAACCATGCTTAACCACCGAGACTCAACCATGCCTAAACCAACCTGACTCAACCATGCCTATGACCTAACTCGATCCATGCCTAAACCAACCTGACTCAACCATGCCTATGACCTGACTCGATCCATGCCTAAACCAACCTGACTCAACCATGCCTATGACCTGACTCAATCCATGCCTAAACCAACTTGACTCCATCATGCCTAACTCACCTAGTTTCCATCCATATCACAACAAACAAATTAAAAGTCTCATAAAACACCGACAAATCAAGAATATCATCCATCTCATCATATACATAAATATGTGTGTCTTAATATAATTTGTACAAATATCCCATCATGTCTATCTCAAAAAAATCATCGATAAGCGGTGATACTCAATACAAAATTTCATCAAAGCATGTAGGCTGGTCTCATGTACAATAAAATAATAAACCAATACAACATCTCTTGGCACACAAGCCATTATATGCTCAAAATATACAAAAAATCTCGTACATCCTCACTCTCTTTGGCACGTAGGCCGAAATGTGATAAAAAATATGACAATCTCTTAGCATGCAGGCTGATATATATCAAAAATCAAAAATGTCAAAATTAGGAGCCAAATATTAGGCATCTCGATGGACATCCTCTGTATCTATGTCACCTGTACCCTCTACCTCCTCGGCCCTCTGGTCTAGTGACTTGCTAACATCTCCCCACCCATCATCGGTGGTGGTTGGGTCCCTCTTGATGCACCACCTTGAGTTGGTCTCCGCAAGCTAGTGGCCTCTCCCGATCCTCTTTATGAAATCGATGGCCCCTTGTGCTCTCTATAATGTGAGTTCGAGATCTCATCCTCTCACTCGAGGCCCTACTATTCCCCTGTACTCTCCATAGGATAAAAATTCTATCCCGGTCACCATCAACTAGTCCTAGTAGTATCTGGCCTCACCTAGGGCATCTCATAACCTAGATATGGGCATGGTCTGTGGTGGTCCAATAGGCCTCGGCCCCTGTACTTGTCTTGCGGGACCCTGTCCCACCCCTTCTGTGAATTGGGACCCTGTCTCGGTGCCTATGGTGGTGCCATCGGCCCTACCCTCTGCATGTATATGGGCATGTAAAGCCCCAATATTTACGTGTTGTGGCCAAATGGCCTTGTAATCTGTCGCCTATGCACGTAAGGCAGCCATGCAACCATCATCCCCATCTCCATCTCCATCCCCACCCTAGGCCATCTGGGCCTGAAGATTGGCAACATGTGCATGTAACTTGGTCACCTCTACCTCTGAACTAGTAATTTATGTCTACACCATACCGATTAGGTAATCGAGTCACCACCTACCCCTGTAGGATGTCCCTCTACACCATGATGGTGGCTAGATCTAGCTACCCCAACCTAGGTGGTATTGCTTGTAAATGAGCCACCCACCACTGTCTATATCTTTCTATGACCCTGGCATCATTAATCCACCGATCCACTACCTGCTCCTCCTACCTTGTGGGAAGTGTCAGCTATGGTAGAGGTAAAGGCCTCTCCATGTCATCTCTTCTATACTATGAGAAGGGTGGAGGTATATCCTGTAATAGCCCAAAATACCACCTAACTCTGTCGACTAGGATCATCTCATGCTCCCCGACACGGTGACCTTGTATCCATCTTAGTAGCTACAACTCAACTAGCTCATCATACATATACCTATATGATGGGAAGCCCACATACGGCTTCCATATGATGTCCACTCTAGACAACCCCTCTAATAAATGCCAGAAATAGGCCACATCATGTGTGGGCACATCGATCTCTGCTCTCCAATTGTTTCACCCGATTCTTAGAGTGTTTCTTTGAAGTATTGATGAAATAGATAGGGTAA
Organism: Taxus wallichiana var. yunnanensis; assembly: GCA_018340775.1. Lineage (NCBI taxonomy): Eukaryota > Viridiplantae > Streptophyta > Pinopsida > Cupressales > Taxaceae > Taxus > Taxus wallichiana. Next base: position 432,663,357 of record CM031235.1, on the reverse strand, counting down.
TGAGCATAGGAGGAATACTGTTGAAATGATGGTTGTTGGTTTGTTGCATGCATATGAATTTCGAATCCATAGTTGAATGCAAGAGATTCCTTTTGGCTAGATTGGATCAAATCCTTATTGGGGGTGAGTGCGGGAGAAAATTCTTGATCTCCTTCCTTGCATGTGTGTTCTCACTAGAATTTGTTCTTAGAAGATGTGATATCTCTCAGGGATGTGCTAATGTTTTCCAACATTTTTCCAACCTTCTAATTAAGGTTTTTATGGGTTTAAAGGTGACCAATGGAGGTTTTGGCTTAACCGGTGTGAGTTAGGGGTAGTGGCATCGGTCAAGGTGGGATTTCCTAGGTTTACTAAACTACGGAAATCCTCTTGATTTTCTCGAGATATTGTGTTGTTAACCCACAGATTAGGACTAGGAGCTTCTTGTAAGCACATATGAATGTGGTTAGAGAGAATGTAGGCATTGATATTTAGGGTTTGGGTAAGTCTTAGTTAGTTATGGTAACTTACTAAGAATGGGTCTTAAGGTGAGGTGGTTAGATGAGGTGTCTAGGTGAGGTGTATGTGTGGATATTATCTAAATTAAGATATTTAAATAATAAATATGGCGAGGACAATGAATTAATTTAATTTAATTAATATTAGTGGGGTGAAGGGGGCCATGGATAGGTGAATGTGATGAAGGTATTTATTTGTCGAGGGACCAAAGGGAAGTGTGACCTAATTTTAGTGTCTACATTTTTCCCTTTTTTGTATAGCTTGTACTTGATAAGTGATGCAAACAAAAATAAGATTTGGTTTCCCAAGTGTGGGTGAAGGTGATCCCCCTCAAACTAGGACCTGACAAGGACGACGGAAGAATTGGTGAGTGGTTTGATAAAAGGGTAAATTTTAGAAAGGGGAAGGTGGGTAATAGGGAAAAAAGGATTGAAGGTCTACTCGGGTAATCTAGGTAATGGGTCAGGGTCAAAGGTAGTAACATTCAAATGCATGCACACATATAAACTACAACATGCTACTAGGTTGAAGAGCAGGAAAACTCTACATCATCTAAGGTCGATAGGTTTATCCAAACAAGGTGGAAGTGATTCCGGTATCCAAGGTATAGGATATGGTCAGGAAACACAACGTAGGTTAGGTGCATGAACATTTAGGTATGTTTCGTACACCAAAGGTAAGGTGAGGATAAATGGTCACGATAATAGGCTAGGTAAGGTCATTATATCAATCAAAATAGGTAACAGCGCTATAAGGTATAGCAAACAAATGAGGTCAAAGGTCACTAGCGATGGTCCAGGTCTAAATATCTAGGTCACGGCATGGGTAGGGCTGAGGTATGGGTAAAATGACGACTCCCAAAAGGAGGACAAGGGTAGGAAAGCAATGAGGAGGTCTAGAGGGTTAGGTAAATGGTCGGTGTAAAGGTTAGGTGTGGTAAATGGGCAAGTGAAGGTTGGGTGAGGTAAAAATAGGAAGGGAGGGTAGGTGAGAGGGTAAAATGTATGAAAATATGTAAGTGAGTGTGATCAATTCTGGTCAAGGGTAGCGCGTGGGTAACTAATCTTTGGTGAAGGGTAAATTGACATCAGTTAGGTCACGTTTGTTATAAAAACTAAAAAATTGTGTTTTTTGTTATTCATTTTCATTTAGCTAAGTGAGAAAATGAAAAAAAGAGAGAAAAGGGAGAAAAGTGTCTAGATGAAATGGAGCATTGAGTTGGTGGTGTGAATGGCGGGTGATTGGTTGGTGAGAAGTGGGTCCATAGGATCAGTGTGAGTGATTTGATTTGGTTATGGGTAGTGATTTGGTGATGGCAGAGGCCGGAGAGGGATCGGGCGGGCAACCAGTGTAAGCGGTCGGATGTGTGCCCGAGACGATAACAACATAATGAGGTAAGCATCCAACTCTAGGTGTATTTTGTTAAATAGATTAAGTGATTTACAAATTGTGGTTGTAGTTTTGGTGTTTGGTTTTTTGGGTGTGGAAAAGAATAAAATTTGGGAATGGGGGAAAAGTGGGTAAAATAGGAATGGGGAGGGCAATAAATGGGAGAGGAGGGGATGGGATGAGGTGCAAGGGAGGATTAGGTAATTTCTAGTGGGTAAAAGGGGTGAGGGGGGAGGTTTTTGAGAAAGGGGTTTTGGGGATCGTGGGTTTTTACCACAACAACAAGTGTCGTGTCACCAAGTTTGGCTGCATCGATAAGGTTGAACCGGTATCATTCATGAAACAAGTGACTAATGCCGTTAAGGGGTGACTAGGTTCAATTCAAGAAACCGACACCGGTTAGGTTTTGGGGGACAAGGGTCTAAAAGTGGTGTGGGCTAGGTGGTTGAGATGGGTAGGGTGAAAATAGGTTATTAGGAAATTATAGGGGAAATGTGGGTGGGATAAATGTATATTAATGTATTATTTTTATTGGATGTATGGGAGAGATCAGCTACACAGGGACAGGGGTTCCACCCCTATTTATGATAGTGTGTGGCACAGTGACCCCAAAGAGCTTCAAAGCATGTGGAGGCAATAGGCACGAGTGGAGTTTGACGATACCAGCATGTAGTCCGGTAGCCTAGTTTGATGGTCGCACTCATCGATAGATGGGATTCCGTGACCAACACATTCCACTTACTGACGGGTAAGATCAATGTCACCTTGGAGGACATGTTCAAGATTCTATGAGTACCCATATTAGGTACACAGGACTACTCGATCTCCTCTAAGGCCTCGAGCAGCAGGTGATGCCGAGGGTGTTTAGTGAGGGGATGGTTGAGATGACATTCCATAGTGCTAGCATTCGATACGAGAGAGATGTACCTAGCTTATTTGGAGTAGATGAGGTTAGTGGTTCTTTTCATGGAGGCGGTGTGTTGCTTTACACTACTAGATGCAGAGGGTGGATGTTTTTCCGATCGTTGTTGGGGGTACTCCATGATATGGTGATAGAGGAGACCTGCTTTACCTAGGCACCAGAATTTTTGGTGCATCTATACAGAGAGTTATGGGCATACGGGAAACTATGCATTTTCAACCTACATTATACCATCTTACTATCTCTGCTGGGATTATGAGCACATAGCTTGTGTTCATCCGGTAGGGATCTTAGGGAGTTGATGCATTCCCACCAATATTTTTGTGGGTGGGGTAATGTAGTGATGATGGGTGACAGCCCACACATGATGTGGCCTATTTCTGGTGGTTGTTGGAGGGGTTGTCAGTGGACATTATATGGAGGCGTATGTGGGATTCCCCTCATATAGGCATATGCATGAGGAGATAGATGAGATCTAACTTTTGAGATGGATACATGGTCACCGTGTCAGGGAGAATGAGATGATCCTAGTGGATAGAGTCCAACAACACTTTGGGCTATTACAGGATGTACCTCCTCCCTTCCCAAAGTACCAGAGAGATGACATGGAGGGCCCTTACCTCTACCATAGCCTATAGTGCCCAAAGGGTAGCAGGAGTAGGTAGTGGACCGATGGATAGATGATGTCAGGTGCATAGAAATTCATAGACAGTGGTGGGAAGCTCACTTACGAGCCATACCACCTAGACTAGGGCAGCCAGATCTACCCAACATCATGGTGTAGAGGGCACCCTACTAGGGTAGGTGGCTACTCGTATTACCTAGTTGGGTATAAATATACGAGACATAGATGGAGAGCTCTAAGGTAGATGTAGCTGAGCTACATGAGAAGATGGTCGTCATAGGCCTAGATGGTGGTTGTGGGGATAGAAATGGAGAGGAGGGTAATAGTGGTGGCAGCCTTACAAGCATAGGTGGCAGGTTTACAAGGCTAATTGACCACAATCTAGGCATAGATTAGGGCTTTACAGTCCTAGATATAGGCATAGGGGCAGGCGGCACCACCACAAGTACCTTGAAAATCTGGGTCCCGGTTCATAGGAAGGAGTGAGACAGGGTCCCGAGGATAGGTACAGGGGTGAGACCTATGGGACCACCATAGACCATGCCTATATCTAGGTTACGGGATGCCCTAGGTGAGGCTAGATACTACTAAGACTAGCTGATGGTGGCTGGGATAGAATTCATATCCTATGTCGAGTATAGGGCACAATAGGTGTCGAGTGAGAGGATGAGATCCCACACTCACAATGTGGAGAGCACATGGGGTTAGTGAGCTCCAAGGCCAGAGCAGGAAGAGGCTACCAGCACACGGAGACCAACTCTAGTGTGACGCGTCAACAGGACCTAGGAGGTAGAGGGTATAGGCGATATAGAGATGGAGGACATCTACCGAGATGCCTGATATGTGGCACCTATTTTTTTATGTATGATAGTTAGTTTTGTGATATATACCAGCCTACGTGCAAGAGATAGTTGTATTTTTTATCACATACCGGCCTGTGTGTCGAAGACAGTGAGGATGTATGAGAGGTTTTGTATATTTCAAGCATATATCAGACTGCGCATTGAAGAAATTTTGTATTAGTTCATTATTTTATTGTATATATGAGACCGGCCTGCATGTTGATGATTTTGAGATGATGGACATGATGGGACATCCATGTATGTTGTATTGAGATACACACTTATTTATATGATGAGATACATGATATTTCTTGATTTTTTGATGTGTTGATGATATTTTGATTTATTATTTTGATATGGATGGAAATTAGGTGAGTTAGGCATGATGGATTCAGGTTGGTTTAGGCATGGATCGAGTTAGGTCTTAGGCTAATCGATTCAGTCATAGGTATGGTTGAGTTAGGTTGGTTTAGGCATGGTTGAGTCAAATTTGTTTTAGGCATGGTTGAGTCAAGGTCTTAGGCATGGTTGTGTTCAAAGTAAGGGAAATTATGATTTATTATTTTATGCAATGAATGATAATATGGGTCCTATGTGAGATGTGGTATAATCTATGCATAGTGATGATAGAGAAATGGTAGGCATAATAAATGTATGTTGTGATAAGGATTAAAATATGAAGCAACTTGTTATGTACGTGGTTTAATTTCTAATTGTGGGTAAAAAAGGGAAACTAAGTGAGGTATGATGTAATGTGAGGAACACGAGAAGATGAATTGTTGAGGGTAAAGCCCAAGCTATCCTCCAGGGGCCCCATGCCCGTGGAGTGCTGCCTACATAGTCCCGATGAAAAGGGACCTCAGGCCGATGTAGTTTTCCCATAAGCTAGGGAAGAATATGAGAGGGTGTGAAAATGAGGTGGTAGGTTTTAGGTATAGTTTGGGTTTATGTTTGTTAGGTGTGCATGGGTTATAGGTAAAGTAAGATAGGTGATATTGATTTTGGAAAAGAAGAAAATAGATTACCTCAAAAGTAAGCATCGAGGACCAAGTCTGTATAAGGTAATCAAAACATAAACAAGGATGGCTAAAAGAGAAGAGGGGTCAATAAAGCCACCTGATTGGCTCAGATCATACCAAGTATATCACACATTGAAAGAGGTGATGAATGTAAGACCCTAAATAAATTACATGATTGATTGTTCTACGGTGAAAAGTAGTCACATGATCACCAAATGTCATAGTTTCTAAGAAGTCCCTTGAGGTAGTGGGAAATGGGAGTGGGTATGATTTGAATGGTGAAAAGTGGGTATTTTTGGATGGTATGAGGTAGAATGATATTTGGGCAAGAGATCCGAGGTCACAATGGGCAAGTCCATGACTAAAACGTTTTCTGTGTTGACTTGTATTTGAGATAGACTAATCGATGCGGGAAGTCTATATGGGATGAAGAAAATTTAACTCCTTGAGGTCTTCGTGAAGCTGATTGATGTGGGAAGATTTGGTTGCTCTCATTTTTTGAGCTTTACATAGTTGTCCTTCAAGGAGCAGTCTATTTACAATAGCAATTATCGAGAGGAAGATGTCCTTTTGAGGGAGTCATCTTTTGAGTGGAAGTTTGACTCAAGGAGTTATATCCCATGTGAGGGATTTGAAGTCATGGACAAGACCAAGGTGGAGAATTAGACCCTTGTTCAAAAGGCAAGGTGAAATGACCATGGGATCTCATCTAAAGGTAGATGAAAATTATCCATGAGAATCATGTTATGTGCGTGACACCATGGTACACATATTCAAGAGAAGATAACAAGTGATGGGTACTGACATGATTCTTCTTTAATATTTGGTGAGGTGTATGGAGTGGATAGTGCTCAAGGGACGAGCATGGAAAGAGACAAAAGGTGAGGTAGGACTACAAGTCAATAATAGAATGGTCAAAGATGTAAGACATTAAGGGGCTCAGGTTCATGTTTACCATTGAGTGGAGATAAACGATAAGCACTTGATCCATAGGTATGAGTCACGATGTATGGTCCAAGCCAATTAGGAGTAAATTTTCCCCATTTAATTTTTTCTACTTTGGTTACATGTTGATTTTCTTTTAGGATAAGGTCACCAACTTGGAAGGTTTGTGCACGGACACATTTTTCATAGGCATGTTTGATACATTTTTGGTAAACTTGAAGGTGATCCAAAGCGTTAAGATGACGTTCATCTAATAACTCTAGCTATGCTAAATGGTCTGATGAAATTCATCATCATTGAGCATGTCATGGAGAGAAATGTGGAGTGAGGGGATTTGAACTTCGAGAGGTAGAACAACCTCTGTACCGTAGACTAGAGAAAATGGTGTGGTGGTAGTGGAAGTGTGAATACTAGTGTAGTCTTCCCACAAGGCAAAAGGAATGTGCGTATGCCATTCCTTCCCAATATCATTAACCACTTTCATAAGAATTTTATTTAAGGTTTTGTTTGTGGAATCATCTTGGCCATTATTTTTTGGGTAATAAGGTGATGAGAATCTAAGTTTGAATGTCGAAGGCATCGCAAAGTTTTTGCAATGTTTTGCTTTTGAATTGTTTTCCATTATCAGTGATGAGGCGATGAGGAACACCAAAATGGAAAATGATGTGATGATTGATGAACTCACATATTTTCTCAAATTTTGTGGAGGTGAGTGGTATGGCTTCAACCCATTTTGTGTAGTATTCGATTACGGTGATGATCCATTGATGGCGTTTGGGAAGAATGGGGGTTGATCTCTCTCGACAAGATCCAAACCCCATTAAGAGAAGGGCCAAAGGTCACGAGGAGACTTGTACGGCATGACTGGGTGTATGATGAATACTACCATGTTATTCAAATTTTACACAATGTGTGACATAGTCACAACAATCAGAGTTAAGGGTCGGCGAGTAATAGCCTAGGCAAAGAATACGCTTAGCAATAGCAAGGCCATCGAAGTGACCTCCACATATGCCATCATGAACCTCCTTAATGGTATAAGGAATTTCGAACTTATGAGGCATCGTAAGAGAATACCATTAAAGCTATGCTTATAGAGGATGACCCCCATGATGACGTAATGAGAGAATTTTTAAAGGAAGGCACGTTGTCCATTACGAGTGAGATCGGAGGTAATATGGAGAGAGAAAGATAGTCGAGTATTGTTTATACCAAATATCACTCAAAGTGCAGGGTAGTAGTTCCGATAGAGTAAACTTCATGTAGTAAATAATAAGGTGATTGGAGTCATTATATGGTGACAAAGATTTTAGAATTGGTGAGCAAATCGGTATTTGGGAAGCCAAGTAAGACATGGTATCTACAAATTTGTTAGTTGAACGTGGGACGATTTGAAGGATGTAATGGTTAAAAGTGGTCAAAAGTACATCTACATGATGTTTATATTTTTAAAGTATCTCGTTATGGCATTGGTATATACCATTGACTTGGTTTTCAACCATTTGAGAATCACTAAAGATGTTGATTGATTTGACATCTAAAGCGTAGGTGGCTTGGAGACCTAGTATGAGTGCTTCATAGTTAGTAATATTGTTTATACATTCAAAATCAAGTTTGAAAGACAAAGGCATGGGCTCACCATCAAGTGGAATGAGGATAATACCAGCCCCACCCCCACACTGACACTTGAAACCGTCAAAGAAGAGTGTCATTTGGTAAGGGGTTCGTCAGGAAAGTGTAGTAATTGACTCATCTAGAAAGTCAAAATTAGAGGGTTTATCCACGGAGATAGGTGCATCACCAATTGGTGAGAGATAGCGACCCTTGATGTACTTTTGATGAATGAATTCAAGGTCAAGGTCAGATAAAAGCATAATCCATCAAGTGGCACGCTTGTTTTGATAAGGTTTGGCATACATGAAATGTAAGGGGTTGGTGTTGGTTACAACATAGGTCTTTTGGTTGAGTAGGTAATGGTGGAGTTTAGTGGAAACAAAAACTAAGGCTAAGAAATTTTTTTGGGGATGATTGTATTGGGTTTCATAATCCAAAATAGTATAGATTATGTAATAAACCACATGCTCCCTATGTTTTTCATTGCGATGAGCGAGGATGGATCGCAAGGAGTAATCGGTAGCTGAGATGTATAGGTAAAATGGTTGATAGTCTTTAGGCGGAATAAGTACGGGTGGTTGGAGAAGGTATTGTTTTAGGGCCTCAAAATATTTGTGGCAGTCATCATCCCATTTAAAGGAGACATCCTTCTTGAGAAGATGATGAAATGGTTGGCACTGATCAGATAATTGTGAAATGAAACAGTGAATAGATCGCAACTTACCTTACAGGAGCTACGAAGTTGTTTAAGATTAGTGGGAGGAGGTATTTCTAGAATGGTCTTGACTTTAGCAGGGTCAAATTCTATACCACGTAAGGAAACAATAAATCCCAAGAGCTTTCTGAGAGGCTGCAAAGACAAACTTCTTTGGCTAAAGTCAAATGTAATATTTAATGAGGCATTCAAAAATGGTTTTGAGGATGGCAAGGTGCTTAGAGTGGCATTTAGATTTGGCCAGGAGATCATCCACGTAATCTTATAATATACGATGCATGACATCATAGAAGATGTAAGTCATAGCTCGCTGATATGTGGCACCAACATTTTTAAGGCCAAAAGGCATGACTCGGTAGCAGAGAAGGTTCCCCGAGGGTGATGAACGTAGTTTTGTGTTGATCTTCTTGGGCAATCAAGATTTGGTTATAACCCGAGAAGCCATCCATGAGTGATAACATCTTGTGAAAAGTGGTAAGGTCAACTAGCTGGTCAATACCATGTAAGGGAAACTCATCTTTCGGACATGCTAGGTTGAGGTCATGGAAGTCTGTGAAAATGTGGAGTCCCCATTTCACCTTAAAGACGAGGACAATGTTATAAATGGAAACACAAAGAAGTCGCTGAAGTTCTTCTTTGATGAGAAGGGTAATGTGAGGGTGTGTTTTCCTCAGCTTCTATGTGATGGGTTTGGCATCAAGAATGGTGGCGATAGTGTGAACCACTATGGTAGGGTCAATACCAGGCATGTCTATGTAAGATCAAGTGAAAGCATGGTTATGTTCCTTGAGAAAATAAGTGATGGCTTCATGTTTAGTAGCATCTAAATATTGATTGATCTTTAAGATGTGTGGGTCATCCTCATTGTGAATTTTGATCTCGATAGTCGATTCATTCAACATGGTTTGCATCTCAAAGGGTAACGATCGATGAATATATGAGTTTTCTGCACCAAGGTAGGTAAGTATAGATTCATCATCCTAACATTGAATGACGTTAATTGAAGGTGTATCGTCATCGATCATTTCAGGATACAAGAAGGGAAGAGTGGAAGGGGCCTCGCCCTCATGTTGATAAGTCAAAGGCCCCAAGGAAATGGTGTTTATGAAAAAAAAAAAAGTTAGGAGGGATAGATTTTGGATCCATCGACTCGTCGGGGATGGTGGTGATGAAGGCAGAGCACGTAAAGAAGGTGGAGAAGGGATGATGTCCTTGATGAGTTCAATACGAGCTTGTTTGGTAGGTGGTTCAGGAAATCGATACCACTATGGTCGTTATGTTTGTGGGTGGTGCATGGAATAATGGTATGGTGGCCTTGCTCATAAAATCCAAAACCAAAACCTTTCCATGCACATCGGTGCAGGAAGGTGTGGGAAAAATAGTGATTGGTGAGAGATTGGAAGTCAGTGGAAAATGGGTGGGTTTGTGATGGTGGTTCGGGTGTGTAAGTGGTAGTATCAAGTCCCCCATAGGTGAGACTAGTATGGAGATGAGGAGGACCATAAAGGAGGCATTCTCCTATGCGGTGATCATAGCGAGGGTGTTGGTGAAGACTTCCATACTCTTGTGGAGTAAGGAATGTGTTGACACTATATAGGTAGTATTCCCCCAGAGTGAGGCATTGAAAAACACCTTCCAAGGGGTCAGTGGTTGGTATGTAGGTAGCTAGAATAGACGATGTGTCGGAGGTCGATGCAGAGGTGGGGTTAACAGCTTGGGTAGCTAATGGGTTGGCCGTGGAGGTTGTAAAAGTAGTAGGAATGGAGGATGAATGTGTGGTTGAGGTAGCATTTGTTTTAGTAAGCGAGAGGTGTAGATGAAGTGGTGGTGGTCGCGGAGGTAGGTTCCTTAACGGGTATGAGCACATCATTGGGTCAATAAATCATGTTACATGTTTTAAAAGGGGATGGATCAGCTGGAATGGTATAGGTGTGCCCTTCATGTTCAAACTTTACACAACGATGCAAAGTTGAACGCAACCCATGACACAAATCTAGGGTCTACCAAGTAACAAGTTATATTGGAATTCCCCCTCTAAGACATAGAATACTACGGAATAGTGTGGGAGCCCATGCAAATGTGGAGGATAAGAGTTCCTAATGTGAAGGTGATAGCGTCATTCAATGAATGCAACATGATAGAATGTTTATGCATATAATTGTCAAGTATGTGCATTTGAGTGAATGTATGGGATGAAATGATATTAAATGCTAGCACCTCCATCAATCATCACACGTCATACCCATATGTCATCGTTGTGGATAGAGATGAAGAGGGCTAGTTCCAGGTCATTGTTTTGGTGTGCAAAGTGATCTCTTCCTCCGAGAAGCTAAGGGAGGCTAATTGGTGAATAGGGCGGGGTGAAGATGAAGGTGGTAATTTAGTGAGAGATCCTACATGAAGGGGTGTGATGATGGAGGCTATAGGTGTAGGGTCATTGAGAAAAACCTTAATAGATTGAAGAACCTCCATGAGAGGTTAACAATGAGATTCTGATGTTTGGATGAGGTCATATAAGGACATTTTAAGGGAGACTAGTGTAATTGTTTGAGCATGGTGCGATGTGTGACTCCATTAGAAATGGGGTATGTAGAGCTGCGAATAATGATTTTAGGCATGGGTACATATGGTATGTTGGGTATAGGATTGGTCGAGTGGGTTAGACACCTTTTCCTTTCCTTTATCCTTATGAGCATAGGTAGTGATGTGTATCATGTTGATACGAGGGGAGTTGGCAAATGGAGAAGGTTTAGGGTGAGTGGTATAATGACACGATGGGAAAAAACCTACTAGAGGAAAAAAAAACCTGTGAGATGAGCTTGGTGTAATGACATTTGGGTGATGGCGTGGAAAGTTCTCTGATGCGAACCATGTTAATTTAAAATCTTGGAGGTGGTTCGAGGAGTTGTGGTGGTGTAGGTTGTGGTCGTTGAGTGGACAGTGTGGGAATGGGTGTTAGTGAGGTAGGGTCCTCATCGAGAAGGTTTTCATAGTCAAAGTTGGCTTACGGAGGACACTGTTTGGATAAGGACATTTCAAGGCCTTACTGATTCTCCACATCATGCCCTGGCACACGATGGTAGGCACAAATTTTATTGTCATCAAACCCTTTTGGCTTGAGTTTGAGGGGGTCATAAAGTATGAGCGGCGGTAATGCAATGACATAAGTCTCAAGGAGGTTGGTTAAAACTTTAGCATAGGACCCTGCTAGTGGGTCGCAATAGGAAGTGAATGTACGTTTGGGTGTAGGTGCGGTGGATTGTTGAGGAACAATCCACATAGGAGGAGGAGTGGGTCGAGCCATGGTTTTGGGTGCTGGAGTGGTCTTGGGTGTTGGTCATGTTTTTCTAGGTAGGGGTATGGTAGATGAATGAGCAGGAGGGTGTTTGGTTGTTTTAACTTATTGGAGGGTAATAGAGTTTTCTTTTTGGGTTGCACCTTCTTGGGTAAAGGTGATATGGGTTTACGATGTCTAGAAGGAAAAGTAGATGGAGTAAGAGAGTGAGTTACCCACGGGGATAATGGGGGTGCTATGAAGGCGGATGACGTGGGTCACACATGGGGTATGAGGGACAACAACTGAAGTGTAGTGGGTAGTGAAAAAATAGCTAAGGGTATTAGAGGTATGGGTGGTAAAGATGTTGCAAGTGTGGGTGTAAGTCATTTACGGTGCTTGAGTAGGTTAGAGTTCTATCGGGAAGGAGTGGGCTGTTGTGCTTTTAGTTTATTGATAGGTGGAGGTTTCTTGACCATACTAGGAGGTTGAGGTCATGAGATGGATGGAAGGGGTGAAGGTGAGACTTTTAAAGTTGGATTATGAGTTCTATAGGCTTGGTTATTTGGTTTAGGTTCGAAGTAGGTGTGGTGTTGACTTTGGAGGATGTAGCTAAATCTAGTTTGGTGATGGATGAGTAAGGCTAGTGGTTGGAGTGACCCCTAAGGTAATGAATAATTTTTGGTGAGGAAGAGGATGTAGGTGTGGGTTTGGGTTTAGATGTAGTTTGGGTTATGGGTAAGGGTGTATGTTGAGTTATGATGTGTGTCATAGAAGGAATGGTGATAGATGTGGTCATATCTGATTTGATTGGTCGAAATATTTTTGGGTAGATAGTGGAAGTATCAGCAAGTGACATCTGCATCTACGTTGAGACAGGAAACAAAAGGCACCCCCAAAGTAAGGCCCTATCCACATAATCTAAGCGATCGGCCAAACATGAGAACATATGGTATGAAGGTGGAATTAATGAGGACCTAATGGAAATTCCCGTAAAATGTGTGTTAGAGACGGGGAATTTGATAGCTTCATCTTCCATGGGTAAGAGATCCAAAAGTAGGTCTGCAGGGTCTTGGGTAGCTAATGGAGAATGCTCACCAAGAGGTAAGGGTATCTCAACTAGATCTGTGATAGGGTTTGGAGATGATGGGAGCTCCTATGTGGGTGGAGGAGGTAATGGGTGCTCCTCTATGGGTGGAGGAGGTAATGGGTGCTCCTCTATGGGTGGAGGAGATGATAGGTGTTCCTCTATGGGTGGAAGAAGTACTATGGGTATTGGTTCTCTAAGTGGAGAAGCCAAAGGTGAAATGGTCTCGATGTTAGCGGAAGACTCCTCTGTAGGTGATGAAGGAGATGAAAGGTGTTCCTCTATGGGTGGAGGAATAGGTGCGGTGGGTTCCAATGCGAGAAGGAGGATTTTAGGCTAGGATTTCCTCTATGGAAGGAATGTGATGTAATTGGGAGGTGATAGGTACGTCATTAAAAATAACATGAACCTTGTAGGTATGGGTATCATGAGTTGAGGCCTCACCGGTTTGATTAGACGAAGGGGCATGATTAGGAAATGGTTTCTTGAAGATGTGTAGGTTTTGGTTGGTAGGTGCATTAGGATTATCCATGGTTAACTCATGTTTCTTGAGCATTTATTGGATAATGTATTTGAAAGTGATGTAATTTCCATCACTATGACCCTTTACTTGATGATAGTTACAGAAGTCATGTTATTTATACCATGCCGACATGGGACGAGTAGGGTCAAAACCAGTGTGTGGTTTTATAGGTGGAAGGGTGATGGCTCCGGATTTGATAAGATTTTCTAATTCAGAGGAGTAAGGTTCTCCAATTGGGGTATATTTATGTTATTCTTGTCTAAATTGAAAAGCCTAGATGGGTGATAGATTAGATGAGGGGGTAGCCTGATTTGATGGATGAGTTGGGCTGGCCTTGAGTACCACTACGTTAGCAAAGTGCCCTTAGCTTTTAAGTAATTGTTTTGTCGTTTGGAAGAAGAAGAGGTATCATTCAACTTAAATTTTGAATTCTTATTGCGTAATTGGATTTTCTTCTCTCTCGATGGCCTCGAATCTCTAACTTTCGCTCCATAGTGAATGCTTCATCAAATGTTTGAAAGGTTTGGACTGCAAGGTCGATGAGATATGTCTAGCACAAGCCCATGTGAAAAGATTGATGAGCTCTATTTGTGGCAATTAGAAGGTGAGTTGGTTGATCAGGATACGCTAGCGAGTGACAAAATATGTGATAGATTCATCTTCATATTGACACGTGGAATATAGGTCAGTCATGGTAACCTTCTTAATGATATTGATGGAGAAATGATCCAAGAAGGCTTGGGATACCTAATTAAATGAGAATATAGAGTGTCTAAGTAACCCACTATACCAATCTAATGTAGGTCTAGTGAGAGACATGGGAAAGATTCTTAAGAGCAAAGCATCATCAGGAGTGATCAAATAACACCCATGTTTAAACGACCACAAATTCTCTTTTGTGGGTCTTCTTTGCTATCAAACGATTGAATTTAGGCATTTCCCAATGCACGGGGTATTTACGAATAGGAATGGATGGGTGGATGGGCTTGTTTCAAATCTCTCATCAGGTGAGTATTACGGAGCTGAAAACGATGCCTCTAATGTCTGCATCTTGTCCAACATCAATTTGATTAGGTCGTTGGTAGGTTGTGGTGATTGGGTGCCTCCTATAGTGTGAGGGGGTTGGTGTTGGGTATATAATGGGCATGGCACTCCAAAGTATATGGTGTTTTCATGTAGGTTAATTAAGAATAAGGTAGTGAAAAAATGGTTACGTACAGAGTGAATAATAGATGAAACAGGAGGCTGCTTATAGTATGTATATGGAGGTGGAAGGGTCATGGTAACCCTAGTGGCAATGGGGGATAATGATTGTGGAATAGAAAGTACAAAGTTCGAAAAGGGGTAGGGGTCACCGACACCCGAGAGGTGGTAGTGTAGCTATGGGTATGTATGAGACATTAGGGGAAGATGAGGATATATTTTTGGTAGTTGTCGAGGGTAAGGTGGATGTGGTAGGTGCCACGAGAGGTGGTAGATGTGGTAGTCATAGCAGGTATAGGACCTAGGTTTGGAAACGATTGGGGGTAAGGTAGATGTGGGTAGCATGGAGCCAGATGGGGCCGATGTAGGAGTGGGAGCGAGAGTCGGGGGAAAGATATGGGCATGTTGTATATAAACCGACCCGAGGCATCTCAAGTGGACAAGTGGTTAAGGTAAAACTACAAAGTGGCGGGGTTTTGGTTAAGGAGTCGTGTGAACTCCTCATCTCCGGCAAAGAATATTGATAGGTTGGATAGGATCCATGATTGGTGATAAAATGGAAGGTGGTGAAGGACTAGGTGGGAGTGGTTGACAACTGGCATGAAATATGAGTGTGCTTGCTTGTCTTTGGGTCAGCACTATGTGAACCAATATCAATCTGGTAGGGCTGCTTCTTTGTAAATGACACATAAAAACAATAGGAACAGGTGAATTGGGTGGTAAAAAGTGGATTAGGTACCAAATGTTTGTTGGAAAGTGAAACAGGCCAACCGATGCCAGTTAGGGAAAACTAATGCCAGTTAGGGGTAACTTCGCTACCACCGTAGAAAATGGACAGTGAGTGAAAAATAAGGTATAAGGTCAAATATGACAGGTATGCCAAATCTGATGAGTTTTACAATGTCAATGAGAATGATAGCAATGACAGGGGCTATGAAAAGTGGAAGAAGATGAATAAATAAAAAATATGAAGATGAATAAATGTCCCTTTGAGTAGGTTAACAAAAGGACCTAAAAGCGATGCGCTGGGTATAATCTGGCGGCACAGAAGAGGGTAACCGATGACGGTAATCGGACCAACACCGGTCCTTTGTGAAATTGAAATAGTGATGACAAAATGGTGTTTGTGAATTAAAATATGATGTGGAATCAAACCCATAAGTTTGAGAATGATGAGAATATGGTCCAGGCACACTCAGGTGAAGCTGGAATACACCACTGTGATGAGGAGTGTGCAAGGATGAACAAGAAAAATGAAGAATGTGATATCTCACCTCAAAACGTAAGCCAAGTAGAAAAACTATGAAAAATGCAATCCTAGGAGTTCCTTTTCTATTATGTTTGTTTATCTTATGCTATTTAAGGATTGATAAATGAACTGTGAAATAGAATTTTTTGGTGAGGATGGCTTCCTACGAAGAAGGATATCTAAAAGGTGAGGTTTCAGGTATGTTATGGTGGTGGTGGGCTTCGCTCTGAAGTATGACTCGATAGAACAATGAGTCGAGAGTCTTGGAAATCCTTAGATCGGTGCGATCATTGATCAGGCGTTCCCGGGGAAATATGTTGTTTAAGAATATGTATTTATTTTGAATTTTTGCAATTTGGTATGACTCAGAGAGAGAGAGAGATGTGCTTTCTACGATTCGTTTGTCAACCATCAGTTGGGCATGACTTCCAACATATAGGTTGCCCTTAATTAATGTGAGCTAATGTGATAAATCAGAATGCAATGCACTTATTTTTAAGCCCAAATCAAAGTGTGAAGTTGGATGACACAAATAGATGAAGAGGAAGGGGGATGCTCTTTCACTAAATGCGGAAAACATAAAGAAATGGTTCTTTTTAATTACACCAAAAGAAAGGTTTCCTTTAGAGAAAATAGAAAGAAAAGGTGGGTTACCAAGGAAGAAAATTAATGTGTACACTTTTCGGAAGGAAAAAAACACACAACTTTTTCTAGGAATGATTAAATTGCAAGGAACCCCAAATGGGTCCCACCGAGTGTACCAAAATGTTTCACCTGATTCTTAGAGCATTTCTTTGAAGTATTGACGAAACAAATAGGGTAACGGGTGTAGGAGGAATACCTATTGAAATGTTAGTTGTTTGGTTGTTGTGCACGTATGACTTCTGAATCCACAGTTGAATGTGAGAGCTTCCTTTTGGCTAGGTTGGATCAAATCCTTGTTGGGGGTGAGTGTAGGAGAAAATGCTTGATCTCCTTCCTTGCATGTGTGTTCTCAGTGGAATTCATTCTTAGAAGATGTGATATCTCTCAAGGATGTGCTAATGTTCTCCAAAATTTTTCCAACCTTCGAAATAAGGTTGTTTTAGGGGTTTAAAGGTGATTGACAATGGTTGGCTTAACCGGCGATGATTAGGGGTAACCAGATTTCGCTTAAGGCAGGATTTCCTAGGTTTACTAAACTAGAGAGATCCTCTAGATTTTCTCAAATCTCATGTCACTAACCCATGGATTAGACTCGGGATCTTCTTGTAAGCACACAGAATGTGGTTAGAGAGAATGCAGAATTGATCTTTAGGGTTTGGGTAAGTCTTAGTTAGTTATGGTAACTTACTAAGAATAGGTCTTAGGCTAAGGTGGATAGATGAGGTGTCTAGGTGAGGTGTATGTGTGGATATTATCTAAATTAAGATATTTAAATAATAAATATGGTGAGGATAATGAATTAATTTAATTAAATTAATATTAGTGGGATGAAGGGGGCCATGGCTAGGTGAATGTCATGAAGGTATTTATTTGTCGAGGGACCAAAGGGAGTGTCACCAAATTTTAGTGTCTACACCAATAGCTAGCACCCATCGCATATACCCCACTCGTACAAATCCTAGTGGAAAGGCATCGGCCAGGGCATACCTATTGGATACACACAGATAATGTGCTCATATGCCCAATAGTGAAGTAGAAAGGTACAACACAGGTTGAACCTACGCAAATGCCCATATGCCCACAACTCTCTATATAGTTGCACCAGGAATGCTGGCGCCTAGGAAAAGTGGGTCTAGTCTATCATCATGTCATGTAATACCCCCATCAATGATTGGGGAAACCACCCACCCTTTGCATCTGGTAGTGTAAAGTAGCACACTACCTCCATCAATAGAACTACTAGCCTCGTCTCCTCTGGATAGCCTAGGTACATCTCTCCATAGATAATGGTGGCACTATGGAATGTCATCTCGGCCATCCCCTCTCCAAACATCATCAGCATTAACTCCTCTAAGGCCTCAAAGGAGATTGAATAGACATTTTTACCCAATATGGGTAGCTGCATAATCCTGAACATATCCTCCACGGTGACCATAATCTCACATGTTGGTAGGTGGAACGTGTTGGTCACGGAATACCATCTATCGATGAGATCGACTATCAAAATCGGTTGCGGGACTACATAGAGGTAGTGTCGGACCCCACTCAGGCCCACCTCCTCCACATGCCACAACTCCTCAAGGGTCACTGCACCATGAACTATCATGAGTAGGGGTGGAACCCTATCCCACATGCGTAGTTGATATCTCCCCTACATCCAATACAAACAACAAATTAATCTACATTTATCATACCCATACTCACCCACTATCATTTTTCTCACACCCTATTTTACCCCTACCCATCTCAACCACCCAACCTGTGGCACTTTTGACCCCTTTCTCCCTAAAACCCGACATGTACCGGTTATCTCTAACCAACCCCGGTCACCTCTAAACTAGCATCGGTCACCTGTTTCGTGACTGATACCAATTTAACCTAACCGACGTCGGCTCAACCCAAACGATGTCATCAATGTCGTGGTGAAAACCCGTGAGCCTCAAACCCTCCCTTCTCAAAAAAAATTACCTCTTCTA
Organism: Taxus wallichiana var. yunnanensis; assembly: GCA_018340775.1. NCBI lineage: Eukaryota > Viridiplantae > Streptophyta > Pinopsida > Cupressales > Taxaceae > Taxus > Taxus wallichiana. The sequence continues at coordinate 432,644,831 of CM031235.1, read as the reverse complement.
ACACTTATACCCACCCAATATTACCTATAACCCCCTACACCTTATCCCTTCCCCTCTTTTCCCACTTATCTCTCTCCCCACTCCTATTTTACCCAATTTACCCTCCCATTTCCAAATTTTATTTTCCCCCACCAAAAATAAAAACAAAAACCCAATTTGACAAATCACCTAATCTATCTAACAAAATACAAACAAGATTTGGATGCTTACCTCATCATGCTATCATCATCATGGTGGCACATTCCATTGTTGCTGCACGGTGGCCCGCCTAATCCCTCTTTTGCCTCTGCCATCACCAAATCGCTACCTACGCCTCTAACCAATCAAATCACCCACACTGATCACGTGGACCCACCTCTTGATAACCAATCACCCACCATTTGGATCATCAACTCAACAATCCATTCTGTCTAGACACTTTTCCCTTCTTTCTCTCTCTTGTGTCATTTTCTCAATTTGCTAGACGACAAATGAATAACAAAAAACATAGATTTGTTTTTATAATAAACTTGACCTAACCGATGTCAGTTTTACTTCACTGCATCAATCGCGTGCCCTACCTAACTGTGGTCAGTTGCACTCTACCGGTTTCGGTTACCCTTGACTAACATCATTCACCTTCTCTTACACATTGCCCTAAATTTTACCCTATTACCTTACCCATCACTTCTTTTTTCCACACCTAACCCTTAACCTGATCATTTACCCCACCTTACCTTTACCCAAACCATTTACCTCACTCTCCTAACCTCATAATTTCCTACCTAATCTCATCCTCCTTTTGGGACTCATTATTTTACCCATACCTCGGCCCTACCTATGCCATGACCTAGATACTTGGACCTGGAACATTGCTAGTGACCTTTGACCTCATGTGTTTGCTATACCTTGTGGCATTGTTACCTGTGTTGATTGACCTAATGACCTTACCTTACCTCTTGCCATGACCATTTATCCTGACCCTACCTTTGGTGTACCGGAACACACCTAAACATTCCTACACCTGACCTATGTTGTGTTTCCTGACCATATCCTATACCTTGGATACCAGAATCACTTCAACCTTGTTTGGATAAACCTATCGACCTTAGATAATGTAGATTTTTCCTACTCTTCAACTGGTAGCATGCTACAATTTATACATGTGCATGCATTTGACTATTACTACCTTTGACCCTGACCCATTACCTAGATTACCTGAGTAGACCTTTTTCTTTTTCCCCGTTACCCACCTTCCTCTTCATCACATTCACCTTTTATCAAACCACTCACCACTTCTGCCTTCTACCTCATCAGTTCCTAGTTTGAGGGGGATCACCTTCACCCACACATGGGGCAACCACATCTTATTTTTGTCAGTGTCACTTACCAATACAAGCTACGCAACAAAAAGGGGCAAAATTTAGACACCAAAAATGGGTCACACTCTCCTTGGTCCCTCGTCAAATAAATACCTTAAACAAATCCACTTAGCAATGAACCCCCTTTCAGCCCACTATAATATTAATTTAATTATTAAAATTAAATTAATTCATTATCCTCACCACGTTTATTATTTAAATATCCTAATTGAGATAATGCCTACATATCCACCACACCTAGACACCTCATTTAGCCACCTCACCCTAAGACTTATTCTTAGTAAGTTGCCATAACTAATTAAGGCTTACGCAAACCCTAAAAATAAATGCCTACATTCCCTCTAACCACATTCCCACATGCTTACAAGAAGCTTCCACTCTAATCCATGAGTTAATGACACAAGATCCCAGAAAATCAAAGGGATCTACCTAGTTTAGTAAACCTAAGAAATCCCACCCTAACTGATGTTGGTTACCCTTAACCATCACCAGTAAAACCAGAACCACCTTCGGTCACCTTTTAACCCCCAAAACAACCTTATTTTAAAGGTTGGCAAAAGTTGACTGATTCTGAGAGATATCACATCTTTTGAGAAAACGTTTATGTGAAAACACACATGCAAGGAAGGAGATCAAGCATTTTCTCTTGCACAGACATCCAACATTCATCCAACAACCACCCAACATAGATTTGATCCAATCAAGAAAGAAGGAGAGTACATGCAGCCCATGCAAGAACTCCCCAATGTTTGGTGAGCCTCTGCAGCATTCAACCTCTTATCAACACCTTCATTCCTCACTCATAGATAGCCAGAGCCAGATTCCAAGTAAGTAGAACATTTTACTCCTCTGGTTCATTCATTTAATTGTATTTTCATCCTTTGTCCTCCCAGCCACCCATTGACCTCCATTAATACTCACCCCTCCATAACCCAATTAAAACCTCACCAAATCCCATCCAAACAAATTAATACCTCATTCGACTAGCCTAGTCCTTTTGTGCAATTGTAAGGGAGATCTAAAGCTCATTCTCGTGACATTCCCAAAGATTCCACAAGAACCAACACTAGTTTTCTCCAATCAGCGTCGGTCACCCTTAACCGGCATCGGTCTCTATATTTACTAATACAACCCAAAATAGTAATCTACCTACCTATTCCCACATCACACTTACTCACCTGTGACTTACCTAAGACTTCTATCAGACCTACAGAGACCAGAACCAGTTACTTGACCTTCGGATCTTATTTTAACTTAGCCTGTTAGATTAGATATTTCTTATTGTGTTTTGAATGAGATACCTAAATCATTTTAATTACAATAGGATTTACTTTATTACCAACATTAAATTGTTTTGAATAGTGGACTGACAGTCATCTAATAAGTATCACACTTCCCAGATCTAGCACGCGCTAGGCATTTCACTACAGATACTATTTAACTCTTTCTGGTGGTCTTGTGTTCCATTTCAGGTAGTTCCTCCTAGCCAAAAGGAAGCTCTCACGATCAGTTATGGATTCCAAATTCATATGCACGAAATAACCTATCAACCATCATTTCAATAGGTATTCCTCGTATGCCCGTTACCCTATCTGTTTTGTCACTTTCAAAGAAACGTCTAAGAATTAGGGGAAAGAGTTGTGTTTGGTTCGTACTTGTGTTCTGAGCTTGGGTTTTACTCGTATTTAAGGTTTTGAAATACTTAGAACTCGTTATGGAATTGGCTGTTCAAAAAATCGTGGGAGATTATTTTTAGTTATCTCTTTTGAGATTTTCCCCTTGTAGCCTCTTGAGTTGGAATGGTTGTGGTACTTCTATTTTTGAGACTGTACCGCCTTCTTTGAACTTGAAAGGGCATGTAAATTTGAAGGATATTCTTCTCTCTTCTGCTATGAGAAAACCCACGTCTTGTTGAAAGCTTGAAAATTTTGTTTAAAGGTTAGTGGACTAGAACTGTAACTTGTTGAGGGATTAAGGAACCTTTGGTTAGATACTGGACTGTTATTTACTCTTTTTTTATATAGAGTTCATTTGAAACAATTGTTATCAGTTTCTAAAGTTTTTGGAAATATAGTATTCATACTCCTTGTTATTGATTTTTGAAATGAATACCTTCTCCTTCACAATCTTTAAAGATGAAGTTGTGATAGTCTTTGTTGTGACTTCTATTTCAATCATGTTGGAGGTAAAGTTGAGAGACTTCCTGACTTAAGTGTATTGGGTTTTCTTACTCTCTTCAAATCATTTTAATTGATTTCTAGGTTTTAAATGAAATATTAGATGAATACCCTTGTGTACCGAATCTTGTTGATAGGATTTATTACCTCTCGGTTCGGGGTTGTTTCACTTAATTTGTCTTCATCATGAACATAAACTTTAGGTCTCTTTTATATGGAGCCGTGTAAGACCTCAAAGTTGGGAATATAGTTTCTTTTGAGTTCGTGAGTATTATTAGAACTTGTTTATCTTATATTGTTTTGGGTTTTCTATTCTTTGTTAGATTCATTGAATGAATCTCTAGGGTCTTTAAAAGGAGAAAGGATTATACTTCTCTTATGGAGACTAGCTTGTTTTCGGACTATCTTGTGTACTCCTTTCTAAAAATTAATTCAAACTTGTGTTTAATGAATTGGAATATATAATCTAGGTTGTATTGATTTGTAAGGGAAACTAGAAATGTGCTTTCTTTAAACTGTGAGTTTGATTTTGTATTCTCCTTTGGGAACTTGTAAAAGAACTTCTAATTTTGGAAATACAAAAGGAATTCATTTGATATTAGAAATGAAATGAATTATTTATTGGACCTTTTCT